>CAEMYA010000116.1:257123-300643 GCA_903131615.1 Diplodus sargus
ACACACACACACACACACACGACTGCAGGTGGTGCACAGGCTCGTTCACTGTGCTGCAGTCTCTCTACGCTTCAGTGGGAGCACATTTTCACTGCAGAACGCTTTTCTCTGCTACACCCCCACCTCTCATCCCCATCCCCATCCCCAACCCCTCCCTCCCTCCCCAGCACACCACCGCCACACCGCCACACCAACGCAATCACAACACATCAAAGCAATGAGCGAGGGAGATAAAGTGTAGAGAGGATGCTGTTCTGTCAAGCAAAGCTAGCTCAGCCCTGAGGGCGGGTGGGGGGGCTTCGGCAGGGTGTTTTGGGGGGTGAGGGGGGACATAACGCAAATTGTTTTGGCCGTATGGAAATGCGGTGGCAATAAAAGAAATACAAATCTCGCCATTGACGGAGAACTGCTCCCATCAGAGCTTCTCTTCATGTCATCATGTGTGCTGAAATCTGCAGTCAGTACATGTGTCAGTGTATGAATAAAGCATGTCATCCGTCCACACACGTGTAGCAGCTTGGATAGAATTGTGCATCGATGGCTTTGTTTGGAAACGGTTCTCGGGAAAATAAAACGCATATTTAAAATACAGAGTGTTTAATGCAGATGTTCAGTTGTGCATTGCTGTTGCTCATAATAACATATATCAGTAAAAGAAGGATGGTTCTAATCAAGCATCCTCCCCAAGTGAGTCAATCCAGTCATGATCTTAAAGAACTGTCAATACTTTTGGGACACATATCTTCCAATTCCGAGAACTCTTGACAAAGTCTTCTTCGGCAACTTACTCAGGTGTCAACATGTGACCTTAGTAGAGGGAGTCAACACCCACCTCAACCATTCCACCTGTTAAAACTTGGAATGGGACTCAAAAATCAACTTTCTTACGAATTGGACCTTCGTTTGGACGACTGCGTTGGTATACGACATCGTTACACAAGCAACACACCTCCCTCGGAGTAAAAGGAAGCGCAGAAGAAAGACAAGTGCAAGAAGTATTTGGATGAAGAGGTTCGAAATGCAGCATTCAATTTATTGATTGCTCTGAGCCCAGTTTCTAGAATTCTCCAACCTTTGGGACTGATATCCAACTATTCTAACAACCATCTCCTGCAACGTTCCTCAGCAAATACAACCTACTCAGGTGTCATCATGTGACCGCAGTTGAGGACTAAGATATCACAGGAAAAAAGGAATCAACACCTACCGCAACTATTCAACATTGTCCCCTTGAGATCTCTGCTGGGACACTTCAGAAGGCAAGAAACCTGCCTGGAAGGAATGACTGCGGTCGTATATAACATCCCGTAGAAACAGCTGCGATGAGCGCTGGTCAAACAGCAAAAAAAGGGCCCCGGGGGGAAAAGACTGAATAAGCACCGGAAGCAGACATCAGCTGTTTGCAAACAACAGACCACGACTGGTCACAGTATCGACCCGGATTAAGCAGGCGGCTGGAGAAAGATCAAGGAAGACGCTCCCGTTTGACACCACCTTTGAACGGAGACTTGATGCTCCTGTACGATCCGCTACCACTTCCTGAAGGTTGTGAGATAGAGTCATACATTCCTATAAAACAAAGTGTCTAACTGCTGCATTGCATTCTGGTCAGCTGATGCTAATGTTGGAGGAAACAACAATTGGCGGATGTATGATGTCAACATGAGGTTGATGCAAAATGGCAGCTCTATAGAAAGAGTGATGCCAAAACCTGACATCCTGTATATGTTTAATGTGTTAGATCTGCGTGCTATAGGTAGAAAAAAAAAACGCATCTATGCTTGGCAACAGGAAAAAGAAAAATGTGCCACGAAAAAGCAAATGGGCCCAGAAATGCAAAGCAGACAGTGTGTTTTTCCCTTTATGTCAACGTTATTGATGATGTACTGAGGACCTGCTTCTCCTGCTTTTCTTTGCAACAGCATATTTTTTTTACTTATATATGAAAGAGGAAGCATTTTATATGATTTTGCAGTAAAATAAAAAACATATATTTCGGCTCTGAGGTGTTTTACCGACTAAATATTCTGTCAAGTCCTTCTTCATCAGTTATTTATCGTTTAAGGAGGACATACTGCGTTCGGCAGACGATCGAGGATATGTTTTTGTACCGCACATTATTCTACAACAGAATGTACTGTACATCTCAGTGTGAGACTGGGCTCGTGTCCCGTTCTCTTGGCAATGCGCTGACCTCTCTCATTAGGCATAAGCAACTTGCATAATCACTGCTGACTTCTATTGACTGGCCTGTCACGCCGCCTATCCGTTTGACTGGAAACCCTGCGAAAAAGTGCAGGCTGCCAAAAAAAGAAAACTCCCTCAATGACTTTCCCCTGTCGTCCGCGGGAGGATCAGAATCTATCATTTTTCACCAAGTGCACAAAAACCGGGACTTTGCACTGTTGGCTAAGATTGATTCTCTATTGCACTGGAGGTTTTTCTGGCAACATTGTCTATCAATATCTATCAAAGTTACCCCTTCTATCCAGATATATACAGTTTAAAATATTCAAAGAGGTTAAATCCTGTCCATTAATGTTGTTTAGTGTTGTAATTTTGCCTCGACAAACTTATAATGACCCTCTCTTCAGGTCTAAAAGGCTCACCTGCTCACTCTTTTATCTTCTGTGATTTCATTAGCCCAGAGCAAGGTGAGGTGAATTTTTCATCACATGCAAACAAAATCTGATCCGAGGTAATGCTTTTCACAACAAAAGATTGCCATGAATATTTGATACAAACGGGGGAAGCTCTTCTATTAAGCGCCTCGTTGATTCAAAGGAGTGATCAACACATTTTGGTTTCCAGTTTAAGGAGATTACAGACAAATGTTGAGGGATTTTTTTTTGACACTCTGAGACAATCTCCTGTTTGTGTATTTACAAATTGAAATATTTATGTATTGTCATAGTGGCAATAACAAGTATTTTAACCACGTCAGCATGATCGAGTGGAAAAAGGTGAACCAGTGCTATCGTTTTGGGTCGTATGCTTATTATGTTGGCAGCTAAGTTAAGTTAGCTGCTTGCTAGTGGTTTCACGCTTACAAATGTTGAAACACAGCTTTGAACAGCGGTCTCTGGCTTGGCAACAGCTGTGACATCAACACCATCCCCCAAGTCAACTCATATACATGTAATCTGAATGTGATATGACACAAGTGTAAAATGTTGACATGATGTGTACAAAATTGAATTCCTGATTTGCAGGAACAAAACATTCAGTTCTGTGAGTGGGCTGAACAGAGAGCAGGATGGGATTCGTTGGTGTGCTCAAGGACGGTTTCACAGACAGATTGAAAATGTGACCTTCCACTTGTGAAAAAGTCTGTCCCATCCAAGAACAATCAAAATCACATGATCAAAAATAATCAGCAAAAGCAGCCTAGAGTTCGCAGGCTCGCGGTGAAGCCGCGCCGATCCTGGCTGCGTCTGACAGCTGGACGTGGCGGTGTCTGAAGCTGCACAGGAAACACGAGGCAGAAGGAGGCGCAGAGTTTAGTTTTCTGCACCGGCATCCCATTCACATTCAGAGCACAGAGTGTGCACTGTACTGAGCAGACAGCAGATTAGGTCCCATCACACACCTCATCATTCACTAACACGCAGACTCATCTGCCTTCCATTTCTCTACCACTCGTCCTCACATCCCCTTCTTTTTCACTCTCTCCTCACCTCCGTTTCATCTCCTTTGTTTTATTTCTCCGCCTTTGTGCCCTTTTAGGAGTACCAGCCTCCTTCTTCACAACAAAAAGACCCAGATTATTTTACCCTCTTTGCTCGTCGTCCTCTCTTCCTTTGCCTCCTTTTGAATTCAGGTTTAAGTACTTCCGTCAACAACAGTCACGACTATTTCCACGACTAGACGAATAAGTTTGACTGTTCTTTGCAGCGTAAGTGCATATCTCCAACTCGAAAACAAAAAAAACCACATGGAACATCGGCACACATCGAATACAACCTCCCGTGCCCTTGCACCGCAGGCATGCCAGTCCTGACTCCGGGTGCAGGGTGCCATACATAATGCATAATAATACATAATAATGACGACACCTCGTTGTTTCAGAAATGTCCCTCTTCATCACATCTAATCCAAAAGAAAGCACTGCAGAGACAGAGGTGACCCCCATGGCCTGTGATCAATGATTCAGTCTATTAAGTGAAGGTGCTTTGATCAGTAATTCTCAATGACGCCGGATCATTGCACTCCAGTGATCCTCGAGTGATTCAGTGATTTAACCAGCTGTTTGAAGCTAAACTTGATCTTTTCTTGGAATTACTGTTGTTTCTTAAAAAACAATGGACGAACAGGTAAAAGGTTGCGATCACGCTGTTCCACGCTGTGGATGTATGGAGTCCGTCTCCGGCGGGAAAAACCTCCAGGTGACAGGTTCGTCTTTAGCGGGAGCAAATTATGTGCGGGGACAGGGAAGCACTTGGATGCGCTTAGAGTGGAGGTCTATGAGCGGTGACACTTCCGGGGCCTGCTGCCAAGGGAAACTCAGTTATCCAGCGATGTCTACTCCCCTCCCCCCAACACACACATATGCACACACACACACACACACACACACAGCGACGTCCAACCTTTCTTCCAACCCCGAGGGAGAAGCAAAGACAGGAGGGAAGGGGTGATGATGAAGCTACTGACAGAGAAGTGCATCTACACTCTCTTAGGACGCTCGCAAACAATGTGATCAATTTGTACTTTCCAAAATTTCAAGACATCGGAGGACAAATTGGATGTCGCTTTAGTTGTTCTTAGAGTAATTTTTGATTGCTGTCTGCTGATTATTTTGTCAATAAATAAATTAATTGTTCGGTCCATAAAATGTCAAAAAAAAAAAGTTTGAAAAATGTCGACGGGTGTTTCCGGAAGTCCAAGGTGACGTCTGTTTTGTCCACAACCCAAAGAAATTCGGCTCACTGTCATAGAGGAGTCAAGAAACCAGAAAATATCATCGGGGAGATTTTAGATTCATTGATGATCAAAATAGTCGCTGATTAATGTAACAGTTGACAACCAATCGATTAGCTGATTAATTGCTGCAGCTATAGTTCGCATGGGATTTCTCTTCCACATGATTTTGGCTAAACTGGGGTTTTGTTTGAAATCTGCCTCATTATCCATCATCAGTACTCGTGTTTCTTGCCCTTGTCAGTGATGACATCTCAGCTACAAACTGAGTTAGTACAATCTCACCAAAACCAGAAGGAACACTTGCCAAACCTACAGATATAAGATACTCGTTGTTAGAAACTAGAAACTCGCTGAAGGGCAGCTCCAAGATCTGAACTATTCCTCTGTTTTATTGCATTAATTATGTGTAATGTCTTTCGCATCGACACTTGTCATTTTCCCAAATCCACTCAATTGTCACTATCAAGAATTCCATGTGATCGTTTGTCAGTTTTCTGTCTTACAGTCGGGACAAAGACAGCTGATCTGGGTTCAGTCACAGCAGGCAGAAGGTAATCAGTGATGTAAATGCTCCTGATAAGCTGCAATCAGGTATCAGCCAGACGACAGCGGCGTAATGCAACTCAACAGCACCGCTATCGTCGCAATCAGCTGCAGTCCGAGGCCAAATTAGAATCGACCCTGTGACTCTCCTCTCCATTCCTTTAAAACCAATCCGCACTTTGCAGCTTTCACCTTCTCCAGCCATGAGTGGGGAAGGTGGATCCTTGTTTGGCTTCTGGTTGCGCAGATTAACACAACAAACGTACGTTTCGCTTCTTTACAGCACGTTCGATTTGTTCATATGATTTTCAAACCGCTTTCGCTGCTTCAAATCATGCTGCATGTGAAGGACATTACCGGTCTTATAATTGGTTAGCACCTCACTGACTCCCCCAAGCAGAGCAATAAAATGAACATAAACCTGCGATAGAGCACATAAATTAAAAGAATTCTATCAATGTCCGTCGAAACAAAAATCCAGCACAAAGTTCATGAAATCTAATTCATTGTCCTCCTTCTGGCCATTGCAGGATGTGTGCCTGGAACACAGCAGCAGGATAGTGCACTGTGGCTATTTTCATTTGGAACAAGCTTGGAAAGAGCCTGAGGGGAAGCTATCCACCCCCTCCTTATGTCCGAACATCCAGCTCATAGCTCACATCCCGCTGCTGACTTGGCCGTTTTCCAGTAGGGTTTGTGGCGTGCTTTTAGCCCCGCTAATGTAGCTACCTATGTAGGTTAAAGACCCCCTCGTGGTCGACAAACACACCAGTGCCAGGGGAGACATCTCAAGGTGAACACGGTGTTCAGATCGTACGCTTCCCCCCCCTTCAGAGGTGGCAACAATAAGTAGGACGGAAACAACAATGTCAGACAGACACTGTTCAGCTGTGATTGATTTCCTCCGAGTCGCACGGGACACAAATGTTAAATTCGATCACTTATTGCCTGGTCTGTGGTCACATCTCACAACATTGCCTGCAAATAACCGTAAGCACTCGCAGGAAAAGCAAGTTTTTGCTCCCTGAAGGATGGGACCTTCTCCATTTAATCCCCAAGTCCTGTCTGCTGTGCTTAGGAATTTGCGGACCCCTTAATTCCCTAAATGAGCCAAGAAATCGATAGGAAGACTACGGGCTCTTACTCAGTCTAATTATACACATTTATCACCAATCACAGCCTTGGATTTGAATACTGGCTGCTGAGAATCTGCTGTACTGTAAGGCAAAGTGACAGTCCACTGCGATCCAGTTCATCCGTAAAGCAAGACTCAGCAATGTGATATCAGGGAAGGAGCAATTTGCAGTGCCGGGGATAAAGATGAGTGAAAATAACCATGAAGCCAGAGGGGGAGGACATAGAGTGGAGACCGAGTGTCTTCTGGATAATCGCAGAACATGCTTTTCAGACTGTATGAGAGCAGAGCAGCACATCCCTTCACACTTACAGACGTTCACAAGAAAGCGCTTTAATCCAAGCAATTACTGTGCAGCGGGAAGATGCAAAGATCTGTCCGGACCAGTCTGGAGTGGACTTATTGGGCTTTGGAGATGGAAATCAACAATGTGATCCAGTGTTCTTGGCAAGAGAGTTCTGGCTGGTACCTAACTACACCTAAATGAGAGGCGACCTCTTTGTCTCAAGGGCACAATGAGGCATTTCTCTGCTTATCAGAAATACCAATTTGTGTGGCTGTTTCTTTACTTGTCTGGAGTGAGCCTGTTCCCATTCCCAGGGCACCAAATACTGAAGTCTTTGTCAAGAGCACCAGAGCAATCGCTCCATCCGATGTATTATATGGAGCAACTAAGTCCCAAGAACTCTGGAGGTTCGATTTGAGTGTTGGGTCGCAAGCAGGACCTTCACCAGGGTGACAGGGGTTCAGGTCCAATATGAAACTAAGAGTTAACAATCTTTTCTCAAACCAAACCAATCTGGCAGCCATGCGTTTATGAGTTAATCCAAATGTCCGACCTCTGGGCTGGCATATCTTTGAATAGGGGTGGGTATTGGCAAGAACCTCATGATACGATACGTATCCCGATATCACGATATTGCGATATAAATAAAGATGAAAACACAAGTACCTGTATATGTACATCAGATGATATTGATCAGAGCAAAAAATAGAGTCAAAACTATTTAACTCAAAACAGCCTCTCCATTTTATTAATTCCCATGAAATTTCCGGGCACTAATATTCTCTTTGTCCAGCTCGTTGTTCTTGCTATCTCTCTTAACTTTGAAGCCAAAGTGCTTCCAAACGTCAACTTTAAATTGTGGGGGCGCTGTTAACTTGCCATCCATTTTTCAAAGACCTCAGCCACTCTCTCTACTACAGAAATACACCCGCAGAGTCACGATATATCGATATTTGGAGTTGAAAAATCGATATTGTATTGGGCGGCAAAGTATCATGATATATTGCCGTATCGATATTTTTGCCCACCCCTGTCTTTGAATAAGTAAAATTCAAAATTGGAGGTCTAAGAAGCTATTTTATTGGACAAAGAGTCCAAATATTTTCCAACACACCAACCCAATCATTTATATATAATTTAAACATGAAATGGTGGTATGAAAATGTGAACAGGAAGACTGGACGTGCAAGAAATGAAATTGCTTTCTTGCAAAAGAAAACAGCCTACATGTTTTTTTAGAACAATAGCGGCCGGTCAGGGTTTCTGGGTAAATATTTCTACGTTTGAAGCAGCAGGCTTGTGTACACTACACAATGATGACTTGAAAGCCACGGTGCTGCTTCATGTTTTGCTCAAATATGTCTTTGTCCGGACACACGTACAGAACTGGAATTTGTTTTGACATCAAGTACACTGTAGCCTTGACTGAGAAATACTGAGAGAAAGAGGGCATACTGGGGATGGCCAGTGCTAAACTGTCACAAAGAGTGACATTAAATTTACATAGTGACACTGGAGTCGGCCGGCTTCTTAAGCAAATAAGAACATTCTGGAAATGGGCAGACAAAAAATGAGCAAAGGCAAAACACTTCCCACTCGTCAGGCACTGGAGCAGTTCCCTTCCCTCTAAATCTCCTTATCTCAGCTGAGAGGCAGAGAGAGGAGGGAAAGGGACAAATGGGAAAGGACAGTGCAAAGCAGTTAGAGAGACAGAGACAGCAACACATAGAGAGAGGAGGAGGAAGGAGGGGGCCAAATTAACAGCAGAGACTGAAGGTGGATGAAGTGAGAAGATTGCGAAGGAAAGAGGGTTGCTGAAATGGTCGTGGTGAAGGAGAAAAGATATTAAAGGTCCCATGAAAATGAGAAAGACCTTCTCCAGTTTGTCATTGAGTTAATGTTCCACTGTGTGCCAGAACTGCTGCATGGAACATTTAAGTTGTGCATATTGTTGGAAACGTTACCAAAATCACTTGGATGAATCCTTCCCCAATATTACTTAAGTCGTCATAGTTAATTAACACAATTTATTATTCCAAAATGTTTCCATGGGACCCCAAATCTTCTTTCCCAGTTTCTATTTTCCTTGATTGCCATTATTTCCCATGTCAGCTGAATGATTTTATGGCCATCATGAAATCAGAAGAAAACATTTTTTAATCCTTGTTGACTTTTCTTATTGTTGATCGATGCCATCTGGCCGACCTGTCATGCCAACACCAACCACCAGTGTATGAAATGGCCAAATATAATGTATCTGTCATTGTGACATTTTGCTTTTAGTTGTGTTCAACTAGGGAAAAAATGTGGTGATGCCAAAATTGGCTGCAGATATTAAAAGGGATACAAACAGGAGTTCACCAAGGCAGGAGTTTTTGTTGCTTTGATTCAAACAGTATGAGCTTTTTCTGATGTACTACTGCTATGATTAAGGTTCGGTTTGGTCTCGGCTCAAGATCACTTACTTAAGATTAATAAAAGATTTTGGTTATGGTTAAAAGAAACCATGAGGTGCTAGACCGCTGTCGTGTGGCACAACAAGAGAAGACCGATGTCATATTTTTGGGTTGACTTTCAGTCAAAACAACCATGATTAGGTCACAATTACCCAAGCAGACACGGTCATTTATTACCACTGGAAACTCGTTCGTTACCTCCACTGGTTGGTGTGAGTGCACGTTGACCAACAGTCATACAAGGTCCTTGTTGGGAAGAGATAAACAAAGGTCACCAACCAAGGATGTGATATTTTTTTCACCATATCACTGTATTTTGGCATTTTCAAAGCTAGACTGCTGGACCAAATTGGGTCACGATTCTCTAATACGAAACAAGGTGACATGAACTGCCTCATTCGAGGGTGACAACATGTTTATTATTCATTGGATGTGTACTGATATGGGACGACCGATCAACCTTCCCTTGAGCCCGAAACTGTGCGTATGTGCATTTGTGTGGCTACAAGGGCACATGTGCATACGTGTCTTTGTGTATAAATGCACCAGCTCCCACTTTGTTAGACGTAAGTTTGTCTTAATATAAATATAATGTCTGTTTTTAGTCTATACACTGTCTGAATAGCCAGTTTTACTGTTAGACTGGGTGCACATTTAGCACAGAACTACGCAGTCCAAACAAGATGTGAAAATGCCAAATTCTCCTCTGTCCCCTTAAAAAGCTCTGGCAAACCCCGACCTCGTTCGTGGACAGAAAAATGTCGACCAGATATTAGCAGAGACATTTCGAAGAAAACAGCGAGAGACTCCGAGACCTCGACTCTCCTTCAGAGCCAAAGCCATGAGAGGCAGTGAGCAATGTGTCTCTCCTGAGGGAATTATGGGAAATGAACCGTTCTAAAGGCCTAGTATATCCAACGGGACACGACTTCAGGCATCGCTGCCAAAGTGTCACAACACTGGCAGGCCACAAAGCAAACACAGACACACACAGGCTGTGTGGAAGCTACAAAAACATACAAAGAGCATTCAGGCTGCAGTCTCTTGGCTTGAAACATCGGAGGGATAAACACATTTTACAAAATTGCACAAAATGTCCCTAAAAATATCCAAAAATCAAGGAGGTCAATATGCAGGATTTTTTTTTTTTGGTGACCAAAATTGCTAAGATGGATAAAATTCTGCACACAGTATCATGCATCAAAGCCAGCTGACACTCAGCTGACCGGGCCGATGATGATGTTTTCCGTTGACGGCTCCTCTCCCTGCCTTCGCCTGGCGCCGGTGCACTGTTGCCATGGGAGATGTTTATGTAAGCCATGCCTAATCCTGTTAACTGTTACTGCGGCTGCCGAGCAGCACAAGTGTTCGGCAATGCCGCACTGCAAAAAATGTCTATCTTTAAGTCCTTTCATTGAGTGCTGAGTTTGATTTTTTTGACAAAGGAAAATGGGAAAAGATAATTTTAGGCTTTGAATGGGGAGAGAAGAACAAGGGAAGCAACGCGGCAAGGAGGGAAGTGATCGTGTGCAAACACTCACATTCTGTCATGAATTTTGATATAAACATGATTCATTGCACTAAAAGTATTCTAAATATATGTTTTTTATTAGTATTACCAAGTCATTCTACAAAATAAAGCACTTGAAAACTACATTTCATCGATAGCAAAGTTGAGAGGATGAATAAAACATTTTTCAATCGCTTATGAAATTGTACGTAAGCGGGCTTGGATGAATGTCTGATGAAAATAAATAAAAATAAACTCTGTTTTTTCTGTCTTCTTGAAATATAGTACATAATATAGTATATGTTTGACGTATCTACAATTCATGATTCATGACTCTTTGCGTCAGGAACAGGAGGTTGACACTGACTCGGTTGACTTGTACACATTACATTGCAGTAATTTTCCAAATATGACAATATTCTGAATTTGATTAATTATGCGGATGTTCAGAATTAGGCCTTATTCAGACAGTAGCATTGACAAGTGGGATACGCCAGCCTGGACCCTCACCAGTACGTATTCAGTACCGACAGATCCACACTATGACGATGCCATATCCACCGCCCTCCACTCAGTCTTCACACAGTCACATCGAGAGAACTCTATTGTAAAGTATGCAAGTAACGATGAGAGTTGATGTCGGGAGGAAAATCAACGCTCTTGCAGAATAATCTACCAAGGAGCTGATTGTTGATTTTAGTAAACAAGGAGGTCAAGATACGGAACCGTCTGCATCACAGGAGCTGAGGTGGAGCAGGTGAACAATTTTTAGTTAACTGGTAGACGCATGCACGCGGATATTTATGAAATACTTGGATATCAGCTTCAATTTTTGGATAAGCAACGCTGACCTTTACAAAAAAGTAGCTGAATGAATGAAATAGAGAGGCTGTGTTTGTTAATCTGAGTATGCATGGCTGCGTGTAAACAGGAATATTAATTTCCATTGGCTATGTAAACAGCTTAGTAGGAATAAAGTCCTGAATATTTTTTGCATGAGAGCGTGGTGGCTGAGGAGAGACAAGGCAGAAGTTATCCTCATCTCATTTCCTTCTGTGGAGCGTAACGCTGCCACTAAAATGGATTTTTTTTCTCTTCTGGACAGTCTGAAGCATCACGGGCCATAAACCCCCCACCTCACTGCCTTATCTTTAACCTTCACCGCTGTCGTAAAAACACAACCTTTGAATAATTGTCTAGATGATCATCCTTCAATAACGTGAGCATAATTTAGGTATTCCACCATCTTCTGGAGGGAAGGAAGGAACGGCAAGGGAGAAGTCTAAGCCTAATTATCCCGATTAAAAAGCAGAGAGTATGAACGAGTCATACAAAAGAGGATTATACAGACATGAAAGAGGAGAGAGTGGGAGAGGAACAGAGCGACAGAGAAATGGGAGAGCTCATGTAAAAGGCAGACGTGGATGATGAGACGTCACATGCATGCAGTCTATACGCCTCACAAAGGAGATTGGACCGGGAAGCTATGCATCGCTGTCTCCTGGTCTCCTCCCCCCGTTCGCTCCACTCTCTTTTGCTCCATTAGCTTTATTACAGTCTCTTGGCTGAGGAATCAGGCTATTGTACAGTTACTTGATCATGAAGGTCAACAAAAGATCCATCGTGGCTTTGAACCTGGCCCGCAGTCAGTTGGGGGTTTTCCTAAAGCCATTGGTGGCCCTGGTTTGTGACAGACACTCATGGCCACATGAGTATGAATCCTAATCCTCTGGCGCCACCATGATATTGACCTTTAGATTTTAGTGAAGTGTCCCAACAACTATTCATTGGATTGCTGTGAAATTTGGTACAGATATCCCCGGCGCCCCTAATTTTCATCGGGCGCCACCCAAACGACTTTTCCAATTAGCCTCAGCTGTGCTCAGTGCTAATTAACAAACACTTGAATGCAACATCAGCATTGTCGTTCAATGCATGCTAGCATGCTGACGTTAGCGTGTGTCTCAAAACGAGCGGCACAGCCTCGCAGAGCTGAGGTTTGCAGGCGATTTCACCAGTCTACAATTAATGCATATTAGCTTAAAGGAACAGTTCACCCAAAAAAAACAAAAATTCAGTCTTCACCCTCATGCTGATGGAAGGTCGGGTGGAGTTTTGTAGTCCACCAACATTTCAAACACATTCAGCATTTTTTAAAATCAATTTGGCATTTTAAATCCAAACTGTGACATACTATATCTTAAAAATACATACATTAGAAGGGTACCCCATTCCATTTTTCCATTGAGAGTGTTCCATGCAGAGTCTTTCTGAACACCGCTCTCCGTAAGAAAGAGAGCATTGTTGAAAAGTAAACTCTTTTGAGAACCGCCTCACAAAAGAACACTTGACACGGATTAAAACAGATACAATGGTTTTATTCCCTCGCTCAAACAAGCAATACACACCTCAACCCCCTCACCTGCCCTCTCTGCTCTGTGCCAGCGCTGCACAGCAGCCGGGCCTCCAGCCCATTAAACACAGTTTTGTTCTACTCAGCGCGCCATCATCACTCTGATGCATCTGCTGATCGCAGCACGGAGCGGAACATTAAAACACAGGCTCCTCCAGCCACCAGGGGACCCCGGGCTTCAGCCTCGTCCCAAAGCTCCTGAACCTCCTCCCTTCATAACTCCCCCTGTTCATATCTCCTGTCCAGTTGAACAAAAAAAAAAGAAGCCCTGAAAGCATTTAGTTGGCAATTATTACTCTGAGATCATAGATGAACAGGGCCATTGCTTGACCTCATACTCAAAGAACCATATTTTTCTGAAGTCTAGGTCACACTATAATTTAATGCTAATTATAATTCAGACAGGAGCATCATGACCCTCAGTGCAAATTAGCCTTTAGGGTGAACTGGCTTAATCCAAGACAATTTTGGTCATAAGCATAGGCATAAATCCCAGGCAGGATTAATATTGTCTCAAAACTGCAGTTTCAAATGATTGTGACTATAACATGGACACCAGAACCGAACCGACGGATTGGCCCATGTGCAGACAAGGACTTAGAGAGTTTGTTCCCGTCACATGTCTGCAATCAGGGTAAACATACAAGCTTTAACCATGGTGACAACTGGGTAACACAATGCAAGTCCTTCGAGTTCAGGTCAGGCTCTGTTGCTACTCTCTCGGACTCCAATTCAGACAGAAAAATGTGTCCCGAGCAATGCAACCCCTGCCGTTTGCTGGTGGTTGTCTGACATTTGCTAGCTAGCCACAGTCCCATCAACCAGTGTTTGCAGCCATTTGAATTAAAGTCATGAGAGAAAGCTGTAGTGTTTCTTTCTGACGGACAGAGTTGCGGCACTGCATCACTTTTGAGAAAATGTGTTTGTTCTCTCCAAAGTTGATATCAGATTTACACCCTTTATCGTAAAAGGCTTTTTTTAAATTGCACAAATCTAAAGCTGAAAGAAAAGGAAATTAAATGAGCAACTGTCTGGTCAACTGTGACCACCACAGAATACTGCTGTTATACATGGCAGGGGCAGGTGAACACTGCATGGCTGCATCTTGCACACTCTGCACCATAAAAAGCAGAACTCAAGATAAATCGGATGGCCTTGAGCTTGCAGGGGGGATGGGGGGGGAGAATCACCTGGTTCAGCACAGCAAACATTTTCTCATTTGCTGTGCAAATGAAAACATGTATATGGATAAGCAGTTTTGTGTTTCCGGTGATAGCTATAGTGAAAAAGGACTGTTGGGTCTTCCAAGCCGGCACAGCACAGCAGCTCAGTCATGTATAACATTTTCAATCCTAGAGGTCCGTGTAACATCACAGCGACACACACCATGATTCACCCTGTGTCCTTTAACTACCGCTTTAATGCTGAAGCGTGCAGTGAGGTTCAGGAAGTGACCATTTTGCTTCCTCACTTTCTCCCCCTATTCCCATTAAAGGTCAAAGTGTATTTGGCTCCCGTTGGACGATGTTGGCTGCCGGCATCTGCCTAATGTCTGGTTTAACACAGACAGACTTGCTGTCCTGGTATTCTTTTTTTTTTTTCTGATGCCAGAAGCCAGGAGTGCAAAACACGGTTTAAATCTTACACCAAGCTCATTAGAGGAGACACGAACCAGCAGCGGTCAACCAGCGTTTTCGTGCCAGCTCAGCAGAAGCAACAGTGGGGCGTCAAAGTTGACACGAAAAGCCGTGCCATGTGGTTGCAGGAGCTTGGATTAGAGACCCAAAAAAACAAAAAAAATCTGAACAAACACACAGAGCATTTTCAATTTTTTGCGATGTACGATGAGAATGATTTCTTGGTGCACGATGCCGACTGTACATTTTACCATTCCGGGCAAAAATAAAGGTCGGAAAGCATCTTAAAACACAGAGTAGATCCTCAGATGTAGAGAGAACACCAACACCAGCAGCAGCATGATGCTTCCTTACTAACGATCACGACTATCGATGAAGACGGCAATGCATGTGATTTTCCACGGAGCACAGTTCACACTTGATAGTGAATCCAGACAGCTTGACACAGAGATCAAGACATGTAGCAGTAGAACAAAAACCTACGTCAAGCCAATTATACTTTATATGGTTTGGAACCAAGGAAATACATCCACATTGGACAACTCAGGCACATATGATTCATGTCCAATGGCAATGTTCAGTAGCAGGAAATAATCTGTCCAACTAGCAGAAAATAAGGGTTGGAAGCCTATGTGACCGACTTTTACATCCTGTAAATCCTCGGTTTCCGAAACTCTTCCAAATGAGACTCAACAATCAACAGTCTTACAAATCGGACCTTTAACTGTAAACACAATCTTTCCCCAACTTTAACCATAGTGTAGAAAGCATGCAAGATATCGTCCTTAAGTTTGGGTTTGGGTTATCCCAATGGAAAAGATGTTTTCACTCTTCTCTAGACTGAGAATGTAAGAGTTTAATTCACCAACGGGCTCCGGTTGGCGGTAGCTCCGCTGTCGATCTGAGTGGTTGAAGTTAGCATGTGACGGACGGTGGTAAACAGAAGGTTTAAACAGTCACCTGCTGAGTAATTTTTTGAGCACGGCTGCCCTTTTACAAACAGCTTCTAGCGTCACTCTGCCAGATGGTCCCGTGAAACAAACCATCTGGCACGTGAGGTCAAACTCAGGGCGGATCAAAAGTGAACGTCCGGAAGGAAAACCGAGTCAAGTCCAGCGCCATCCAGCCCGACTCGTATGTGTGAGTGATACAATTCAGTATGTGGGCAAATTTTCTCAAGCAGGGAAAATAACTGACGAGATTTGACACTCTAACCACTTGCGACTACGGTGTGAATGGTTCCATTCAACAAAGTTGCCAGTATACGACATGACGCAGCAAATGAGAATCGTGGAGGTGCCTGTTCAGGGGGACGAGCTGTCGGATCCGAGCAGCATGGAAGCCAAACGTGTTACATCCTCCTGCTTTCATTTAATTATGTGTGCCGTTTATTTCCTCATTCATCTTCCACGCGGGGAAACCGCTTCTCTGTTGGGAGAAGCTTTTGTGGTGAATCCACTCGGGACGATTCTGTGGCGCAGAGTGCAATGCTTAAAAACAGGCGATTTTATTTGATTTGATAGGATCACGACTGAAGATGACAGCCATCATGTTCAAAGTAGCTAGAGAAAGTAATGTTCTTTCATTTTTTTGGACTGGGGCGACACTTAAATTCATCATGCAATATCATCCTGATATTCTAAAGTTGATCTAATATGAATCTGCATAGTAACGGTACAGTGTGGATTTTATCCCAACGTGAGAGTCTTGAGATATTTATAGCAGTATGCTTTGTAATGTAATCAGTATATGTGCTTTCCGATGCATTATTGAGGGGAGATAAATATTTATGATACAGTCGTGGCACAGTTTTCCCTTTTGCTACTTGAGGAAATCATGCAACGCGTTCAGTATGACCCACATACTGCTGGAAAAAGTCTCACTATCTAATACGCCCCTCTCACCTTCTGTTACTCTTCATGCACGGGCGAACACAAAAAAGGCAAACACAAATACGCACATCACGCGCGTTCTGCGCAGATCAGCAGCAGCGGGTTGTGTGTGTGTGTTTTTTTAGGCCTACTGGAGGGTTTGACATTGTAAAGTTGAAGAGTGTGTGATATGAGGAGTGACCCGAGTGTGCGGAGGGTAAACGGAGTGACTCCCCGGGGGGCCAGCTTGTTCTCTCTAGCCCTCTTTTAGAGTTCAGACAAGTCCCATGATGCTGAGAGATTAATGAAGCTGCACTGGCACTGTGATCCCTACAGGATACACACACACACACACACACACAGTCAAAGGCGTTTGTGCACACACACGATTCATTTCAGATTATGACAGTTTACACGTACCTGCACTGATGCAAGCTCCAGACAATTCAGGCACTTATTAAGCTGAGGGTGGTACAGACATTGTACACTAACTAAAGAAACCTGCACTTAAGTCGGTTTAGTCAGACCTTCAACAATAGATTTCAAAAGGATTATCTGACTTTTCCATCTTCCAACAGAAATTTTACCCTCGAGCAGAGCCTTTCTCTTGTAAAACAGGTATTACCTAACACGACTTTTAATAAAAACCTTGCCTGTAATTTCCACGTTATGTCATAAATAATGCTCAGTAACGCCTCTGAGTCGCCATCAGAAAGGCTCAGATGAAACAGGCCTGGCTGTGTCTACCTCCATCCTCCAGTCTGGCAGTGATACAGGCAAGCTGCACCAGAGCTCGGACGAGGCGAGAGGATGTCGCATTAACACATGGACTAATCTCACACCTGCAGTCGGGCCAGCTGACTTACACACTGCAGCACTGCCTCTCTGTGCTCACACGTGGGTACTACATTTCTGCAAAGAGCGGCCCTCTGAGTTTGGCTCGGCTGTGACGAGGAAAAGAAAGGCGACTGAGGCAAAACGCTCCACAAGGATGCATGCAACTTCAAACTATTTACCAATTCACTCAAGATATTATGAGTTATTTGGGGTTAATTATCTTCAGTAAATGTAGGTGGTTGTGGGATTGTGCTGACACAGCATGTAACTGCCACCTCTGTATTGGCCAGCCATGCTTTTTACCTTCATTGCAGGTTTTTTGTTTGGGTTCATTTCAAATTTCATGAATAACAGACTCTCTTGGAGGCATAGAAAGAAAAAGGAATAAAAAGAAGTTGCAATATAGTGTTTTTGATTAAAAGAAACTATGTATATACGTATATATATAGATTTTTAATAATAGTTGTATAGCTTTTGTGTTTGTAAAGGCATCAGTATGGAAATTAACTTTACTATCTTTTGGAAGAAACCAACATCATGACAGCAAGTGGTGTGTGACATTTTAAGATATGATCCATGACAAAATTAAAGAAAAAAAATAAAGTAAAATACTTTTTTCGCAAAATGGAGATATCAAATATCTGGTAAGGAAAGTGTCCCTACAGCGTGAATGGGCATGATGCACCTGTATCCTGGTGATGATCTCTGGCTGAGCCTATATGGATCAACTATCACACCTGCTTGTTGCTATACATTCCAGATCCTATAGCCCTGAAAGGGCACCACTTAGCCTCTATAGTCAAAATGTGCCCACCCGTGTGCATCTTTGTGGTGCATAATAGAATCAGGACTCAAGAAGCAATTATACACAGTGTTAGGACCTTTTCCAGCTTTATTAGAAATACGTGTGTAATAAAAGAGCTAAAAGTTACCCTCTAACAACATAATTGAGGCAACACTGCAGGACTCCTTTTTTCTTGAGGCATTTTGAAGTGAAATCATGATGTACAGGAAGTGTTTGAAGTACCTTTCACACTCGTACAATGGCTTTTGAAGTCCTGCTGAGCTAACCCTGTAGTCTTGGTTATTATCAGAAGCAGTAACTGCCTTCTTCGCTTGCCTAAAAAAAAAACAAATACATGCATGACGCGCTTTGGTTCGAAGAGTGGAAAAAAAAGGTCTTTACATCGTTAATGCTACGGAGTTTACCACCAACTTTTATTAACAACAAAACAAAAAGACAAACTCAACCTTGATGATTACATTTAGATCCCAATTAACCCATCCATGTAACACAGGCAAAACAAAAATCAGTACAATTGCAAACAGCATGAATGCTAAAAAAAAGGGTGTACATCACAAACTGCATAATTTACAGTCATATTTAACTTTAAACAAGTAAAAAATAACATTTAAGCAATCAATAAATACAACAACATCTGCATAACAGCATTCACAGTATGTCTTTCTGACTTATTGGACCATCTCGGCATTGACAACAGTTTTTTGTGTATGTGGTCAGTTGTGTTAAGATATAACACAATTGCAGGTATAAGAATTTTGCAGATCGTGGCATATAGATGCACCATACAGTTAAAATAACAGCCTTAGAGTCACAGTACTTAACAACTTCATATTACCTACTAAGTAAATATAAGTAAGATGATATTACCATAACAGTCATCATATCTACAGAAACCTGAGTGGTTGGATCTTTCTATACATCTGATTCTATTGAAAGTGATTTGTAGATGGTAAATTTCGATACATAAGAAGTCACATTTGTAGCTAACGGAGCACATTTTGATCAGGGGACGATGAACACACCATGGAAACACTTGACACTAATGCTCATTGGAAATAAATGGCGAAATGCAGCCAGGTAGATGACAATGTGTTGTCTCCTCGTTCTCGATCTCCACCTGACTTCGAAGCTCAACCTCACAGGAGTGGTCCCCAATCTCATCCACCCTCCCACGCTGCTGTAATTCCTCTACCTCCGACGTGATTGTAGACAGGCGTGAACAAAGGAGTAGTCGGTTTATCTGCGGGTTCCGGGTGAAAAGGAAAGTTGCATTGATGAATGGAGGTATGATTATAAGTAGTGGTGTGACTATAGAACCAATGCTCCTGCAGGGGGGTGCTGTTTTCTTTCCCGTCATTGTAAGGACGACAAAAGATATGTTCACCACCAGCTGAAGCAGAAACATTAACAAGTAGAGCCCGACAGTGCGGTTGGCTTGGTGGTTACTACGCTTAAGAGCCATGCTCACCCTGAACGCTGCATGATACATGCGCCCATAGCAGTAGCAGATGGCCAGTATGCAAAAAGTTCCTATGACAGATAGGGGCCCAAACATCAGCATGTCCTCATCCTTGGAAAATGTGATGAGGTCCTTGATGGTAAAAGCATCACACAGGAGCCCGCTGGTCTGCTTTTGGAAGCCATATTGAATCTGGCTCAGCACGAACCCTCCGTGAAAGCTCACCGCCCCACTGACCAGCCAAACGATCCCCATGCTTTTGTGAATATTGGAGGTGCGGATGATCCTGAGGTAGTGGATGCCGTGACAAATAAATACGTAGCGTTCTATGGCCATTAGAGCCAAAGTCAGCTGGGTCGTTAGGAAAAAACAACGCAAAACGCAAAACTGTGTGATGCACCAGTATCCAAATTTCTGAGTTTGCTTATACGCTATAGAAATCAAAACGAACAAAGCAGTCACAAAACTCATCAAACCACCACAAGCTGATATATTTTGTATCAGAATATACTGTGGCTGCCAGAGCAGCTGTTTATATCTCACCGTCACAAAAAAGAGAAATCCGTTTGCGGTGGGTGAAAAAAGGACAAAGCCAAGAAACACAACAAAAAATGCAAGAAATGTTTTGTCAGAAAAAGCAAAGTCCCAGGCTGAACAGCTGGAAACGTCATCCAAATGTTGATTCCAGCCGCATGAACTTGTCATGTTGGATGAGTTTGAGAGAGAGCTGTTTGAGGTGTTCAGTTGCATCTTCCCGCTTGAGGTCAGAACAGTTTTCTGAGAACAGAAACAGGATTGAGCAGGGAATGAAAAAGGGAGGAGGGGCTGTTATGGAAGTAGCTGCTGTCAGAACGTGTGTAGACAATAACGCTGCACTGCAATGTGCAGATGTATAAAGATGTATCGGTGTTCAACGATTTTAGAGAGATTAGCTGAGATTAAGATAATGAATTTTTTTTTGTTTACATTAAAACATTTTTTAAATCTCTCTAAAAAAGAAAGTCTAGCAAAGGCATCACAGTTATTTTACCTGGCAACTGCACAGAAGGTCAAAGTGGTGACTTCCACAATCTGACATTCAAACTTACCTGTAGGAAAGAAGTCTCCACACGTCGTCAATTAAAGTGCAATAAAAATGCCTAATTATCCAATTTTCTTACGACCACTTGAGAACTTGTAAATTCAATAATCAGGGCAATTACGGGCCTGCAGCTGGGACGCCGACAGCGTTTTTTATAAATGCTCAGAAGGTCAACCACCTCTTGCCTCCGTGAGCTCAGCAGCTAGACTGAAGTGAGCACCAGCAACCGAAGCTCTCTCCCTGCTCACCATCAGTAACCTATGACAACACTATGTGTCTTCTCCATAAAGGAATAAAGCTTTATATAGCTTTTTTTTCCCTCCAATAAAAGAGTCCATGAACGTTTTTTTCTTTTCATGGACCAATTCCACACTGCTGTGTTTTTTTGTACTACAGGATGCACAGAAGGACAAGAGTGATTTAAAGTGTCTTTGTCATGATGTAGTAGTTTGTATAAAATGCATTAGTACAAGCTTAGTATATTTCTGAGCATATTATATCTTTGGTCTAATACAACCCCATATACCTCATCTTGGGTCCAGGCACAGAGAAGACAGAATAACCAGTCGTGCAGATTGAAATGCTCTTAAATTAACAGTATATTAGAGCGAAGATCTAATTTTAGTGCCATACCGAGAACTGGTATCAGATAAGGAAGCAAAACTGTAACATACCCTGAACTGAGATGATGGAATCGTCACTGGGCGAGAACATTGTGGGATGGTACATCCCTCGTTTTTGCATCAAAATATGGACACATTTGAATCTCCTCTAACGAGGTCTCCAATGCTTCTCTTTTCTGGTGCTTTTCGTTGAGTGACAATCTCTCTAATGACAAACTTATGACAGGGTGTCCGCAGGTTTGAACAAGTCAAATTTAAGACTTTTTAATACCATTTTGAACTAAATTTAACACCTACGCGAAGTACAAAAAAGTAAGGAAAAGTGCGGTCCCAGAATTACTTTAAAAAATAACCAACATTTTACATCCAAATCTGTTGCCAAAATGTTTAGCAACGGTGTTCAAAATCTAAAACCCCTCCGCTTTCAACGTCGGAGTTGAGCCGAAGATGGTTTGAATGTCGCGGTCGAGCAGAACTGGTTGAACTTGGACTGGGAACTGGTGACAAAGGCGTACAGAAGTGTGTGATAGTGTTTCACACCAAGTGTGCCCAAGCTGAAGGTCCTCTTGCAGAGCGTACACTGCGCTTCAGATTCATAATGAGGTTTGGATTTTAACCAGCTTAATTCTGGTTGTTCAAGCAAACACTTGTTAAATTTACTCTTCCCCATAGTTGTAGCAGATTCTGCTGTCAGAGTCTTTCCAGAACTGTCGAAGTGTGCAGTGATAAATTCTGACGGGCCGTTGGCAAAATGCCCCTTAACGTTCCTGGATACTTCAGAAAGAAGTACAACACACGGAGCTGACTGTAAATCTCACCGACACATTTCCCCGAAACAAACAAAACAAAAAAAAGGTGACGATGGAAGTGGTAACTAAATGTAACTTAAGACCTGTATTCAAAATATGGACGTATTTAAGACTTTTTAAGGCCTAAAATTGAGAAATTGAGTCTTTTTAAGACTTTTACTCTGCAGAAACCCTGTTTTAAACACTGACTGACTTGTTTAGACTGATATATTCAGTTTTAGGTGAATAAATATGGATATTAAAGGATTAAAGGTCCTTAGTGTGGCATATTCTGGTGACGCAAAAGTCAACAACTCTTACTGAATATAGAAAGTCAGCAATCTACAGTCATCCCAGCTGTTAATTCAACTGTATAATCTTGAGTTAAATGTGATGTTTGACTGTATATAACATATTTGCCTCATGTCAGAACAAAAGCACAGTTCATCATGTTTTGCTTCATGGTTGGTTCGCTTCTTTTCCAAACACCAAAAACACACACAAAAAAACACAACACGTTTCCCAACTAAGCAGCATCGACTTTAAACAGCGACTGAAATTTATTTGATTTAAATAAAGTCTCGTACATTTCACAGCTATAGGGGCCTACATAGTAAGCAAAACAAAGTCTACTCTTTGTCCATGTGCAGAACTACACCACAGGGTAGTTCAAGACAGTTTGTCATCGTGTGAATAAAGGAGTGGGGGGGGGCGCGGCTGGTCGAGAGATGAGGCCAGAAGCCAGAGAAAGCACTCCTCAAAACATCAGCTGATGTAAAAAATAATGAAAGAAAACGATGAGGTCCTCAATTTGTGACTTCTGGAAGCATTTTCATGCAGATTCCTTCCAAGGTTACACATCCATCATTTGAAAACAAAAACAAAAAAAGTGACAATCCGCAAAATATTTCACCAAATTACCATGCTTTAAAGGCAGATAGCTTAAGTTCCTTGTAATGAACACGTAACGACTGGATTCATTATATTTAAAGTGATATTGAATGGTAAACTTCTGGTCTTTGTTTCTCCCCAACGTCGACATGTTGTAAATGAACTTGTCAGTTACTGATATTAATCTACTTCGGAAATGTCTCTTGGCAACTGCTATCTGATTTCTTCACTCTAAGCTCGTTGTTCCACCTCCTCGCCGCACGCAAAGATGGCCGTCGCTGACTTAAGACAGCACGGCCTGAGCGTTCTTGATGCCGACCAGGTTGTCTGCGCTGATAGATCGCCTCATAGCAGCTTTACTCAGGTCCTTGTACTTGTCTTCGCACAGCCGGGAGATGGCCTGGAGACAAATAAACACAAAGCAGGTTACAACCAAAACAAACAAAGACTAAACCTACAAAGACAAAAAAAACATTCCTTCACCTATAAGTTTACATCCAAAATAACATGCTGTTTTCACATATCAAGTATGGATGTTGCTGCAATTCAAATCAGGTCTTCCACAAGTCCAAGTGGTCGTTTGTGCCAGATGGACTTAAGTTCCCTTGAGCAAATGCCTGAGATACAGCACTCACAATTCACTTTTCATACAGGGAGATTTCAACCACTACCTAAATTAAACGAGGGGTAGGGGTAAAAAATCGGATGCCTTAAACTCTGAGGGAGATCTACAGCAATGCAAGTAATTCACACAAAGTCAAACAAGTGCTTGCAGGATCGACTTCAATGACAAATCGGTAGAGGAACAACACAAAACCTGTTGCCCAACCCGTCACCGAAACAAGGCACAATAAAATGTGGACACAAATGTCGCCTCCACAAACTCACCTCCAGTTTCTGGGCCCGCTTGTTGCTCAGCGGCTCCAGGGGGAAACTGAGGTTGTTGTCGTCAGCCAGCGAGCGCAGGTCGAAGTAATACTTGGCGTAGACGCTGGCTGGGACGTTGATGTTGAACTGGAGCAATTCCAGGAAGTGGCGCTCCATCTCATTCCTGCAGAAGGTGGAACAAAGCAGACAGTCGGTCAAAGAACTCAGCACATTGAGCAACAACAGGGTGCACAATTGTTTTTTTTGGTGATGAACACTGATGAACACTCACATGTCCTCCACTGTGATATCTTTGAGGATCTGACAGTAGTCGACATTCCACACTGCCTGGTCGTCCCAGACTTTGGAGGCCAGCAGAATGGCACCGAGAACAATTCGCTTCCAGTTACACGGACAGATATCCATCTCAGCGTATGTCAACAGCCTTTCCAGGTACACCTAACACACAGCACACATTAGTCATAACAATCAATGTTATTTTTAACCAACTATCTGACTTGTGTACTGTAAACATACCAGAGTGACGATGGCGCACTCAGCAGTGAGCTGCGCAGAGCTGAAGAGCGTTCGTATGAAGCGGTAGATGAGTTTGTGTTCTGGGTCGACCACAGAATAGTCATCTGGGACCTTTTCTCGCTGTTGACCGGAGGGTTGATCATTATCAGTGAATCAGCACAGAGCGACACTGTAATTATGTCATTTAACACGCCAACATACCGATAGAGGGTGCTTCTTCTCGTCGAATATATCCAGCGAGCGGTTTGAATCCCTGCAGGGGCAGAACGTTAACGAGCCGATGTTAGATGTGCAAAATATGGGATCTTAGTCCAACCTTCACTCATCTGTGGGGGCTTGATAGTGGTAGAAACCAGTGACTCAACCATTTTCTCTCTATTTTCTCGCCTATGAACACTACGATGAACACTGAGAGCAGGACCTCGGATTTGCAAATTGATTCACTACCAATAACAGCTTCTATTGGATTTATATCCTGGTGAGATGGCTAACTTTTCTCCACTGACAAAAAAAGACAGTGTGTTCATTTAAGTCTTGTGGACTGAAGGCTGAAATTCCTCAACATGGCGACTCGGTTTCCTTACTGACTGATCTAATGACTATTGGCAATCGGCACAAAGTTGCTATGATGCCGATAAAGGTTTGAAACTTGCTGACTAACTGATTAACTGACTGACTATTGGCTTAAAAGTTTATGACACAATTAAAGATTGATAAAAACCCAAAAGAAGAAACTAATCTACTAAAGTCCATGAACAAAAAGTTGCTCTGATGTGATCAAAAGCTGACAGAATATCAGGGTTCATTCACCACGACAAAAAATGTTACATGACGATGATAGCTAACGTCGAATTAGCTCGCTTCCAATGCTGTGTCTTTCCAATACAAGTTGTATTTGTCGGGTCAACATCTATCTATCTATCTATCTATCTATCTATCTATCTATCTATCTATCTATCTATCTTACCTGAAAGGTGTGTTCCCTAACTAACTAACTCACCAACTAACTGACTAACTACCGACTGGCCAACCCAACATCTTGCCTCTATGCCCCAAATAAACTCTACTCCAGGGTTTCTGCAGGTTTGAACAAGTCAAATTTAAGAATTTTTAAGACCTTTATGAACTAAATTTAAGACCGACACTACGTATGAAAAACTAAGGAAAAGTGTAACCAACTAACTAAACAAATAACTAACTTTTTATATCCAAATCTGTTGCCAAAATGTTTAGCAACGGTGTTCAAAATCCACCTCCGCTTTCATCGTTGGAGTTGAGCCGACGATGGTCTGAATGTCGCTTGAGTGCGGGACGGTAGAGGCAGCGCAGAGTTTGGGTCGAGCAGAACTTGATGAACTTGGACTGGGAACTGGTTACAAGTGTGACTTCGCTCGAGACTTTTAGATTCTAACTGGTGTTTTTCCGATTCTGTATGTGACATCAGCGCTTTCACAACCAAGTGTGCCCGAGCTGAGGTTCCTCTTGTACACTGTGCTTCAAATTTTTAGTGTATTTTAGACTTTTTAAAACCCGGCAGAAACCCTGTACTCCATTGTGTGTTTCTTAACTTAAATAAAAGGCACAAACAAAAACAGCACAGCAACTTCTCTGAAAATGAAATCAATGACAAAATTTAAGAAAATATTCCTACCTGTTCTTTATGTGATAGTATATCGCCAATGCGACGCTGGAACAGAGAGAAATTGACACAAAGAGTGAACCAGAGGATCTGTGTGATGTTAGCATTCGCATGCCGTGTCCTCCTACATCTGAAGCTTCACCGACTGATCACGTTTGTTACAATTAGCACTGAGGGACAAAATTACGCATTTGGTTTGTCAACACTCCTAACTATATCCACAGGTAGCTCGGCAATGGGGCTTTTCCACGAGCACGTGCAGCCTCGGCTTGATTTGGTTGACTTGGCACGTCAGCCAACCGTGGCAGTGATTCGCTTTTCCACTTCGACGTCCCTACCTGTCTTGAAACGGGGGAATCCTCGACTGATGACACGCTCGTCTTGAGTAGAGGTCAAATGAAGCGGCTGTAAATACTCTCACTTCCTGCAGCACTGCGGCAGAACGACCGCTAACAAAGCTTGGATAATTTGGTTATAAACACCTTTAATTACCTAGAATCTCTTCACAATAAAAGCACCCTGTTATTTATAATCTTTGATTATGAAGCAACAAAATCAGGAGACGTGACTCCCACAACCTTAAACAGTAAAATGAAGCCACCTTTAGTCCAACTTTGTGCGGTTTAAGTGGTAACAGAGAAGCAAATCAACGCGGCACGGTTCGACTACAAGTAGTCAAGCCAGTGAAAAAGCCCCACGAACGTTAGCTTTTCTAAAAGGAAACCAGCGCACTTAAATCCTTAAAACTACCCCTGTGAAGATATTTATAAGACAGAGGAAAAGTCTCCTACCATTTGATCGTGCTCTTGAGGTTGGGCTGGCTGACCGTGCTGTCGTCGATGAATATCGTCGAGCAGGAGCTGTACTTTTTAGTCAGGAGCCCCGGGGACATCTGCGAGAGAAGACGTGGTCGTTTTTAAATAAAAAAAGGCACATGACTGGAGAGATCCAACGCATTTCATGCACAAAGCCTCACTTACATGATTCAAGTAGTTGCTTTTCCTTTTCTCGCGCACTGTAACGGGTAGAAAAGAACTCAATCAGGGGACGAAAGAACACAAAACTTGGGGAGATGGCGAGAGGACGAATACTCACCGTCTGTCTGCGACTTGTTCAGGAAGAGGGTGCTGGCTCGCGGGTGGTCCGATGGGTTGGCCTCTTGGGCCAGTTCTGCAAGACACAACAACGGGTCATTAACTGTCTTTAAACGCACAATTCCTGGCATGTGGTATGCTGGACACCCACCATCGGGGAGCTCCCGGTCGCTGATGTGCTGCAGGTAGGTCCCGGTGTCTTCACTCACGTCCTCCGTGGTGGTGATGGGACACTCCTCCAGCTCCACCTCCCTCCTGTGGATCTTGGGACTCTCCCCTGGAGAGATGCAGCAGGACACCGAGCCTCCCATGGTTGACCTACAGCAGTCCTGCTACAGCCCATACAACTGAGAGTGTGTGTGTGTGTGTGTGTGTGGAGGGGTGGGACCACCTACTACTCACTCCACTGCAACTTAAAAGTCCAATCTAAATCCTTTAAATCTCTAAAACTAGATCTGCCTGAGATAAAAGTCTGACATTTAAGTGATCTAACTTCAGCATATGAGGGAGCAGCCTGGCTGCGAGGTGAGAAATCCAGTCTTCAGTGGTGTATAATGGGACCTATGTTCTGTCTGCGGTATGTGCAGGGCAGCTGACATATTCAGGGCGTGTGCGCAGCGGAGCACTGGCGCACTTTGACAACATTTCCATGCGTGGACTGGATAGTTTTTTTTCTTGGACGGCGAATTTCAACTCATTTCACGCAGACTAACAGCACAAAGTCACAAGCTCCTCTGTCTCCCTCCATGGCTAGCCGGCTAACGCTAGCTTCCCGCACCTCAATCCATTCCTGGCTTCTTCTTCTTCTTCTGCTCCTTCTTTAGCAGCATGGATCAATCCATTTTCACTGCAGCTTGAAGCCTCCGACGCGGCAATTAAATTGTTTTTTTACGAGGCTGTAGCGTTGATTCACCCGCCGGGAAAGACTCTGGAGGTTAGCTAAAGAAGCTGCGAGGAGGCGAGTGCTGGGATTTTAAAAAGATAGCCTGAGTTAGCTCCCATCTCGTCGCATTTGCAGGACACGTCTTGGATGTCAAACGAGCCGAAGCTGTAAAGTTCAGAGGTAACATCCGGGAACAGACTTTCAAAATAAAAGTCACCATTGCACTTAGAATGCCATTTTCTACATTTCAGGGAGAGATTTTGTTTTGTTTTTGTTTTTTTACTCCACAACAATTATTATTTGACAGCTTTACCTACATCATATGAAAATGTACAGCTGAAACACAGAGTAATAACTTTTATTATTACGATAAAGTATTTCATGGAAAATTAGCAAATAAGTTTCCAGTTTCTCAAATGTGAGGATATGTAATTATTTCAATTATTTTATTATTTTATTCAAAGGTTTAAACTACTGGTTGACATTGTGAAAATGTCATTCTGGGTAATTGTGAGGCCAATTTTCACTATTTTGATATTTTATTTTTTTCTCAGTTGATTAATCTAGTATGTTATTACAAAATTAATCTCAGATTAATAAACTAATTGGAATATAATTGGCGCATTTACATTTTAGTAAAAGGTAATTTTCTACATTTCAGAGATAAAGTTTTATTCTTTTTACCTCACTACAATTATTATTTGACAGCAAGGGACTAAAGTCTTTACACTGAGAATTAAAAATAAATGAATAAATAAAACCTCCATATCTCAGTGCTTTTATTTTGAGTGCAGGAACGCATTTAAACCGGAAACTGCGTCGCTGCGACGTGTTGAGAACTTTACAGGCCCGTGAGGGATTCATCCGCAGGCACCGCCCCCTTGAGAAAACCCCTCTAGGGCACGCCCACTATAAAACCACGCGTTCCTATTGGTCTCCTTTAGCTTACCTGTTACGCGATTGGCTGAAAAATCATGACTAACCGTCACAGGATGGCAGTAGAGAGCCGTTAACGCAGCTGGCTGTCCTCGAAGAAGAAGAACCACACTGCGCATGCGCTGGGAGACTTTCAGTAAAAATATGGCTACACCAAACTCCATTTAAGTTTCTGTTGATTTTACAGCATGGCTCTCGTTCCGTACGTAGACAATCCTTTACCCGCGCTTTCCAAACTCCACAATTCATCAGCACAGTTCCGGTTCGCCAACCGCGACCTCCACCTCAGCCAGGACTGGAAGCAGCTCGGGGTGGCTGCAGTCGTGTGGGATGCAGTAAGTCATATAATTTGAACCTGTTCTTCATTCATTCATTCATTCATTCATTCATTTACTCCTCATCTGGATTAAAATGCACATGACGTGTGTTGCAGGCGGTGGTCATGTGCATGTACCTGGAGGTGGGGCAGGTGGAGGTGAAGGGGAGGCAGGTGATTGAACTGGGAGCGGGGACTGGACTGGTGGGCATCGTAGCAGCTCTGCTGGGTGAGTTTACATAACTGTTAAATTATAAGGAGTGTGGAAAGATGAATATCAATAATTTATGGAGGTCTAAACCTGACAATTAGACATGATTAAAGAAATATATGCATGGCTTAATAAATAAAGTAATATGCCATTAAATGCCCCCAAATTTTATTTTCCCATGTAATGTTTCGTTTTACTTATTATTTTAATTAATTAATTTAGATCTATGTATTTATATTTGCAATTATTTCTGTATTATGGCATGTTAATTTAAGTATTTATATGCTCTTTATTTAAGTGTGATTTTAGCAGGGTTGGTCCTCCATCATATTATTAAAGAAACTGTATTGAACGTGCTTATAAATGATGAGACATAAATAAATATGCCATTACATACACTGAAATTAATATGGTGATTAATTTACTAAATGTGAAAGAAAGCTATTTCTGCTTTAATTGTATGTACTTACTTTTGTAATAATTAAATGTAATTTTTCATTTACTAATTCTATTAATTTTTTAAATTATATTTATTTACATTTTTTCTCTGCAGTATGTGGTGTTGTAAGAAGTACCCATAAGTCATAAGCTTATGTTTCAAAATGTTACTCCAGTAAAAGTCAAAATCACCCGTACCACCAGTTCTTAAGTATCTGATATTAAATTAACTGAAGTGATAAAAGTAGTTTTCTGCCAAATACAAGTTATTCATCGAGTCATTTATATATTTATTTCTGACTTTGCCAGATTTTATCCTCCATATTTTGACCTCTAAAACTGTCATGTTCTAATTCCTCAGGAGCCAAAGTGACCATCACGGACCGACAGCCTGCTCTGGACTTCCTCTCCGCCAACGTGAAGGCGAACCTGCCCCCGGACTCCCAGGGATCGGTGGTGGTGTCCGAGCTGAGCTGGGGCGAGGGCCTGGAGCGTTACCCGGCGGGGGGGTTCGACGTGGTGCTGGGGGCCGACATCGTTTACCTGGAGGACACCTTTGTGCCGCTGCTGCGGACTCTGCAGCACCTGTGCTCGGACTCCACCCTGGTGCTGCTGGCCTGTAAGATCCGGTACAAACGGGACACAGACTTCTTGGACATGCTGAAGCAGCCGTTCAGGGTTGAAGAGGTCCACTACGACAAAGAGCGAGACATCCACGTGTATAAATGCTGGAAACTGCCTCCACAGAGGGACTTGTGACAACCTTCCTTTTTATAATCAACTGTTTTTTTGTCTAAGAATCAAATAAAATCATCAAAGATTACCAGAAACACATTTATTAACAGCTGCCAAAAATGTAATATTTCAATAGCTCTAACATAATGCACTGTTTTATACAGGTCGGTGCTGACATTTAGAAATTGTGAATACAAAATTAATGAAAAGCAACATAAAAAAAAGCATACTATGTCATGACGATACATATTACCTAAAATAATACAATATGGCATTCCGTCGTCTTAAAAAATATCCGTTTTGTTCTCGTCAGTCGTTTGTCTGGTTGGATTTGGTCGCACTTTACAATGCAGGCGTTCGATTGGTGCACTCGAGTCGTACGTGGCGAGATTTGACGCTCCACACAACTGATGACGTCCAATTAAATACATGACGATGCCTTGATAATCAGTAAGCAACAAAACGCTCGTGGACACTAAATAATCGATGCTTTAGCAGTGTTGCTTTCAAGTACAGGAGGCTGTGTCGCCCGTTAGAGTTTCCTGTTGAATCAAGTGAAATGTGGTAGGATTGTATATGCAGGGAAAAGTGCGCATGCCACTTTGTTAATCCTGTGAACAGAATTTGGAGACGGCGCTCTGCTGACGCCCGGCACCGACTGCAAGAATCCTCCTTTTTTTTCCTCTTATTTTACACAGAAATAATTCAAACTTTAGCAGTAACACAAACACGTTCAACGACAGCATGACACGCCGACACACCAGCGAGAGGCGTCTCCAAAGTCTGTTCAGAAATATGCAGACAGAGGTTTTTTCTTTCATCGCAAAACAAGCCAGGCTCATTATTTTGGGGTTTTTTGTTCAAAAAGAATCCATGAATTAATAAAACTAATTTAAAAAAATGTATTTAAAAGTCCAAAAATGAGAAAAACCTTTTAAAAAATAGCATTTTCAGGGGCAAACACTGTTTTAACTACCTTTTTTTTTGTTCATCTGCATCTAATCCAATTTTTTCCAAACACTTTCTATCACATGAGGCCGACAGTTTTACACCACAACAGCAGTTTTGGTTCAACACTGGTAGAAACCAAAAACAATGAGCCTTCCTACTAAGATTGGGAACATGCACCAGAGACCCAATCAACTCCTGAAGAGTTCTGTAACCAGAAATGTTCCACAAGTCGATGAACGTGTTTTTCTTAAAGCTGCATTTAACATGACAACCATTTTACAACCCAACAGAATGGATTCGCTTCTTTCTTTTCTTTTGTTCATGTCGTATCAAGGCCAAAAAGAAAGTAATAAAAAAAAAGAAAAGTCAATGGCATTATGCAAGCAGATAATCCAATACATAGTAAACCAAACAGAGCTAAAAGATAAAAAGTCCATGACACAGCCCATCTACAGTTCAAAGCATTAGTAAGTAACAGATGTTAATGCGAGAGCGCAGTTACAGTTACAAATGTTGCACACGAAGGTAACATCCTCGTGATCCGCGAGTCTCGTGTGGGGGGGTTTAAAAAGTTCCGTCGGTCGTGGTGATGGGAATCGAGCAGTTCCCCGCTGCTGGTGATGTCGCCCGGTTCATCCAGGCACCAGTGACTGGAATGCTCCCCGATGGATGGCGTCGAAAACAAGAACAGTCTGTTCCATCACTTCACCGCTAAAAGGACCCTGTAGAGTTGTCGCCTCCTCCGACGCGTCCGTCCAGACACAGCCTCACCTTCTCATGGGAAACCGATGGGAACAGAATTTCAAATCGAAAGTGGGAGTCGGTGTGTTTTCTTTAAATTCCTGTCTAGTCACTTTACAGATTTTTCAGCAGTTTTTTTTAAAAAGAAAGCGAGAGAGTAGAAAAGGGGGGCGTGGCATCCAGATGCATGGCTCTGTGCTGAGTCTCTGTACACGGGGGCAGACGGCGTCGGCCCTGCCAGGCGCTCGGTGACGTTTCTACTCAGATTTGTGGCAGTACAAGTCTTTGAGGGCTTTGAGTTCCTCGATGAGGGTTTTGTTCTGGTTCTCCAGCACGGCCACGCGGTTCTCCAGACACTTGACGTACTCCTTCTTCTTCCTGCGACACTCGCGGGCCGCCTCCCTGCGCAACATAAACACCATGTGAGTGTGGAAACAAGTGCTACATTCTACAGACCGAGCAGCTGATAGCTTCATCGAGGAAATCATCATCAGATTAATTAACGATGGAAACAATTATTAGTTGCCGCCCTAATAATTAATATCACGTAACAGCAAGAGTTAACATATCATCCACATACCTGTTTTTCATAAGTCGGACTTCCCTTTTGCGTGTGACTTCCTCGGTGCCTCCACCTGAGCCCAGTGCAGGTGAAGTTGCCATGACGACCCCGGGAGTGATGGCGCTGGTGGGGGCTGTGCGGATCTGATAGGCCTGGACGTCACCGGAGGCGGCTGATGGAAGAACACAGTCAAGTGTTGGGAGCGATAAAAAAAACAAACTTGGCACACCTCCTGTTCCAAATCCTACAGTTTCATTCTTAAAACAGAACTGCACAATGCTTCAGCGGAACATGGCGTCGAGTCGTTTCCCCACCTTGTACAACCACTTGGTTGCTGGGCACGAGGATCTGCTGCCCGTCGCTGGTCTGAGCGTACTGCAGGATGGTGGCGCCGGACTGGGCTCCAGCAGCGTTGGCCATGGTCAGCGTCTGCAGGCCCTGCACGCCGTCCGTGCCGTTATTGGCCAGCTGGATGGCCCCGCCCTGGGTAATGGCAACTGCAGAGGGACAACGTCGTGCGTTAGAACTAGTGTCAAATTAACTTCAGGGTGATGAGCGTGGGACAAGGAAATTCAGTGCAAGCTTCTCCTGAGTCGATCTATTTTTCCTACAATGTTGTATGAATTAAACCGCTCAGACCTTTGAGACTTCTTCACACATCAAACATCATAAAAGGGATTTAATGTGTCCAAGACAACGGCGGTGCCATCACAGGAGGGGTGTCTTAATCACTCCTTGGTGTTGTTTAAGCTGGATAAATTACAATATCATCCAAGAACACCACATCTGATGACTGAGACTTTCTGTTCAGCTGGCGTTTGTTGTCGCTGAGAGCACAAGGACACTGCACGACAGCAGGAAATCCTAAATGTCGCAACAACATGTAACTTCCTGTATAATAAACCCAGACAGTACTCACTGTACTGGCCGCTGCTGGTCTGATAGATGGGAGTGGGCATGGTGACGGTGGTGATGGCGGGGGCCGTGTCGTCCTCGGACTTCTCTTCCTCAATTCGAGGCACGGCTGGAACGTCTGACGATAAGTCGTTGAGGATCTTCCTGCAGAGGGGAACGTTCACGGAAACGTTTGTGTTACTTAAAAGCATTTGCATGTTCATTTTTTGGCTTTAGAGTTCAAAATGTGGACAGGAAAGTAGAAAATTCCAAGTTATATTAGTGGGCAGTTGTGGCACAGACCTGTAGGAAGGTCGTCTGGACAGGATCTCTCTCCTCTTCTGAGAATCTGTCACGCTGTCTACAGACTCCTGGGAGTCCTCGCTCTCAGCAACAGTTGAAATCTGCAACAATAACAATACTTTCATTTTAACAAAGAAAACCAGCCATAAAAACAACATTTTAACACCTTTTGCAAGGCTCTGCTTCGCTGCAAACATCTAGCAATCGCGTACACACTTGAAAACGATGCATGTCAGCAATCAGTACAGTAAGAGTCTGTCACACCTGTACAGTCTGGACCTGTGGGGACTGGATGACCGAGGGCTGGGCAGCTTGGATCACCCCGTGCACTTGGACCGTCTGACCGTTTGGTAACTGCACTAAGGTGACTGTGGGACTGCTGGACGACACCTGGGCAGCTGCTATGGACGCCTGCAATCCCATAAGCACACTTCATCTTTATTCAAAATTCACAAACTTCTCTCAGCAGCAGCAGCGCTCCACTGCCGCTTTTGGAAAGTACTGTGTTACGTGTGGATTTTAAATCGCTTTTCCTTACAAAATTTACCTGGGCCAGACTGATCTGCTGGGCCTCAGACTCCGAGACAGCCGTTTCACCACTTTGCTGTGTGTCTGCACCAGCCTCCATGGTCATTTAAAAATCTGCACAATGTAAGAAACTGCTTGTTTGAACGTGTGACATGATGATTAATACAAGAGCTGACAGCACACACACACACACACACACACAGAAAGAAAGAGGTGTGTAAGGTGTGCAGAGAACACAGTGGAGGGTGAGCCTGAACGTTACACACACTGCTTGTTGATATATGAAAAAGAGGGTGTGGCTTAGCTTAACATGCTAGCATATACATCATTTATAAAACATCTTAAAGGAAACTCCAACAAGAAAAAAAAAACAGGAAGCATGTAGCATTTTCAAGACATGGCACCGTAACGTTAAGGTCCAATAATGCTCATATAGCAACTTAGCCTCACACTTTCAATGAGCGCCGGAGGCTAAAGCTAACTCGAGCTAGCTAGCCGGGGAGTTATCGTTACTGTTTCCAACTTACACTTAGCCATCTAGCTAGCTAGCTAGCTAGCGTGCTTGCTAGCTTGAGCGGCAAACGCTCCCGCTAACGTGCTAACGAGCTAACAGGAATGCATTGGCTGTTAGCACAGTTAGCAGCCAGTTATTTTAAATTTATCAGAGCTATAAAGCAGACATTTCAGTTTTTAACAGCTCGTATCGCAGCTCAGCGCTTTGCTGTGACATTTAACCACAGTAGGAAAAAACAACATCGCATTAGCCGGCTTGAATCGACACATAACGGCAGGTTGCTAGCTGTGTGAGGGTAACTGGAGGGAAAGGTCTGCATGCAGTGCCAGTTTTGTTTGCAACTAGGGCACCCCACTTTCACTGAGCAGTTTGTGGGCTCAGGTTGACTCAAAACACACTGCTGACAGGAATAACTGAGCTCCGCATGGCTAGCTGCTTCTGTAACACATTTCTACATTGTTTAATAAACAGAAAATAACATTTAAGCCCACTCCCATATTAATACCTATGTGTTGCGAGTCAGCGAGCCTCGCAGAGACTGACTCATTTTGTGAGCCTCTGCAACACGGCCGCCATGATCTCTTTGTTGGCTTTGTGCGGATATTAGGCGCAAATAACTTCTCTGGGCAGCCATCTATCTGTTTAGCAAACATCGGATGCGTATCCTCTTACCAACACAGACTCGCTTCGTCACTCCCGGGTCTACGGAGCTCCACTTTTATTCAGACCGACACGTAAGAGACCGCGTCAGGCTACACCTCCGTCGCGTCACCGAGAACAACAACACGGAGAGGAGGACGAGGGAGACGACGACAGAGAAAATCAGCTCTGCCGACAGGACACGAGCGGAGGCGGAGAGCGGCGGAAACACCCGAGAGGAGCCGAGGGAGCGGTGGACGGCGACGGAGATTGCCGAGGGGAGCGCTGGACGTCTGAGAGCTTATCTGCGCATGCGCCAAGTTGTATACTACAACTTTAACATAAATATATATAAAAATTTAATATTTTATCATTATTTTTATATATTACGTAACAGTAAGTTTTATGTACAAATTCAAAATAGTATTTAATATAAAATTATAAACAATATTAAACTTATTATTATTATTATCATATTAACTTATTGAACTCATTTTCTTTAACTATTTTTTTTTAATTAATTTTTAAATCAGTATTTACATTTATTTTTTAAAAGTAAATACTGATTATTTCATGTGTTTTTTTTTTGTTTTGTTTACTTTTCTTTCTTTTTAAAATGAGTCTGCACTTATTTTCCTTATGAATTAATTAAAGGGCCACAGCGCAGTTTTGGATAATTACATAATTTCTTTACAATATCAATGAGGTCATAATGCAAACTACGAAATATTCATCCAAACAAGCTGTTCTCGGAGGAAAATAAGGTCACCAGGATGGAAAGGTGGCAGGGTCCGCCACATGTAAACAAAGCAAAACTGATTAAACTGTCTCGTCTTTTACGCTCAGTTTGTTTATTCAGTCATGGGGGGAAAAAAATGTTTATTTAGTGTGTATGCTGTAAAAAAGAAACATCTAAATGAATTTTAATTACATTTAACTCCCCCAAAACTACATACTGCACCTTTAATTATTTAATTTCACCTCTGCGTATTAACAGTAAATCACATTTGTCGTTTTTAAAGCTTTATCGGTGAACATGAAGCTCATTGTCGGGATGGGGTTTGAAAAAAAATAGGCTGCATTGCTATTCTGGTCCACATGGGGGCAGCAAAGTCATTTATTTATTCCCAGCATGCCACTCGGCACTGATTCTTCCCTGTTATGTTGTTAAGACACATGTATCCTTCTGTCCCATCCTGATATGATCAGTTATCTGTGAATAAGATCATCCTGCACAGTGTTTTCTGGCTTCCTCCCTCCAAACCACAGTGAGATTTCATCTTAAAACCAGCGGGTTCCGGCCCCATATCGCTTATTACGCGCTATTTACAGCCCCTCGTGATTGCCATTGCATTTGCTTCTCCTTGGTTGTTAGAATCCGGCCATAAAATGTACTCATTAACTCTGTCACTCTGTCAGCGTGGTGTGTGTGTGTGTGTGTGTGCTGCACGACTGAAATGGCTTCTAAGCTGTGGCAGCTGGTCAAAATCCTGCAGGGAAAATGAGACTTCAGACCAATTTATGACCATCATCTCTGCGTGCGAGGTCATTTCGGGAGGCTTCTTAACACACACACACACACACACAGATGTCAAACATACACTTCTTCAACCCATCGAGTGATTGACCGCACCGCCGCTGACCCGACCAATCTTGTGTCCTTTACAAAAAAAAAAAAAAGATAAATCTGCCAAAAAAAGTCTTAAATTTTGCGCTTTTCTCAAATTAAATCACAGATAGTGAACCTCGCGGTCACCTTCTTGAGGGTTCTCGCTGCAAAAATGATAAATATTTGTCACGAAGCGACGTTTCGTATCCGTCCCGCCTCTTGATTGGACATTGATTCCCCTTAATGGCGACCACCAGCGAGGATAGCCTCGGAAAACCATAATTAGCCTGCATCCCTTCGCGAGAGGAGAGGTTTCATCACTCAGTTATCGCTCAGTGTGAGCGAGCTGTGCACGCTCAGATCATTTTCACAATTCCTGTGGAAGATTAGCCCGCAATTTGTGCGCCTGTTGTGCGTGTTTTGTCCACTTTTATGTCAATTTTGTCATTGTTTTGCAGACAGAGTTGGAGAAATAAGAGATCATCCATTTTCTTTTGCAAAAAAACCTGGCAGAAGTTCACATTCAGGAGCTTCAACCTGTGATTTTTTGAGCATTCTGATCTGAAAACAGCTCCCAGCTCAACATTTTGTATAAATACATGTTTAATTTTTTTTATCACCGAGATCCACAGTCTTTTTTTGGGGGGGATTTTGCTGCTAAAAACACATGAGCGCACAAACACAATCGCACTTATTCGCTCCTTTATCACGCCGACCATCTCGCTCTCTGAGCGCCTATCGACGTGGTCGGCGTGCCCGACGCGATTAAAGCACATTTCTGATTCTGACTGCTAATGCTGGTGAGCTCTGGCACAGAATATCTGATTGCAAAGGGTTTTTTTCTTCTTCTTCTTCTTGCTCTTGCAGGCAGCAACGACCCTGGCTGTAAATCACTGCTGCAAACACCCACAAACAGCCGAGTTAAAACGATGCCACAGACGTCCAAAATGGTGTAGGAGGAGGAGGAGGAGGAGGATGGGAGTTTAATCTTCAGAATATGAAGTAGAGACCTGACTCCAATCCATAGCCCTCTCTCCTTGCTCCTTAAACCCAGCTGTCAAAGCCTCTGGCTTAACACAAGCCTCCGAAAACCCCATCGACAGCAAGCCCGATGACACTTTCCCCCAATTTTTTGTGTCTCGTCTCTCCGACGTTTCCTTATTTTCTCTCGCTCTCTCTTTCTGTTGTTGTTTTTTTTTTTAATCATACGACGCCATCGAAACCACGATCTGAGACGTTCTGTCATCATTTAAATGCACTCTTCAATCAAACCCTGGTTGAAATATCATACCTGTCACTCAAAGCGCGGCATTGTGGGAGATGTCTGCTCATATGTGTGTGTGTGTGTGTGTGTGTGTGTGGCAGGGAGGTCATGTGGCGGCGTCCAGAGAGAGAGTCTGCGTATGAATACACGCAGTGCATTTGAATACCACTGACCTTATATGCATGCTTTTTTTTCATCGCAGGTTTGAATTACCTGAATCGCATATGAACCAGTGCACCTGGCTGGGGTTGCCATGGATACTGGGCCCCCACAGTCTGTCTGCCTCGCTCTCTCTCTCTCTCTCCGTCTCTCTCTCTTCCTCACACACACATACAACCGAGCGAGGGTTCTCAAAAATCTGGAGATGTGAGTTTGCAGAGATACCCGGCAAAAAAAATATTGTGTTGTTGTGGAAGGCGCGGTATCAAGCTGCAGCTGCGAGGCGGGAGAGTTATCTAACACACAGAGATTGTGCTGACCCAGACCTCTCGCTAATCTCGGCTGCAGGCAACACCGTGTATTGGGCGATCTCAATCAATCCGTCAAGGTGTCAGCTCCTCCCTCCCTCTCCATCTTTTCCACGCCGCAAGGATTTCTTCTGCCCTCCCCCCCCCCCTCGCACTTTGCTTCTTCTATCTGAACCTCTTTCTTTCTTTCTTCCTTGAAGGTGAAGTTCAGATTGCTCCAAGTTTCGTTTTAACACAACGTACGTTGGAACGATTTATTGGTCGCTGGCCTTGTTTTCATTCCAAAAAGTTCAGACAAAGCTAACACCAAGCTTCAGCAGGTAGGCAAATAAAGTGGGTATCTTTCAAAGTAATGGGATTTCTTTTTTTAGTATCGACTGTCGTCAAATGTGATTTTGGTCCCAACACCCAAAAAAACCTAAATTTAAATGCCTGAATTTCGATGCAAAGATCTTTTGTCAGTGTCATTATAAAAAAAACATTGTTTTCTCTATCAGTTATATTCAGTCAAGCCCCAAACCAGGTTTTAGGTGCCACAGCGAGACCTGGACCTTCGATAAAAATGATTCACGTCGCAGGGCTTTTTCAACCAACGTGCGTTAAGATCCACTTCACTTCAGCTGCATTTCCAGCTCAGTGCTTTGGGTTTAGCACCCTTTGAACCCGACCCCGACAGGCAAATTGCAAAAATTGCCGTTCCAGTGTTTCATGAACTGAACTGAACCGGACTGTGAGGTGGAAGCGAGGATTTGGCTCCCAGCTGGAGGAAAAAGATAGGAGATTTTCCTTGATTTAAAGTCAGAGTATCATGTACAGGTCGTTGGTGGTGTAAGCTTACACTCGTTCACTGGACAGCACCGAGATTTCAAGAACCCTGAACAGCTGATTCAACAGAATTTACGTTGGATAGACTTTGTATGGGGACTGTTGGCCAATTGGGAAAACGGCGTGACTCAGGTTGGCACATTCCTAAATTTGGCCTTGTTTAAAAAGAAAAGACATGGCCGACTGGACCTTGCACTATCAGCATGTCCGTAATGAGGTAATTGAAGATTTGTTGGCGCCGAGACACCTCCTTTACAGTATGTTGGTGTCCCAGAAGCCTTTAAAGTTGTGTGCCATCATTTCAGTGGTACCTGAAAAACACGCCACCATCACTGGACTCCCTTGAGTTGTTTTATTGCATCTGTTTTCTGTCTTCTGGCCGGCAAAACCGAACAAAACGATTACTGTCAACCAACAATCACGCGACACGATCGACCACCTTCCTTCCTGTAATACCGCTGAAGCTGTGCTAAATCCAGAGATAACCACCATCCCGTACTTAATACTCCTTAATCATCACACTCCCGCTCCTCTTTTGTGTCGCCCCTGTGCCTTCTTTCCGACAACTATCAAATAAAACCAACAAATACAAATAACACCTCTTCCAGAAAGCCCTAACAAGAACTGTAAATATGGCAGTGAAGGCTGCCAATTTCACTTTTTCATTTTTTAAGCACCATCTTGTTGCTCTCAGTCCAATTTTTTTTCGCGCTACCGCGGCATCTTTAATTTGCCTCCTTGATTGCCAGGAGTTGGAAGCCGGTCTCTGGTGTTTGGCTTTCACACAGGTGAGGCAGACGAGCTCAGCGCGGATTGTGGCGTCTGTCGAAGCGGTTCGAGCTCCGAGGGCAGTCGGCTCGCCCTGTGGAGGAGAACAAGGAGCTATCTCTTCTCTTTAATTGGTGTTCTGTGGAGGCGAGACGTGTAGTAGAACTGGATCGCCGCGTTGGAAGTTCCACCCCGGCGAACGTAACATCTCCCAGCTCCTGCAGTTCCATGTCAAAACATTTGGTGCAAGGTGGAAAGAAGTGCATTTTTCATATTTTAGCTTTTGATCTACGACTTCTTTTTTTTCCCAGCTTGTTTTTCGCCCTTAAACGAAAATCGACATTCAATCCCCCCTGTTGCCTTTCTTCTTTCAGCCGGCCGGCGGGAGGGCAAAGACGGCGGTAAAAACAAAAAACACACACACAGGATGGAGCTGGGTGCCAGAAAAAGTGTGTGTGTGTGTGTGTGTGTGTGTGTGTGTGTGTGTGTGTGTTCGAGAGCTCCTTCCCCGTCATAACATGTCATTCTGGACACTATTACTCCCAGCAGAGGCGGACGCCGCGGCTCGGTGACACAGAGCGTAAGGTCATCTGTCAAACGGTGTGTGTTCGCGTGCGTCTGCACGACAAGCGTCCTCCATCTTGACTCGTGTTTGTGTATGTGTGTGTGTGTGTGTTTGCGTGTTGCTCTGGGTTTTTCTGACTGAACGTTGCGTGTTCTGAGGGACCCTGGGAAGCTGTCAGTCAACGCGCGCGGGACGCCGCTGCATCGCTAACCCCAGCTCTCATCCCTCACCTTCCTCCGTTCTGCCTGAGTTCAAAGGTTGCCATGACTACCGGCGTCCCATTGGGAACGCAGCGAGCTCTGCCCCGAAGCCATCCGAGCAAGCGCGGCCCGCCTGGTGGGGAGAACGCGTCGACCTTTGACCCGTCAAGGTCTTACCAGCGGAGAAGCGGTGGTGTTGGGGGGGGGGGGTTTGTGAATTCAACTGATCCTCGGTGGAGATTGGCGGAGGCTCGTGGGCGGAGCGGCCCTCAAAGCCTCTGAGCCCGGCGACTCGTGCCGGCTGCCTCCTGGATTTCAGAGGGGGGGCCCTGGGCGAGCGAGATAGCCGCCCTCTAATCCCGCCGAGTCTCTCTCACCTTGCCTCCTCCTCCGTGTTTCTCAGATAGTGCATCTTTTGTGTCAGATCTGCACAGCTGTCACCGCCGCCGCTTGTAAGGATGATGGCGGCTTTGTGTGTGTGTGTGTGTGTAAAATGGATGACAGAGCCACAGACAAACACACACATACACAAAAAAGCTGATAAATGTGAGAGGTGCCTTTACACACCACCAACACCATCCCCCCCCTGAAAAAAAGAGAAAGGGAGAGTAAAGTACCTGAAGGGCCGAGAATGAAGGAAGTATCATGTAAATCTGGAGTATTTATTCTAGAGGAGGAGCGTCGGGGTATTTAAGGAAGCTATGACATCAGAATTATTCTGCAAATTGCTTATTGTACAGAAATTGTCTACATCCTACGAGGAACTGTGGCTGTTCCTCTGAAAACAACAGCGGCGGCTCCTCAGGAGGTTAGCGTAGCTGCTTTAGCATCAGTTCTATTAGACGTAGAGAGCTGATGCCGTTGACAGAAGAGCAAAGAACAGCGCTGAAGGCTTGATTTACAAACCGGCGCCTTGCCGGGTGGTTCTGACGGTACAAACCATCTGGCGCGTCAGGTCGGAAATAGCTTCTATTTAGAGTTTTTCACTGTTTTTCTTCAAAACTAGACATAAACATGAACGAGTCGCGCCAGATTTTTGACGTTTTACCCGACAGAATCCTAAAATAACGTTTCCCCACATACATTTATGAGGCTCCATTATCTTAGATATAAGAACGAAGAAGGAAGGAAGCGCTTCAAGTGAAACTCGCTGCCCTCCTGACTGCGGCAAATTTGACTTTCTAATCATGTGCTGGTCATTTTAAATGCCTACGGTACAACCTGACATGGAACTCGCTTGGCTGTCTCGCCAAAGTCAGAAGATGCAGAAACGTGTGTGTGTGTGCATGTGTGTGTCCATGCCTGTGTATGCATAGGGGAATAGAAGGGGACAGTCAGGAGAAGGGTTATTTACTGCGCGGCCCAGGCGACCTGTCCGTCCTCACGTCCAGCCCCGGCAGATTAAGATGCAGCCGCTGGCGGCTGCCAGAGCGGGCTGAGATTGATGGGGAACACGGGGGCCACAGAGGCCCTGCAGAATCCTGAGCAGAGCCCGTGGGCACCGAGCTGCTCGCAGACAGCAGCTCCTCTCTCCTTCCCGCTCGCTCGCTCGCTCGCTCTCTTGTCACCCTTTTTTTTCTGACTTTTCTTTATCGCTCTGCTGCTCTTTCTGGCATTTTTCTCTCTCTGTCACTCTGCATCCCTGTTTTTCTGTCTCTCTGTCACTCTATCGCACCACTGTGCCCCCCCAACCAGTCTCGCAGCCCCCCCCAGTCCTCAAAGACGCTGTCTCAGCAGCTTTAGCAGATTTGGATGTCATGGAACTGCAGGTGTGTC
>CAEMYA010000116.1:300911-317291 GCA_903131615.1 Diplodus sargus
GAAGGATGTTCTCAATAAATAATTCTCTGGTTAATGGGTAGCAGGAAAGTCTGCCGGCGTGTGTGTGTGTGTGTGTGTGTGAACGTGGATCGATCGCAGCCTCCGAGTTCGTCTGCACAGCTGAGGAATTTCAGCAGAAGGGAGAAAACGGCAATTATCTCGACGTGTCAACATCTGCATGTGTGTTTGTCTCAGAAATAATACTGATGCCGCGGTGATGGAGGAGGGAAAAGATGAGAACGGAAGATGGATGCTTGTACGTGTGTGTGTGAGTATGTGTGTGTGTGTGTGTGCTGAACAAACTGCACTGGCAGGGTTTTTGTTGGAGTCCCCAGGGCAGAAGACGCATGAGTCAGCGGCCAGTAGGATTTATAGCCAATTGATTAAATTAGCATTTGTTCTGCTACTGGGGCAGCAGCCTGTCAGTATAAACATACACACACACACACACACACACACACACATTCCCACGTGGGCAAACAAACATGCACCTGTGCACCGACGAGCAGTTACAGAAGCAGAAGGGCCGAGAAACGAGACAATGTGGCAACAAAAAAAAAAAGATCCTCCAAGAAAGCGGCAGACAATTAGCGGCGATGTCGATAAGTCAACATGATTAACATCGGGATCGCTGGGATGTAAATACCCGAGGAAACACGCGCCGCGCCTCCTTCGTGGAGCGAGTGAGCGAGCGAGGGGGTCGCGCACGCTGCGGCTTGCTGACAAGCCTTTTTTATGACATTCATCAAAGCCATCTGCCATTTTCCGCTCAATTAATTTGTTATGGGAAGTGGGATCAATTAAGTGCGCACTGTAATGGCTTTATATCCTTGTTTCCCTTTTATAGCCCAATATTTTCTGTGCTCCACTCTGGCATGAAAAGGCGAAATCGATATCCCCGGCTATTTTCCCCTCCCGCGGACTAATTTGTTTTTGCCACTCTCTTCCTGGCATGATAAACGGGCTGTAATGAGGGGTTAGGGCGAGGGGGACGGGGCTCGACGTAAACCTGCACTCCGGCCAACAAGCCGACCGGGCGGCTCCTTCCAAACCCAGCCGAGGTCTCATTTGGATGTCGGGAGCGACGCCGTTTCCCACACTTAACTAGAGATGTGGCAGTATCAAGAGGGATTGACCTCCGGCCCGTTATCATCCCACACGTTGGTCACCAGTAGCGACAGTTAGTGGCTTAGGAAACGGCGACGATAAGGACAATGCGGGACAGTTAGTTTGACAGTGACGGGTGGAGGCGCGTCGGCCATTAGTAAGAGTGTCACGAGCCGCCGGTGCGCTCGCCTCGCTCACCTCGACCCCTGCGATGTATTGATTGCTTCCCCATTAAGCCTACTGATGGGCTTGATGATATGATGAAGAAGCGGTGGAGGCGGAGGTGGAGGCGGAGGTGGGGGAGGGATGTTTAAGTGTGTGCATGTGCACGACTTCGGAGCAGGTTGAGGGGCCGTCATTACTCCTGGAAGCGGGCCTGATGACATTGCCATATTGATTTTGACATCATCTGGTTGGGGTGTGCTTTAGAGGCCGGGGTCTTAAACCAGGGCGGCTGAAGTGTCACCTTGTTTGCATCGGCAGGCTTACAGGGCCACCGAGGGCCCGACTGCCCCTCAGCAGAGCTCTGTTAAAGCCGAGGCTGTCTTCATTCAGGGTATTATTCCTGGATGTTCATGGTTAAAGAGTTGGTTAAGGAAAAACAAAGCCAACATGCCACATTTTTTAAATTCCAGGGTCCATTTTTTGCCCAATTCACTCCAAATTGGAGATTAATGGAGCGCGATTGCTGGCGTTAGAGTTAGATCACCGTCCGCTGGTTTTGCACGCTCTTGGCGCCTTAAATGCGTTTTGTACATTTTCATTTGGACGAGCTACGCTAGGCTAACGGCCTCCTAGACGTACCGTCAATTATTGGACAAATATGCAATTGCTCATATGTCGATCTCAGTCCTCGTAGGCAACTGGACGCGTTTCAGTCATCGGTGATTGATGGCGGCCCGGCAGAATAATCACCAACCCCTCGACTGCCATCAGATTCTGGTACAACGTAAACACAGAGATTTCTCATGAAATAACCTAAAAACTTTCCCAGCTGTGTCAAATCTCAAAAAGTTGATCAAGAAAATATGTAAAAAGCTCCTTCAGAACCACAGAAGACGTAACAAAAGCTCTAACAGGATGAGTCATCGTCTCAATAACTCGTAAACTGATCTGGATTTTGGAAATTGTTGCTGTTTCCACAAAGAAAGCTTCTCCACCACCAGCGTTTGGTTCTGCTGCAGGTTTGCTTCCCACCCCGGAGGTCACGCTCCCCCCATTGTTTTCAGAAGTGCAATAAAGCAGTTGTTGCCGCGCCGGCAAACGCAATTCATCATCTGATGGATGATGACCCTTTTAATTTTACCAAACACGGCTCTGTCGCTCCATAAATCCCAAATCATTTCCGCAGCTCCATTCCACTGGAACCGAAAGTGTGGAAATCAATGCACGTCTCCGCCTGAATTTGCCTGCCACTCGGCCTCAAGTTTTTGTTTTGACACTTCATTGCGGCCAGAAGAAGTATGTAACAGTGCACCGTAATAGAAAACACGGAAACGGTGCCCATTAATGGATTTTTTTTTAAAACAATGGGAGGCTGTGAGCTCTGGGAGGTAAAACAAACCTGCAGGGGAACACACAGCGGCTGCACGCAAGCAAAGCCGCTGGTGGGCTGAGACCATGTGTACTGTAGTCAGGAGGAATAAACGACACCGGCGTTATCTGCTAAATATCAATAAATCATCACCACGCTGATTCATTGAGACATTAGTTTAATTACTGGAAGAAACTGAGACCGAATGCCAGCCTCTAAATATTTATTCTACAGACATTCTCATAAAAAATCACCACTGATGAAAACAAATGAATGTACTTTTAATGTTTGAACTTTGCCCTCCATTATTTATTATTTGGACACTTTGGGAGCGATATATAATATAACATAAATGATTAGCGGTACGAGTGAGCGGTAGTTACGTGCTGTTAAACCAAAACAAGGCTGAAAGACGCTAAAAACCCCACAAAGACAGATATGTCGAGGCACTGCTGTGTTTAAGGTCTGGTTGGGTTTAGCCGTGAAAACAGCTTGGTTAGGTTTAGGAAAAGATCATGTTCTGGCTAAAAGTACCCAGTTTTTGTTGCCACGAAGGGGGTTAGCACATATCCTGACATTTTTGCTACAAATACCTGGTTTTATCGCTAAAAATTGGATATAAATATTCAGCGTTTTTGCCACTAAGTGTTCAGAAAATGCCCTGACATCCCGTTAAAGATTCCTGGTTTTGTTGCCCCAAACATGCCTTAAAAACGTCCCAACGTCTCGTTAAAATATCCTTTTATTTGTCGCAGCAAAGATGGCTGCAAAATGTCCAGACGGGTTCCTCAGTTCACCCCGTTCTGTCATTTAAAGCGAGAAGCGAGGCGAGGTGGTCTTGAGGTGGTTTGAACAGCGGTGCAGCTGGAGCGTCACCACCACGTCCGCCACCCCGACGTTAAAATATCGATCGTAGCATCTTTAAATAATTGTCAGTATTGCTGAAACATATTCCTTCTCCTGTGAGGAAAGAGCTCCTGCGTTCTGCCGCAGCTCCTAATATGTGCGAGGTCATGCACAAAGTGGGCGGGGCACCAGAGATGAGGGGTCATTCCGCCGGACACAACTTTCATTCACAATCAGGCAGCGAGCGCCGGCTTCGAGCGGTGGGCGGTGAGGGAGGGGGGCGAGACTTGGCTGCCTGTCAAGACCGGCCGCAGATTAAAACCCCATCGATCCGACTGTAATTTATTTATCAATTCAACAAAAAATTAAACATTGACCTCGTTCTTTGAAAATCCCCCCTTTTCATCTAGTCGGACGCGGCGACTCGAATACCAAGCGAGCAGCCGAGTGTGTGTTGGAGGGGGCCTTTTTTTTGGGGGGATTCAGGAAAAAAAAGTTGAGCGAGTGTTGGTGAAACAGCATCTTTCTTCCTGCTGCTTTAGAGTTCAAAAGCGAGACTATTAAAAGCTCTACACTTCAGCTCCTGCGTCGCTGCATCTCCATCGAACCCTCAGGACTTCTACTCTTGACAATAAACAACTCATTCTTTTTCTCACCGAAAACAAAAAAACCCAGTTCCTCTCTCCGCCATTCGTATTCTCGTCACTCCTCCCGCTCTTATGATCTCTTCCTCCCTCTCTGGCGATCGCCGGGTGCCGTTACATACAATAACTTTCTTATCAGCACATCAAAGTCTCGTCTCTTCCTTTTTTCTCGCCGACCCCCCGTCGCCTGCCCTTCTCCGTCCCCCCCCCACCGGTTACAGATGTGCCGAGTTTTTCTCCAAAAACCAAAATCCTGCTGACTGCAAAAGAAACAAACACTCATCGCCTCATTACAGGAGCTCCATCCCTCCCTCGCTCTGCTCCCTCCCTCCCTCGCTCGGACGGAATAATAAGGTTACCTCGCTCACGCTCGTGTCAAACAGCCTCTCCTCCCTCGTCCCCTCACCTCCGCGCCCCGCTCTCCGCCGTCCTCCTCACCCCTTCCTGAACCCTCCCCGTGACCGGCCCTGTAATCCAATTAAAAGCACATTAGGGCCAAATGAATAGCGGTAGATTTAATTAGCTGCTGACGAAGGTTGGCTGGATGGCTGCGCGGCTGGCAGCCGGGGCCGCCGCTTCGCCTTCACCCCGGCGACGTCGGAAAAAAGGGGGGCGAGGAGCGTTACAACGAAGGGGGTTGGCGCGGAGGTTTCGCACGCACGGCTGCGTGATAAATGGATTTTGTTCGCGCAGGATTAAAGTAGAAATGGTCTTGAAGGAATACGCTCGCGTTATGAAACGTTACTCTTTGTGTGTGTACGTCGGAAAGGAGTGAAGAGATCCCGTTTGTAATGAGCCTCCAGTGGCGACAAAATCCTGCTTTTGTGTAAAAAAAAATGTAAAGCAGAGCGAGGTGGGTCATCGGAGATGTTTACTTCTTTCTATTACAAAATTCCTCCGATTGTTTCCTTGTTTTTTTGGAGCCAGGTGAAGAAATCCTGATAACATGGCTGAATTTGCATTTTCTACTGGCGGGAGGCGACTCAACTGGTTGCAAGAAGAAGTGAAGCTTATGAGAAAAAGACCCTCCTCCTGACTGCAGTGAGCAGTTTCCTGATGAGTTTATGGCCTCAACTGATCAGTCAAGTCTTCGGCACTACAACACGATATTCACTTTGTAAATCCTGCCGACAAACAGACACATATCGTTTTCATGGCGTCGGTGGCTGTAGGCGTGAAAGACGACTGCGTCATACGTTTCAAAGCCTTATTTCTTCTTCTCTCTTTATTCTCTCAGCGCCGGCTCGCACTCATGACTGTGCATGCGAGCGCAGCCTCTCTTGATTACGCTTCACGCTCGAGACTTGTTCCTTGAAGTCGCAGGAGAAAGGAGATAAACCGGATGCCGCGAAGTTTTGAGACGCCTCTTGTTGTTTCACCGTGCGACACGTTTCATTCCTGCCTCTTTATGTTTTATTTTCTCTCCTCCTCCTCCTCCTCGTCCTCCTCCTCACTCTAGAAACTGGATGCAACCTTTCCTGCTGCAGCCTCCCAATGTGCACAGTCAGCAGAGTAGTCAGCGTAACCCACTGTGGCATTTGCATCATGCCCCCTCTGTGTGTGTGTGTGTGTGTGTGTGTGTGTGTGTTCAGCGGCTAATGAAGAGAGACAGTTCTCTGCTGGGGTCCCCCTTCTCCCAGCGAACCGGGGGTCCCAGGTACGGCCGGTGGACGTGTTAGCCCACCACGCTCGAAACGCCCCGCGTGCATTTGCTCGTGCGCGTGAGGCGGCATGCCAGCTCGCGTCTGAGCATGTGCGAGAGTATATACGCTGTGTGTGTGTGTGTGTGTGTGTGTGTGTGTGTGAAATGAGATCCAGGTCCTGGCCTCTCCATTTCTCTCTGCAGGTAATAAAAATATAGAGTGCCCTCCAGATCCCTTTATAGAGAGAGAGTTGAGACCGCAGCGAAATCTAGGACAGGCTCCATTGATTTGGAGGCTACAGTATTACTAGCCATCACAGCCGAGGCAATATGAGAGGCCGTTTTCTTTTTTTTTCTTTTTTTTCTTTTAAATCACACAGCTACCTTCGAGCCCAGAGGGACAGGGGGAAGGCACAGAGAGGACGGGGGAGGGATAACTGGGAAAACTGTCCTTATTTTGTTCCCTCGGTGTCTTTATTTCGCGTTCCTTCCTCGAACGACGTCGCGTCGATCGAATCTCCGAGGCCGAGGAGGTGACGCGAGCCCTCGGCATCGTGATCATGTTTTTCTCTTTTTTTGGTCGTTTGGATTTGAAATGTACATTTCCATTAAGCGGGTCTTCATATCACTCTTGGGTCTGTTAAACCTGTTAAGAGCCCTTTGTGCTGTTTCCCAAATGTCAATCAGGGGAAAAAGGAACATTCTTCTCTCAGTTTGGCATCTCAAGACCCTTCCAAGGTGTGGACACATGAAACAGAAATGTTTTCATAGTTTCTCCTGAATTGGGCTCTTCCAGATCTCGGGAGAGCGGTGGGGTATTCTGGGTCGGGCCAAGAACCGACCCCCCTCTGTCTGGCTAAATAAGATAAGACCCTGTCATTGTATCCCTCCACTCCACAGCCCTGACCGCATCAAATATTCATGGGCCGCGGCAGACTCTTAAGTAAACTGGCCAATTTGTTGCGGAAGACGTGCATTAAGATTGGCTGGGCCGATACGCGACTGGGCCCCCCGGGGGACCGGCCAGACAGGGGCGGACGGCTGCCATTTTGGCTCTCCTTGTCTCTATTGTTGCCACCCGTCGGAGCGGCGAAGGGGGGGCAGCACGTGGCGGGTCTGACGGTAATGGGTGGGGGGGGAGCAGGGATGGATGGGAGATAACAGGAGGTCACGCGGAGCCGCCTTTCATCCGGATGCATGTTGATGCAGAGTTGAGGAGGGAGGGGGGAACAAGAAAGGAGGGAGGTGGAGTCGTGTTTGAATGACAAAGGATGTGAAGTAGGGGGGCTGATCTGGACCGAGGAGGACAAAGTGGCTGCTGATCACATTATGTGATGGCTGCAGTGCTCGCACGAATGGCAACGGCTTAATAGATCATATCGCGGCGGCGGCAAACAAACAGGAAGTACACATGTCGCAATCACACCGAGCGCTTTCTGACGGATGACTCGCGTCTCCAAACAACAGATTTCAAGGCTCGCCCGTCTCCGCATTATACCTCCCCGAGGACGAAGTTGACAAATCGCTAAAGCGTGTTTTTTTTATTTTGCTTTACGGGCGCACGAGTTGAGCGGCGGCGGCGGTGAGGCGAGGGACAGACACAACTTTACGCTCGGCTATTCCCCGCAGGGCATCCGATGGAAATGAGCTGAGAAAGCGGAAACGTCTGTTAGGAAAAGGAAGAAATAAGTAGACGACGCTCGTAAAACTGTTGAGCCGATGGGAAGAAGTGAGGAGGGTGAGGTGGAGTGTGTGTGTGTGTGTGTGTGTGTGTGTGTGTGTTGGGGGCGGTAATCCTCGAAGGCGGCGGGGGCGAGATCACGATCCGCGGCGCGGCGGGGACAGCGGTGGCAGGCCGCGGCGAGGGCTCTGGCACAGTTATTAGGTCACTTCCGCGGGGGACCGGCGGGTGTTTAGAGAGCGACCGGGTTTGCCGGGTGACCCCTGACAGCCTGCTCGTCATCTGGCGCCGGGCAACTCAGGGGGATTGGTTAGGAGCCTGTTGTGAATATCAAATGTGACATTCAGCCCTTTCGCTTACGGAGAGAGAAAAGGAAAGAGATGACTGGAGGTGAAACCGACTTCCCCTCGAGGTGAAATCTCTCTTTCTGGGTGTTTGTCGCACAAAACTGCATTTAAATCACACGAGAAGTGCACAAGATGATTTTCTCTGCAGCGTTTGAGTCACACTGCTCTAATTAGTGTTCTTCGTAGCATGTAATTCTTCCTCCTCTTTGAATCGTAGGCGAAATTTTAAACACAAAAACTTCATTTTCAATCACGCCACAAGCGCGTATCGTCCTTCGTTGCATTCAGTTATTTCCTCTTTTTAAATCATCGCGGAAGTCTTAAACCATCCCAGAACTGCATGAGATGAAGTCTCTCCTCCTCTTTGACTCGCGGTTGAAATTTGCGGCGCAAAACTTTTAATTTCGATCTCACGAGAGCTGAACGAGAAGCAGAAAACCACCTCTAAATCACGCGAGATAACTTTTTTTGTAGCATTTTAATTTCTCCTCCTCTTGCACAAAACTTCATTTTCTGCTCACACGAAAGCTGCACAGTCCTCTTCTCTGAACTGCTGGTCGACGTCTCCGGCACAGAACTGCATTTTAAATCACTCGCGACCCTCTGAGAGGTTTGATTGCCGCCTCAATGGGCCTCGGATGCTGAATGAGGCCATTTACATGCTAATCGCCGTGCGGGCCAATTTCCTTATCATGTATGTAAATGAACACACTCGCCGCATCTCGGTTGGCCAAACACACACTGTAAACAATATGCTGACGCCGTGTTCGCGCCTCACTTTATTTATTGGTACGGTAATTAAACACTGCCGACACACATGATTCCTCGCTGATAGGCTCGTTAGCATTAATTAGCTCTAATTAAGGAAAACGAACCCGATACATCACACCTGTGAGTTCTGACACGTCTCCAGGACGCGGCCGCCGTCAGGAGCTTTTAACATGTATGGAATCTATACGGAGCGGTGAAAGTGTACGTTCGCGCGTGTGTGGGAGTTTTTGTACCCAGGAGCGGTTATTAACGTAGGAGTCGACGAAGCAAACACACACACAAAAAAAAAGAACAGGTACGCGTGAAGCCAGCGCGTGTGGGCGCGGACCGGGATTATTCCGAGCGCTGCCATCTGTAAACAGGCGGACAGGTTTGTTTCCAGAATGATGAGGAAAAAAAAAACGGCATAAATAAACAGCTCAAGTCAGCAGAACGAGCGCTTGAGATGAGAATAATGATGATGTTTTTTGTTTGGTTTGTGGGTTTGTGTGCGAGGAAAGGGAATAAAACGTCTCTCGCGTGAGATAGATGGTGTGTTTTTTTCGCTCGAGTTCAGGTTCAAGGTGCCGAGCGCAGATTTCATCCACGCGCAGTGATGAAACATGAGAACCGGAGGAGCAAACAACCTATTTTCTCTTTACAGCCCGCAAAGCACACATCGCCTGTGAAAACTGCTCGTCACGTCTTCTCAGAGCCCGAAATGACGCCATCAAATCTTCTTCTTCAGTCTGAAACCCACAGACTCTTCATCTACGAGTGGAAGACGAATAAAAGCTGAAACTATTAATCGTTTATGTCCTTTAACTCTCCTTAGATCGACTCATCAGTGCAGCACAAAAATCACACGATGTGTGAATGTTTCCGGCTGCACCGGTCGATCAAACGGAAACATTCAGATTGTCTCGAGCACAACGTCCCCCTGAAATGTATCCTGACACGTTTATATCTTTAGAAACTGAAGAAATCGAGCCGGCGAGGTGTTCGCGGTTGTTACAGAACGATGCGGTCGCGTTCAGAAACCGTCTCGACTCTCAGGAAACTCAGGTGTCATGTTAGGATGTAAAGGACCAGCTGGAGGTTTGTAACCGAACCACATGAACTGGAATTCACTTTCTTTCGCTTTATTAACATTAACACAAGAATAAAATCCTGCTTTTCCTTCTGTCTTTTCTCAGTTTCAGACTGAAATACATATATTTAAATTCTCTAATTACCTTCCTTTATATCACTTTTTCATCGTTAGTGGCGGGGTCCACCATTTGCGACTTGGATTTCTCTTTAAACATTGTTTTTCTGATAAAGCAGCTGCTGCAATGTGCATTTTAAACCACATTGCTCTTTCTACTGTCACCACAGGTGTTAAATCCGTGAGTACTGCAGCTTTAAACTGTGACGTGCTTGAAACAGCGTCGCGTTCGATGTCTTAGACGATCACCTGGTGTTCATAAAAGCCAAAACAATAACTTTAATATAAAACTTTATGACTGTCAGGTGTCACCAGCGAAATGAAATGGACACACGTACCGTAAAAATGAGCTGTGCGAAAGTCTTATTTCTTACTTTCCTTTCATTCTGCTCATTTTCTCCTTTATTACAGAATGACATTAACCCAGGACGGCTGCTTATGAAGCCTAATAAAAAAAAAAAAAAAGAATAATTTCACAGATTTCTTTAAAGTGACCTTGATTATGCACATGGAGGTTTATCGCCCAGAAACTGGCGTCTTCTGAACGCGCGTGTTTGAAAATGTCAGAACGAGGAAGAAGAGCGAGAAAGTGTATTTTCCAAATGTGTGTGTGTGCCTCTTTAGACACACACACACACACGGGCGCTGAGGCGTGTCAGTGTGTGTGTGTGTGTGTGTGTGTGTGACCGACTCGGAGGTCATTCCCATAAAAAGTAAAGGGGGACATTTTGAGCGGGAGAGGAAATCCAATTAGGAGCCCCGGTACAGTCGGAGTGGCATTTAACAAATAACTCTCCTCTGTCTCTCTCGGCGGCGGGCGAGCGAGCTGCGGCACACTAATAATAACACACTCGCTCTAAGTTATAGTCTTATACCGCGCTATGTCTCCGACACGTCCGAGAAGAGTTAGCTCTCCATTCGCGGCCATGATGAAGGCATTAGTCAACACCTGCTGTAACGACCAATCATCGGGGGGGGGAGGGGTTTATCCATCATGTGTTTATGCATCTGCAAAAAAAAAGATCCGCTGCCCTGAAATACGCGCGTTATCCCAAGGTGGATAAAAAAAAATCAATGAAAAGCAATATTCCTATTGGATTTAGTTTATGCCATCGACCGATTTCCGCGAGTCGCCGCGTAGATCATCTGTGCGGTGGAGAGTGGACGACCCGCTGACCTCCATCCAGGGTCGCCGCGTTAGCGCCCGCTGCCGCCCATCAGACAGCAGCTTCACCCGTCGTTTACATAACAGACTCTCAGGGAAATTGACGTGGGTTTGAACTTGATGCCTCTTTTTTTCAGATGTAAAAGGTTAAATCTGTAAAAAAATGAAGACTTTTCTATCCGAAAGTAAATAAAACACCTTTTTACTTCACTTCAGGGCAAAATATACAAAATATCAAAACTAAACCTACAAAATTGTGCGAATGTTAAACATAAATAAATGCAACATCGTTGTTTTTCTTCTCATCTTTCCCCCAAAGAAATTCAATATTTACGTTATTAACGAGGTGATAAACAAGCTGCAATACAGTCCAACTGAAAAGGTGGCAGGGTCCGCCACATATAAACAAAGTAAAAACAGTGTCAGTTTGTTTATTTAGTTTGTTTTGATAATATAAAGTGTAACTTTTTCCTCTCCGGCAGAAAACAAGCGATACGTGACTCGGTTCCAGCGCGAGCGTTGTCATCAGTTGCTATTACAAGTGAACTCCGGGCGCTGGTGTTGTTTTCTAATATTAGATTAGCCCCTCAAGAACCCAACAAATGAATCATCAAAACCTCCACAGACACCATGTGATGCCCTGAAGACCCGCAGCCGGTCCCCCTTGTGTCCGCCGCCGCCGCCTCCTCCCCGCCCGACTGTCTCCGCTTGAACCCCGGCGTCACAGAGTGACACGGTGGCAGGAGACCGAACCTGGCAACGCATGGCACCACTCGTCTGGGAAGATAATGAGTTCCCATAGGCCAGAGACGGGGCGCCAAGTGTGTGGGTTGACTGGAGGTGTGTGTGTGTGTCTCTTTCTGTATTATTGAAGTCCGGAGAGATAGAAGCTAGAAAGAGACAGTGGCATTCTTTAAAGTTTAAACTTCAAATCGCCCCAGTTTGGTCAACCCCCAGCAGGATTTGGCTGTAATGAGGACTGGTTCTGCTCTCGCTGTCTGCTGCCCTCTGTCAGTTTCCCCTCGTTCTCTCCCTCCCTCCTTCTCCCTCGCTCGCTCGCTCACCACACTTGATGGTACAGACAACAGATCACTCCCACGAGACCTAGCCCTAAAACATTATCCATCATGTTGACAGCAGCGCAGCTCGAGAGTCTTAAAGTGAAGAAAAATATCATGTACTACACACAGATGAACTCCTCCTTCAAGCCCTTCTGCGCTCTGTTTTTCTCTCCTCCTGCAGCGCCACATCTTTTTTAACTCTCGCCGACCGGCGCAGGTGTCGGAGACGGAGGAGAAGACGATGCTCGATGGTGAAAATCGCGGTTTTCATGATCAAACGCCGCCTTAAATCCATATTTATCTGACAGGCCGGAGCACCGCCACTTTGGCCAACAACGGGGGGAAATACTGTAATACAAGTCAACACGCAATTGCTGGCAGTATGTCATCCGGGCTGTATATGTCCTTGTAAAAATAAAAGCGCACAGAGACAAGTGTGGACAAGAGGAGGAGAGGTGAGATATATGATGAAGGGAGGGAGGGAGGTAAGAGGACACTCGGGGGAAGGAAGTGTGAGGGAAGAGATGACAGTGAGGAAGACAAGCTCATTCAAAATCACTTTTATGACACTGCGCACAGAAACAAGAGCACCTCCCAGAAATCCCAGAACGTAACAGGTTAGAACACCAGTTGATCTCTAGAAACACAAATCTGCAAATTAACCCAGAAGCATCTGTTGAACATCGAGGCCAGACAGCTGAAATCAATTGGTCTAAAATATCTATGCAGCCTGAAAGAGAGACGTGTCTCCTAATATTCATTTTGCATTCATTTATTCGTCTCTCTTTGTGTCCCTTTGTAGTTTTTATTGTGTCTCTTGGTATCAGTTTTGTGTCGCTTTGTAGTTGTTTTGTCTTTTTGAATTAGTTTTTTTTATCGTTTGTAGTTGTTTTGTGTTTCTTTGTAGTAGTATTATCTTTTTGTAGTTGTTTTGTTGCAGTTTTGTGTTTCTTTGTAGTTTTGTGTTTTTTGCAGCAGTTTTGTGTTTCTTTGTAGCAGTTTCGGGTGTCTTTGGAGCGGTTTTGTTTTTCTTTGTAGTTGTTTTGTCTTTTTTGTAGTTGTTTTGTCTTTTTTGTAGTTGTTTTGTGTATTTTTGAGAAGTTTTGTGTTTCTTTGTTGCTTTTTGTGTTTCTTTGTAGTTGTTTTGTGTTTCTTTGTAGTATTTCGTGTTTGTTCGTAGTTGTTTTGTCTTTTTGTAGTTGATTTGTGTGTATTTGTCATTGTTTTGTGTTTCTTTGTAGCCATTTTCTGTTTCTTTGTAGTTGTTTCTTGTCTCTTTGTAGCAGTTTGTGTTGTTTTGTGGTTGTTTTGTGTGTAATTGTCACTGTTTTGTGTTTCTTTGTAGCAATTTAGTGTTTCTTTGTACTTGTTTCTTGTGTCTTTGTAGCTGTTTTCTGTTTCTTTGTACTTGTTTCTTGTGTCTTTGTAGCAGTTTTCTGTTTCTTTGCAGTTGTTTTGTGTCTCGTCCTGTTCTTTTGTAGTTGTTTTGTCTTCTTGCAGGTTTTTCTTTCATTGCTTTGTGTCTCTGTTGTTGTTTTGCAGCACTGAATCCACTCACAGTTGTTTTATAAGTTGTTTCGTGTCTGTTTTTGTGCCCCTTTCTAGTCCTATGATTGACTTTTGCATCAAACTGATGCTCTGAACAGTAATGCGTCAAGTAATCCATCCATGATTAAAGTAGGATTGAGGTTCGGTAATTAAAATGATTGTTTCAGGTTGGAGCCAAAATTGTGGGTGCAGCGAACAGAAAGGCAGAGCTGGAAACTCCTGCTTTAAAATTTGACGTGCCACACACCAACCTCTCTGTGAGGCGGCTGCACTTTGGCATCGGATTTAAATAATGAGGCGCAGAATCGTCCAGTGCGGTGCATCATTTCTGGGGATACTGGGCTGCAATACCTGCTTAGAATGGGTATGAAATCAGGACACAGACCCAGTTTTAGCGACTATCCTCCTTGGGCTGAAGTATTTGAATGACCTCCAGGCTTATACAACTCTCAAAACTCATTGTATAATTCAAAAAAAACGCATGGCAGCCATTGTGAGGGAAAGTTTTTCATACGAGACAGAATGTGGACTGAAATATTTTAACAAGTTTGAGAAAGTGCACTCGGTTATCTTGCGAGACTCTGAAAGGAAGACTCAAGTGCACCTTGTGGTTTTTCTCTCTTTTTTTTTTTTTCCTCAAGTCTTCTGACTGCATTCAATTACGACATTTCCAAGGTCTGGGCGGGCTGAATGAAGCTGAAGGTAGGGAGTGGGCAAAAAAAAGGGAGATTGAGAGACGGTGGAGGACGAATGTGTTGAGGTGTGTGACGACTCTGTAAGGAATGATAAAGAGACAGAAAGAGAGACTGCTGGTTTTACTGCACCAAGGCCGCCATGCTTGGATTTATGGACATAAGTGTGTGTGTGTGTGTGTGTCAAGACTCCAAGTGTCCCAACTCCAACACCGACCTTGTGAAACTCCTAAAAACTGTGTTTGAATTCGTTCAATACGACGACGACGGCCATTTCCAGTGAGTTTATTAAGTGAGGCGCAATACAGAGACGCTTTAAGAGGGTCTTAAAAGACAGATCTGCCCTCAGATACTCTCGCGCGGCAATAAATCAGGAAATCTGCGATCTTCAAGGCACGCAGGAGTTATTTTGTGATTAAATGCCGCAGCCTCAGTCTTTGAAGTGTCCAATTTCTTTCTCTGCAGAGGATTTCTCGCCGCACGAGTCGGTGTAAAAAACAGTTTGCGACGAAGCCCCCGCTCTTTGATTTCTTAACCAAATGGCCACATTTTTGACAAATTATATTTGAAGGTTTTTTTTTTCTTCTTTCACTTCAATCCCAGCGTGTCACAACGCCGTGTCAGTGGCTCGCAGGAATAAAGGGAAACGCAGGTGGAATCGCAAACAGAGGGCAGATTTTCCCCTTGAAATCGAGGTTCGCCGATACGCGGCATCAATCCTCCGAACAATGGACGCGGTTGAATGGAGCGCGCGCAGTTGCTGTAAACGCCGGCGTTGAATGGCAGGACCATTCAGCAGCGCCGGAATAGAAAGTTAGCTTAGTTGGTTCGCCTTTTGTCCACGAGCAGATGCACGCTTCCCTTTATGGGCTCTGTCATACTGAAGGAAAACAGACAACGCTGTGGCCGATACCTCCAGAAGTCGACAACTCGCGGCAAAACAATCCAGATGGATGACAGACGGAACGCGCTTTTGTTTTATTTTGGGGGGAACTTCTGCTCACTGAAAATGGTTAAAAGAGCAGATTTCCTATTGAAATCAAGGTTCAAGGTAGAACTTTTGAATAGCACATTTACTCAAGTACTGTTTAAATACCTAATCAAGCTACTCGTTTTGTCTACTACTAACATTTCACTTGGGAAATACTTTTTAAAATTCATTTCCAGAGCAGCCGTATGTGTACAATGTGACATTATGATTAAATGAAAACATATCAGACTGATGCATTTGCTGAAGTTTAATGAGGAAGACGAAGTAACTCAAACAAAGACATACTCATAATTTATAAATGATTCTGTGCAGTCGAGCGTTTAGAAACTCTATAAATGGAGCTTGTACTGAAAACAGTGAATCGTCTTGAAATGTAATTTTTCTCTGTGCTTTACACTTTCCCTTGTCTACTTTGTCTGCAAGTAAAACATGATAAGGAATACGAATAAGTTAAGTTGAGATATAAACGTTGTGAAAGCTGCTGAATTCGCACACGTGCGTACTTAGTTTTGATATACGAGCGCGACGACTTAGTTACAGGTGAGCAAAGAGAAGACGCTGAAGAACAGAAACAGGAAGACAAATGCCTGACAACGCGAGTGTGGCTGCTGGAGGAGCGGGCGGAGGGAGCAGGCGGAGGGAGGGGGTCGCCTTCTGTCTGCACACTGTCAGGAAACATACAGTAGAAGGAGGCACTGTATGTATAAATTGACTTCAAGACTCCATTACCGCGGCCTGATCTGGGCACGACGATAAGCTCGCGGTGAAGTCGGTGAGGGGGAGGTGATTACTCTATTCACAGCCGAGGCGAGAGAGAGAGAGAGAGAGCGAATTGTCAGAATGTGACAGCGGAGCAGCAACCTTGAAACCTTAGGTGGGCGAGAGAGCAGCCCGAGGGGGCTTTATATTAGCGAGCGAGAGAGCGAGGGAGATCATAGGCCTATTGCTGCACAGTGACAAGAGCCTCCACACGGGGACAAGGACACACGCGACTTCAGTTCTCAGCCGCCATGTGCTGGCGAAGAGGACGCGGGCCCGGCGTGTCTTCACCCCTGCCGCGTAAAGAACACAGCGGAACACGGATTCCAGGTTCATTACTCTGCGCTCTCGTCTCGGCGCGTGACACATGTGGGTGTGTTTTAAAAAAAAAAACTACGAAGTGCAC
>CAEMYA010000116.1:318788-346171 GCA_903131615.1 Diplodus sargus
TTTTTTTAACATAATGTGTTACCTCCTGTCTGTTTTATTCCACTTTAAACCCCTACAGTAATCATTATCACAGTTGTAGCGGTAGCAGCTGCAGCGCTGCACCGCTGCTGCTTAAATTAGTATAAAGTGGTGCGAGCAGGAGTTGTGTTATTAGTCAGTGAAGGAAGAGGCATTCATCTCCTCTACTGGAGCACTACAAAGCAGAAAACACACTCTGATAAGTCATAATCCAACATTCAACATTTTTCTCTCAGCATGAATAGGAAAATCTATTTAAAACTGATGGATACATTCATGCATCACTACGTATTATCCATTAACTAGTCACATGTAACAGAGGTGGTGCCCTTAAATACAATCAAGCCTACTCCCATATAACTTGATAGACCTGTGTTACGTCCCATAACTGCCTAACCATAATTCAAGATCACAAGATCTAGAATTGTACTCAATCGTCGATACTAGCTGTCAAAATACACCTGATTTATTCAAGTTGCATTATTCCCTGAGAACAGCAATGTCATGACATGCATTCTCTCTCAATGTTAAACAAAGTGAGAAAAAAAAACGTATCCAGATCTGCACCGAAAAGTTAATGGGTTCTATTCTCGGCCAAGATCTCCATCATAGTTTGGCGAGCTCCTGCACTGTAATCCTCCTGGCAAACCAACTAATCACGAGACGTACCAACGAACCAACCAACCAAGCAAACAACCAGGTAAACAACCAACCAATAAACCCACCAATAATCCAACAACCCAACCAAGCAAGCAACCAACCAAACAGCCCGCCAGCCAACCATTAGACCTACCAACCAACCAACCAACCAAGCAAACAACCAACCAATAAACCCACCAATAAACCAACAACCCAGCCAACCAATCAAGCAAGCAAGCAAGCAACCAGGTAAACAACCAACCAAAAAACCCACCAATAAACCAACAACCCAGCCAACCAATCAAGCAAGCAAGCAAGCAACCAGGTAAACAACCAACCAATAAACCCACCAATAAGCAACAACCCATCCTACCAACAAACCAACAACCGACCGACGAAGATCACAGCTAGTGGCACAGTGATATTTGTTTAACGACATACTGATTTGTTCATCCTGTCGAGTTTGAATGGAGGGACTCTCATTTATTGGTTGGTAATCTCCTGCTCGGACTCAGAATAGATCCTGTAAGTCAGTCAGGATCACGCTCTTGCTGTCAGCTGCTTGATAGACGTGTGCCAACAATTGTCATCAATGAACTCTAACCCGGCATAATACGGTGGAGAAGAAGTTACCTGTGTCGCTGCTGTAGTCGAGCTAATGGCACCTGCCCACCTGAACACACACACACACACCCACACACACACACACACCTACACACACACACACACACACAGCCCGACACACATGTTCTCAGCTACACAACCACCGCTGGCCCGAGCTGCACGCCATGATTGTAACTGATTTTGTGTTTACTTGTCCCCCCGTCTTCAGTGCAACTATTAAACTATAAAATCTACATTAAGCGGTCGAGGCGTCTGACACGAGGAGGCGTACACTTGATCATGTCGGATAACGGCAGATTGTGCTTTTGATTAATGTGTCACTCAGGGGAGGCCATGAATAACATTATCCGGGAGCACGTAGGTGCAAAGTTGTGCTCAATGCGCTGACTGGAAAACACTGCAGCGTGGATTTTTAATGTTTAAAAAAATCCTCTTTTTCACACTTATCCAGGCGTGTGGGATTTAAACGCACAACAACGGCGGCGTGATTGTGTAACGGCCACTAAACGCCACTTTAGATGCTCGAACCGGCCACATAATCCCATTTCATCCCCATATTGCAGCTATCTCCAGTCTAATGCTGCATCTCCTCGAAAAAAAAAAAAGAAAAAAAACAAACTTGGACCATGTGACGGAGAGACGGGAGCAGAACATAACCGGTTTGTTTGTCTTCCTTTATCCTCGGCGAGATGAAAAGAACGCTGTTAAGTCTGATGTTGTTGGTTCTCCCTGCCGTCAAAATGAAAGACTCCGAGACTGACAGACACAAAAGGGCTTTTTGAGATTTGTTGCAACTGCAGGAAGCTGCCTCTCCCTCCAAATTTGCCACTTGACAGTGATGGAGTGCCTGTCTAATGCGATGATGTGTTAGTCCACAAGTGTGCGCACGTTGGCGCGCCCCGCAAACACAACTGGGAGTGTGTTCAAAGACTCGCAGGCTGTCTGACAACATCATTAGTGTGTCTGTGTCTGTGTGTATTACGTCTGCTTTCTTCTCTATCTTACCTCTTTCACCCGCTCCCCCGCTTCCCTTCCGTCTGTCTCTCTTGACGGGGAATCGTTGGGGCGGGTGGGGGGGAACAGGTGGAAGAGTATTCACCGGGAAACACACATCACACATTCCCTCTGTTATGTCTCAGAGGCAGATCAATGTGCTGGGGTGGAGATATGCACTGCTACTAGGTGACAATGGGGGGAGAGCGTAGATAATTCCCCGTGCAGACATGAAGTGAATCTAAGTCTGGGCCTCGAGTTGTACAGTATCTCTCCCGGTAGAGCTCCACACTAAGCGCTCATCCCCACAACTGTGAAGCCGCGGCTGCATCAACAGCCCGCGTCGCTCTCATTCAGGAATCTTGCCGCCTTGTTGCATGTGTTGTGCTTCACCCACCCCTCCCCGCTTCCAATTACCGGCTGCACGCACCCAAAAGACAATTCGCATGGCAGCCGTCGTCTTCTGGATGCAGCTGCTGTCGCGGGCCGTGTTTTTCAGACCAGACTTATTGTCCTGACGAAAAACAAAACCCACATTTCTTGTTTGCGATCCCGCCAGAATGCCAAAAAGGAGTGCAGTCGTAGCACTTAAGCCCCCTGTTGGCTCCCGTCGCCTCAACCTGGCTTCACGACAAGAAATGAGGAAATAATGGTTGTTAAAGGGGACAAATTGCGCTTTACCGTCGGTGCGTCTGACAGAAAACGCTGCCTGAAACGCTTCGTCTGTAGTATAACCTTTACTTCTGCACCTGTCACTGTGTAACACAGCACCAGCTCCGGCTTGGGGGCCATTCTCAACCCAGCACAACACCCTGGCTTTCGCGGGAGTCACAGTTCCCCCAAATTTTCTCGATTTCAAGACAATTTGTCAGACGTTTTCAGCAGGAAATAGGTGAACCGCCTGTAGTCTGCTGCACTGTTGCACCTTTACCTCATAAGTGCGAGCCGCGTACAGCCCCAGAAGGACAGGGATGGAACATCTAAACACATTTCCCTGGACAGAAGACTTCTTTTTTCTTCAACTAAAGTTAAAGGAAGGGGGGAGTAAAATCTGCATGTTGATTCCTCTCAATCGCCTCACTGTCTGCCGTTAATGGAAGATGTGGAAGTTGTTAGCAACCGAGCTGATATGGATCATAGTCCTTCCCTTAACTTGTCCGCTGGGGATGTTTTTGGTTTAGAAGCAGCTCTTCTGCTGATATTCCCGGTAAGTGAATGCAAACTGGAAGCTAAAAATACCGGCAGAGCTGTCTGGCTCGGGCCTGTGTGAGCCGACCAATCAGAGCAGACCGGGCACATCGGAGAGAAAGTGAATGCGGTGCTTTTCTACAACTGAAGTAAAAAAAAAATGTGAACCTGAAACCTGACAGCAAAATCCTTCACTGTCCTTTCAAATCGGCAGAGATAAATAAACTTCCAGTCAGTTTGTGCATCAGTGCTGGTACCTCTTTTTGTATCGAGAAACACAATAACATGAAGAGGAGCCCAACAAAGGGCACAGAGGAAGAAGAAAGGGGGAGAAGAAAAAAAGACAAGGAGGTAAAATTGCGCTCTTCACTGCTGGGCCTGGTGCCCCCTTCTCTCCACATGAGAGGGGGGCCTCTGATGAGGTGTTGATTGCCTGTGGGCACAAGTGGTTTCTCCAAACACTCTAAAAGTGGCCTATCCCCTGATTAGATTCAAGTGTTATAACGGCAAATAGGCCCAGACACTCGACCATATATTACAGCGTCGAGATAGACCTTGAGGCGAGGGGCTTTTATTAAAACGGCGTCTCCTAAAGACCCGGATGGACCCAGAGGTCGTTTTTGTGCAAGTTATCGCAGGCGCCGTTTTTTATCCAGAGCCATCAGCTGTCGCGCCAAGTCGCAACAGTGTGTTAAATTACTGCGGAACAGAGACGGGTCGCCGCGGTAGAGGTCCTAACACGGACAGTCTGGAGAAGAGCAATTGCGTTAGTGTTTAGGAGTGATAGAGGTCCGTTGTTCCTCGTGTGGATTGTTGGTTTTCTGCCGGTTTGTGTTGCGGTGAAGTGCCGCCAGGGCAGAGAAGGGGAGGGAGTCGATTTTTATGACACAGTTTCAATAATTTTTATTATCCTTCATGGTTTAATGTCTTACACAGCCTTTCAGCTTGGGTTGTACAGATTTTAGGGTGTGAAGCACTTAAAGATAATTGAGGAAATGACATCACAATAAGCAAAATATCAATGTCGGCACTGGAGAAATTGGAGATTATGCTATAAATACGCCTCTGCACACTTAAAAAAACAAAACTTTACATAAATATGAAATCTTATGGGGCGTTAAGAAATATTTGATTGTTTTTACATTAACATTTCACACATTTTCAATACTTTAATCCATCATTGTGGTTTATTGACTTACATATCCTTTTAGCAACAGGCTGAACATCCAAAAACTGAGAGGTAGTTGTGTGAAGAATGAAAAATAGAAGCTTTAAATGTGCCACGCTGCAAAAATATCCACATTTTAAAGTAGTAGAGGAGAAAAAATAATTAGGACACAATAAATTCTGGGTAAAACTGAGCCGCTGTTCAAAATGGCCGCTGTAAGAATGAGAGTAAAATGAGATTTAAATTTTTTCCGCTGTAAAAAAACCAACAACAACAGACGGCACACGTTCAACTGCCGACAGCTGAGATGTAGGACGGCAGATATTCACAGCTGCGCACAATAAGTACACAATCATGTACAGATATGCAGGGCCAGACTGACATCTGTCTGCAAACGTATAGACACACACAACACACACACACACATGCTGTCTGTGATGCACACGGCGATGTACAGGCACACAGACGAGACATGAATATTTAAGAGGCTTCAGTCTGCATGTGTTCCATATATGTCACCATCAGTGTCTCAAGAGCTGGTTGGAGGGCAGGGGGCTGATGAGCAGTGTGCGTGTGTGTGTGTGTGTGTGTGTGTGCATGTGTGTGTGTGTGTGCGATGACGGACTTAAAGTGGCCATCTTCATATATCATGTAGCTCCTCCTCGCCAAGAGCACTGCTCCTGTCGAGTGTGTGTGATGAGCACCCACAAGACCCCACTGCTCTTCAGACCCTCGTGTGTGTGAGAGTGTGTGTGTGTGTGTGTGTGTGTGTGTGTGTGTGTGTGTGAGAGAGAGAGAGAGAGAAGAAGGGAAAGAGAAAGAAAGAGGAACATCATCTGCTGTGTTGAGAAAGCAGGTCAGTGGGGTAGGTTGGACTGTGTGTGTGTATAGGTGGGTGGGAGGCTTGTATAAATCCTCTAAGAGCACTCAAGTCAGTCAAGTTTCTTTTTAATTTATTTTTTTTCTTTTATTGCAAATAGCATTTTTCACCCAGAAAAATCACCACAATGTTTCGTGACAGCGGCACAACAGATGACACAAACCAGATGGATGCTGGTGAAACTGACAATTAAAGAGTATTTGTGAGAAGGCAACGATGCTCGGAAACATTTGGTGGATTGTGACAGTGATGGTGATGATGAATAAAAGTTCATTAATCTCAGCTAATTAGCTAAATTCTTTTCAAAGCGCCATTTTGATTTAACCCTAACCGATATTGGTCTTTTGGAAACCGATTTCCTCAGAATAACCGAGTAAAATAGACTTTTAATTTGAAGTTGTACGAGCGCAAATATTTTGATATGATTAGTCTACTTTAAGTCATTTTGGTGTGATTGGTTTCCTTGATTGTTTTAAATAAAGTTAACTTTGTCAGAGTGCAATAAATATAATAAACCTTAAAGGGCCACCCCATGCATGTTTAAAGACGTGTAAGAAGACTCTGCAGTAATACACTATTTCTCCATAAAACAATGGAATTCCCTTGTTCAAATGATTAAAATTACACCTCACCTACTCCCTCAATTAAAATCTAGGATTGTGTGAATACTAACTGTGACATTGTGATGTCACAAAATGGAGACCTGTTGTGTTTTTTAGTGTTTTTTGCTTTTTGTCAGTGTTTTATGTTCTTGTGCATGTAAAAGATCTTAAATGTTCAAAAGCCCAATGGGAGCTTTCCTCTCCGACAGAAAACGCTGCTCCTGAAACGCCTCGTCAGTAGCCCGGCCTTTAATTCCGTGACTTTGTGACATCACGCTACGTCAAAGAATCACACATTTGCATAATTTATACTTCTATTCAGGATTAAAGGTGAACTCGAGGCTGAAAACGCGACAGATTGGACAGCAGGCGGTACTTAACATGTAAACATATTCTAGTAATAACCCAAAATAAAAAATTATGAACGTAAAGATGAGCATATGTCTCCTTTAAACACATTTCAGGGGTACAATAAATATATAAAATTGGTCCATAAAATTCCTGTTCTTACTTTAAATGAATCAGCTGTGGCCGCACAACAAGAATCACACACATCTATCTGAGCTGCAGTAAATTGGCACCGCAGCAGTGGCGACTTCTACAGAGGCCGAAATCATGCGAGCCTGTTGAGACGCAGCCACACGTAAAGGGTTAATGACACGACCGGTGATGCCTCGCTTTCCACAACACTGCATGATGGGTAAACGACACCCCCCGCGGAGTCTGACAGTCGCTCGCAGCGGTCCATCGCCTCATGTCCACTCTCAGCGTGACGCCTGGCACTTGTGATGTTATAGGATACGCACACATAAACCACAAGCCTCGCGCCCGGCTCCTACGTGGATGTACCCACTGATCTGGGCGAAGCGAAGTCAAGTTGATTAAATAAGAGAGGCGCCATCTGGAAAATAGGACACTGACTAAATAAATTCTGGCGGGAAGGCAATACTTATTTATGAGCTGCCTTAAGACTGTAAGGGATATGACATTACGTGCAGTGTGTCGCTTTTAATCAATCATTAAGTGTATTTACTTGGCTTTTTTCCACATATACATTCTGATTTCCCTGCATTTTCTGCAGAAGAAGCTGCATCTAATCCGATAAACTGCCTCCAGTGATGTCCCTTTGTTGGGTAAATTGCATTGTGGGTAATGTGGGATGTTTTTGAAAAGAAGAAGAATGTGTAGAATAAAGAAATATGTGACACTTCTGTCAATATTGTGTGTTGCAGGAGTACAATGCTAGACTGGTGGACTTCCTAGTTTTCTTGTAAAACCAGTACAGTATCCCTGTAGATGCAGTGTTTCCCACACGTAGACTTTATTTGGGCGAGCTGTCCAGATATATTTGGAGACTAATTTTAGAATAAAACACTTTTATAACTCTTTAATCACGAATGAAAAGGTCCAAAGCATGAGGTGGTTTTTCGAGGCTCATTCTCAGATCATCAACCAGCGACATTTTGGTCGCCCCGGCCCTCGTGACAGCACCACTACCCGCCACAGATACACGATCATTCCCTTGAAAACACCGAGTTGGACTGGATCGCATTATACTGGGGCTGTTCCTGTCACCTCATCCACTCCCCGTACTTCTGCTCAGGTAACGGTGAAATCAGCAAACACTGGTTTGGCAGAAAATCAGCCCCAGAGCCTGAATGTCTACCCACGGAGTGTGTAACTCGCTAACGTGGCTCCTGTACGAGAACAAGCTCCACTTTATGGCAGATATGAGGCAGAAACAATCATGCGATACATTGCCCTCGTCTGTTGGGCTCAGCTCCATTGTCGCGAGCTTCTGTTACAGGGCAATCTATAAGTACTTAGCTGCTAAGGAAATTAGCCGCTCCACCAGCTGGAGAATGGAGAAATCATTGTGGAGCCCGGTATGCTTCTGTGCGCCTGTGTAATTGTGTTTCCAACAAATGTGCTCGCAAAGTAGGGGGCTCCAGACCTTTTTCTCCCTCCACTCCTTCCAACTCCTCCTCCTCCTCCTCCTCCTCTTAACTAAAACCTCCTTGCAGCCCCTTAACATGCGAGCGCGAGGTAGCCGTGCGCCAGGGCCACGCCAGCGCACCGCAGCCAACCTCATTACCGTGTGATTATGCGAAATCAGCAGAGAGGAGCGAGAGAATCAAAGCCGCCACTGGAGATGAGTGAGTTGTACTGTAAGTGTCCCTGCCCCGACGGATTGGTGGGGGAAAGATTAGAGGACTCGCTCCCAGAGACTCACGGAGATCAAATTCTCTCTTAGTTTGCCTCCCTCTCGGGCGTCAAAATGAGTTTCAGTGATGAGGCAGATGTCGAGGTCTATCCTCCGGTTGCTGTGGGGATGTGAGAGGAGCAGGTTTTGGGAAGCTTAGAAAATGAGGGAGATCCTCGCTATGATAGCCATAAAGAATTCTGGGTGCCTCGCAGAGAGGAGTGGGTTGGAACACCGTCATTTATATTCAAGGACAGCTGCAGCCGAGGAGCGGGTATAAAATCGATGCAGGGGCTTTACCTCGTCTCATCCTGACTTTTTTGTTCGTGCCCGAAAAAAAGACGCCTCTGTGCTCGCCGTGGCGGCTGAAATTGTGTTTAAGGAGAATTGAACACAGGGAGGACAAAATGGCAGGCCATTCATACACAAATGCAGGCAAGGATACACACAAACACACACACACGCTTACACACATGCAGCAGCCATCAGTGCTGCGTGAGATAACAAGACCGTATTGAAGGATGACCGGAGGGGTGGAGAGACGGGCAAGGAAAGGCGGATGAGTGAAAGAGTAAGAAAAGTGGTCACGCTTGGCTTCCTTTTGCCATGTAGCTGCCCTATCTCCCCGCTGCACTGACCCTCTCTACACGACTAGCTCCACGCCTTATCAGTGCTTTCCTTGGTCCCCCCACCGCTCTTTCTCCCCTGGCGCCGCGCGGAACGTGATGCCGGAAAAAACGCAACGCCAGATATAGGTTGAGTCACGGAGCGGCACTATCATCCTCGGACACGGAGCCAGCCGGGCCCGCGGTCATCAGGCAGTTCAAGGTGTGATTTAAAAGCGTGGATTGGTCTTCACCCCCCTCGGGCGTACGGAGACATATGTTCGTAAAGTACACACACACACACAGTTATGAGCTCGCCTAAGTGCAGCCTTTAATTGAAGTGGTAGTTGCAGGTAAAGAGCTCATTTATATGCATTTCTTCAGCCTACAGCCACTGGCTGACACACAAACACACACACTCACACTCACACACACACAATGGCAACAATACTTATTGAAGCTGACGGGGGCCTTATCCGCCTAATCCAAATTTACATACACCACTTCCGTTTGGTATTCCAACAAAAGCATTAGCCCCCCCCACCCTCTCCTGCTCCCATGCAAATAACCCGTAACATTGGGCTTATTGTCCAAAGTGCTTCTGGTGGGGCTTTCTGTGCCAGCTAGCATCGACTAAGGGTCCAAGATCTGGGACGGCTCAATGTCCAAAGTCGATACAGGAAATAAAGCAGTAAATACAGCTGCAATACTAGTTCACTGCGTCTTAACAGAGTGGTTGCGACACATATTTTTGACAGTTTTTTCATTCTTGAGTTACTTTCGTGAATTGCTGGCTAGCATTTAGCTAGCTTTAGCCAGCTAGCTCCTCAAAATGTTGGCTATCTACACGTCCAGGCTGTTAGCAGCTATTAAGATATCATTATGATACCATGTGCTGCAGGTGATGCCACTGGAGAGTGTTGATAATGAAGGCAACATCAGTCATAATTGAAGAAAGGCTTAGTGTTAACCGGATTTACTGTTGGTATAATTTTCCAAACCTTGTGCTATCTGTGTTTTAGCATTTTCAAATCCCTACTCTACCGGAAACCTCCATGCTAGTGAGCTAGGTGCAGAAAATGCCAAGTTTCCTAAACCTAATTGTACAAACCTAAACAAGCTAGCATCTCTAACCTCTTCTTTTGTGAAGAATTAGTCATTTAAAGCCAGGGCTTGTCTCCACATGTGCAAATGTTCCACTAAATCAAGTTCTCTTAAAACAGTCTAGGGTTAGCACTGGGTAGAAGGTTCAAGTTAGGGTTTTAGCAACTAGCTTAATGCTAACTCACCAGCTTCTGCAGGACTGGATCCTCATAAAACCTCTCCCATAAGGCTGTTGATGATTTAATCCAGGCTGTGTTCGGCCTCTTCAAGCCAGGCCTCCTCTGTCTTGATGTAAGCAGTTCTGGTTTTATTTTATGGACAGGACAGATGGCAAAGTTCCTAAAATTCCACACAGATTTACAGTCCAGATTTAGATTTTCTGGATCATCTCTGGTTGGCATAATAGACGCTCCAATCTTAACCCTACTCACACTCAAAGAGATTGACAACAGTGTCACTATATTTGGCCCATCAGCAATCTGACTTGATTTTATAATCTGAGGTCACAAAGGAAACGACACTAGACCTTGCTTGTCTTTAAGGGACCAAAAAGGTTCAAGACCACGGCATAATTTGGAAACTGGATGCCAGTACCAGTGAGTAATGCTACAACAAATAATGCAAAGATCAATATTTGTTTTAATGGCAGTAAATTTGAGTATTCTTCATTTGCTTATAATGGTTATTACTCTCGGTGTGATCGTCCCATAATACTGTATGAAACAGCTGTTAGTGGTGTTGTTTGTGCTTTACAAACCGCCCAGGACACACAATGTCCCAATCGGTCATTAACAAATGCACGGATCCTGGCATGAATAATTTGGAGTCCCTCGTAGCCCTCATCGGGACGTGCAGAGGGGGGGTGTTGCTGAATCAATAGCCATAAGGAGTCTGGCTCCCCGTTTGCTTTCAAGATCTACAGCCAAAGGACCCAGTCATCAAAAGTTAATGAGCTATTTAGATCATGCTGTTTCCTCTGCTCTCTACTGCGAAAACACTGCTGGACCGGAGAGGAAAGAGCCCCCGCGAGTGTGTGCATGTGTGTGTTTTATGTGCCTTATGTGTCTCCTATAGATCTACAGAGGGAGATTGGCAGCTGAGTGGGAACAAAGCAGCGAGAGCGGTTATCGTGCATGTGCAGTTGTTCCTGCATTGTACGCTTGACATGGGTCGCAACCCTTTTTCTGGCCAGTAATGTGGAAACAAAGCTTGCTTTTGACTCCCAGTGTAACGCTATGATTGGGCTGCTCAGGCATTGCAGCAGCTTTTGGCTCCAGTCCTCAATGCTGTCCATTGAAGGCCATCTATCTCCAAACATCAGCTTTTCAGTATTTCTTTCAAGGTCCAGTTTGAAAGATAGCCTCATTCCCTTTCGGTAAGTGTGACCACTCAGCAAATCTCCTTCTCCTCGAGTTGTTTTCGTCTCTGATTAAGTCCAAATTGTTTTGTTTTTTTTCCTTAATGAAGTTTAGTTTAGTTTAGTTTGGAAGGTAGCTGATTGTTGAGTCTAAATCCCAACCCGACAAGTGATGACGCCTTGGGGAGGTAGATCAGGTCAACCACCACCCAAATGAGGGGATGAGACACGACAATCAATATTAGATCTTAGAAAATGGGCCAGGGGAGTACAAATATTTCAAGTGCTTTCCAATTTATTCTTTCTTGTTGTTTCTTGGGAATGTTTAGCCTTGAGCAGTGATTTGAATCCAAGCAGTAATGCTCATTAGGCGGATCTTTCTCTGGTTTGTTACTACCTACTAAAACTACGGTCATTCTTCCCTCTTCCATCCTTTCCCACATTCTCCCCAAGCTCCTTTATGTCGTCTTGCCTCCCTGCCTGCCTTATTTTCCATCACCCTTCCCTTCTTCTTCCACCCGGATTGCGCTAACGATGTCCAACATGTCACCTAGGACTCCTGCCAGGTTCCCTCGCTGGCCGTTTCCCTGGCCACAGGCCTTGTTAAAGAGATGGCACATAAAAAGTGGCAGAGGAAGAAGTTATGGCTGTCCAAATTCACTGCAGGACAGCGGGAGAATGGGGGGAGGAGTCCTTATTGCAAAGACCACAAAATGTCTGCATGTGCAAGCAAGAAAAGGAAGATATGATCATTAAGAATTAACCTTATTCCCACTGTGGCCATTTTGAAAACCCAGGAAACGTAACACGACCCGATAGACTTATAAAATATATATAACTCAAAGCTGCAAGCAATTCCCATCCCGAATGTAATGTCAGTTCAATACCACCCTTGTGGGACTGAGGTGTAATGTATAGCAAACTTTCCTGGCAGTATTACTAAAAAGAATTTTGACCACCCTGCCAGTCAAGCGGCCTCGAAAAAAGAAGACTCCAGACTGAGGTGAGCCAAGCAGAGCATTGATTTTCAGGATGTACCCAGTAGAGGAGCTTTTATCTGTTGTGTGCTCACCACAGATGCACATTAACCCCCAGCTCCCTTTGAAATACTCCCAAAGCCCAGAGGACTCAAACCTCACCGGTGACGATTAATTGGTCAACCTTTACGTCGTCCCGGCTCTGCCAGTCTGCCCGGCCGCTTCTCTATTTGTCTCCTTCCACCTGTCTGTCAATTGATGCCTTCCCTTCTGCGGCGCCTTTCCCACAATAACCCAAATCCTGCAGCTTGAGAACCAGGCGGCAGGGGTTCTGAGAGAAGAAGAGATGAGGGATGAACTTTGGCTTACTGTTGGGCTTGGCAACTCAACAAACCGTAAAACCCTCCGACAGATCAATGATCACTGACCGGAGGATATTGCCTCTTTGTTGTACAACAAAGCCTAAAGATGGCGCTAATTATAAGACCAATGTCTCTTAAAACACCTGTTTTTCGATACGCTCTTTTAAGGAAACTTGGAGCAGAAATTTTCCAGAGTCATCCGTCACGAAAGCTGCGCTCGATGATAGCGAGCCCAAAATGACAGTCTTTAAAGTGCGAACAGAGAAAATCCATCTGTGGTCCCGAAATTGGCTTCTAAGAGCTTGAAAAGGAGAGTGTGTGACAAGAATAAGAAAGAGAATGAACATTTTTTTTCTTTTCATTACCAGAGCTGAAAGTCTCAAACAGGTGAGACTAGCGCAAGGCTAACATCCTCTTAGATAAAAACTGTTATTACAAATGCCAGGAGGCTGTAATTTAACAAGCTAAAGTCGCCCTGTGGAGTTTTTCTTGTTAAGGAGAAAATTGCGGTCAACAACTGCACAGCGTACCTGCAACTGTGTGTTATGTAGTTTTGTCAAGTCACTGAATTTTATACTGTGATCTCTCTGTGTTGCATTTTAGAGTATGGTTGTCGTATGTTTGATCGTGGTGTTTCCATGACCTTTGACTAAACCAGTGACACATCAAGGTTAAATAACAGACAACAGGCTTTTTGCCTTGTAATACCTCTCAGATGGTCTTATTTCCTTGGGAAGTTGAGCATTGAGGCCATGATCTTGAAACAACATTGATGCTACATGGAGGATATGTTGTATTTTAATGCTCAGACAACACCTCTTTTTCAAAAAGGTGATTTTGTCTCAGAGTTTGTTGCTGCAGCAGTACGTTCCCTAAAACCACAAGTTTTTATCCAACCCAACTTTTTTCAGGGTTAATAACGTCGTCAACTTTGACCCTTTTCAGCTGTTCCTCAAAAGAAATTAAAGGATGCACCATCAATTTTAAGGCTATTTTCTTGCATTTTAATCAAAGCGCGAGTTGGCGTCGCGGATCAATCAGCACACCTGAAGCGCATCTGTGAAAAATCTCAAATCAAGGAGTGCCTGAAAGGCCGGAACCCTTAGAAAACGCCTCATTTGACGGACGGGGCCTGACAGGTTCTGGGCTGCGATAGAGCGTAAAGGTAAGGCGGCGATAATCAGACGAAATAACACAGATGGTGGAACTATGATAATTAGCTGTTGGATTTACCGTCCACCGCTGCCGTCTGGGAAAAAATAAATAAAAAGAAACGACCCTTTCCGGGATGGAGCTGGGGCTCACTGGGGATGTTCATCGGTCACTGATGAGCGCTCTCCACAGGACTGGAGCAACAGCCACTGAATTATTGAACACAGCGGCGTCCCTAAGGTGAGACGCTGCATGGAAGTCTTCAGTCTCCGGGCCTGACAAAGAGAGAAGAAGGCTTGATGAAACATGGTGGGATGCTTACAAGCCATCCGTCACGGTACCTCCCCGGTCACACAGAGGCGGGATTGGATTTCCGGCCGGGGGGATTTGTCGTGCCGGGCAAGTCGGGGAGGGTCGGGGAGGGGGAGCTGGGACTGAGCGATATTTCAGCATGATGGTGTGATGAGAGCAGCCATGATTGTTTTCCAGAGTTTACTACATCTTCGCAAATTAAATATTTGTTTGCCTGAAAATCTAAAGCACATGCCGATTCTTCCACGTACATGTGGTATATTGTGCATCGTGGCCCCGTCTCTATATTATTACACGCATACGCGCCGGTAAGTTATGCATCCGAGCCTGTGAGCCTCGCGCCTGACCCAGCGCACCAGCAGTAATACCGTCAGAGCTCTCCCACTGAGCGCCTGCTTTATTACACCACATACCGCTGATCCTCAAGCTGCATATGAAACCTGATAACAAGCCGCGGCCTTTGATTTACCTGCCAAAGAGAGACCGGCGTTGGGGGCTTCGAGTCGCCGCTGAAATCAATTGCTAAATCTGCAGTCTAATGGTGCCGGTGAGCGAGCGATATTACATCAGATAGCGCGGGCTTGTTGCAGAGGTCTTATCGCGCTGGCGAGGAGAGGAGATTTGCATTTTACATTAATGTGCTCCAGCAATATTGTTTCTTCAAAAAAGGAGGGGAGCTCAGTTTAAACCAATTTACATGCAGATTTTTTTTTGTGTTCCCCCAGTTAACCCAAAAAGTTATGTTTCCTGCAGCAGGAGGACGCAGATCACCGTGGTTTATAGCCAAACAAGATGCTCCTGCCAGGTTAACAGCTCAGAAAATGTCTCCGGTAATGGAAAAGTGGTGGCAAAAATGAGGGGACGGCGCAAATGAGCTGCTGATTATACGTCTGAGAGCCCCCCTCCTAGAAATCTCATTTAACAACAACATTAAGGTGCAGCGACAGGTTTTTTCTCTACAGATTACTGCTATTTAAGATGATTTCGGACATTATTGGACACAGACAGACCGAAAACAAAGACTGACACGCAACACGGAGCCCCTGCAGGGATTGAATCAGGGGTGTTGTGGCTGCAGAGCATATGTCTCAGCCTCCAGAACATCAGCTCGCATCATTAAACTTTTGCTACCTTGCATTATTTAGTGAGTGGACTGTGCCTTCTTTCCTTTGTATGCTGCTTTTGTCCTGCACCTTCTTTATAATTCAGAATATTTGACATTAAGGGTGTGAGTTTGCATATGGATGGAGTGGTTTGGGAGGACAGCGTTGCACCTAACAATGTATTTTGTTGGAGGTTTTTTCTGCCACGAGGGGTCTGTGAGTCCGACTAAAACAAAAGAAGCAGTGTGGGATCATGGGAGTTGTTGTCTTGATTGTTAAACAACCACAATTGCGGAAGACAAAGGTCATGTTTTCAAGTTTTATTGACTTCCTTCCTGACTCTCAGACTCTCCCAGAAGTCATAGCGGCAGGGGAACGATTGACACGTACCTTTACCTGGAGTGGAATTAGAGTTTTTACTGTGTTTTAATTATTTTTGGAAGTATTTTGGATAATTTAAGCACACAACCCAGCAAAATATGCAGCAAAAGTCAAGCTGTTATGGCAGAAATGTTACATATTATATCTTCCAGGCAGCTGCCAAGGGGGGGCGGGGTGGCCATGGCCCCCTTGATATAATTGTTGGCCACTTCACTGGTGTTTCTCCCTCTTTCCTCCCCTCTACTAGTGAGTTGTACATGCCTAATATGGCTTTATCTTATATTTAGCATCAGGTGCTATTTATTTACAGCAAACTAATAATGAAAATAAGATAAAAATACAAATTCTGGGTGGCCATCCCCCAGAAATCCCAGCGGCGCCCCTGCTTACAGGCCAACCTCAGAGATTGCGTCTCCAGATTAACGTCTCTTACAATTAATCCATAATTAAATTGAGAGAACCAACATGGATTATAGATGTTTTTCAGTTTTAGGGATAGAATGGGCGAGAATACGCTTTGGGCTTCAGCCTGATTCCTTTTTTTGGTAACTGATTGTTAGAAATATGTGTGAAATAATCCCTGTTTCTCACACAGTAATGTATGGAGCTGAAATGAAAAAGGATTAATTCATTCATTATTCATTCATCAGGGTTTTTAGGTGAGGTCCTAATTATGAATTGTAGGAGGGGAGGAGAGTTATATCAGCATGTAGATTAATCTCAGCATGTCTCAAGTCAACTTATTCCACCATGAGTTTATTTTGAAAAGCTCTTACATCAGAAGTTGGTTTCATAAGATAATTCTGCCATCAATATTCAAATAATTGCCCCCTTACACCCACGTAAATTGTATATTCTACCATCTGTCTCATTCTGCATGAAGATATCACCTCTTCCTCTGCTTCAACAGATGCAGGTATCTCACCTCCGCACACACACGCCTCTTCCAGCGCACACACACACACACACACACACAGAAACACCTACTCACACATGCAAACACCTTTTCCGCGCTCCCCTCCTCCCGTCTCCGTGTCCCATGTGGCCGGTTGCATCAGCAGCGAGGCCTCTGACTGTTGTCATGGTGTGAAACATCCCTGTAGCCCCAGCGGGGTTACCCAGCCCCCTCTGCCTGCGTGTACCATGCAAAGCACCCTGCTTCCCAGCCAGCTGCTTTCCACAGGTGTTGTCAACAGATAGAGGGTACGTGGGGGAGGAGGAGGCGGGGAAACAAACACTGGCAGACCTCCTCTTACCTGATGGAGTGTTGCTCATCGGGAGCTCGCAGATCCCAGCGATGGTGCTGATTTTCAGCAGGGCTCCTGAACCCTCCCCCCCCCTTCGCAGGCAGCTGCGTCACAAAATTTCCTAGCAACCACACCTGGCGTCATCATCGTGACCCATAGGAGAACTGACTGCGCACAAAACACAAATACCTATATAACCACCGGGCTGGAAAGAGAGCTGCAGAAAGGCAGTGTTTGTAGATCAGATGAGTTACTTCAATTGCTGAGGCAGATGGACTGAGAAATGATCTCTGAGTGGCACTTTCCTCGATATTATTCCTCGAACAGAATGAAGCTGCAGCAAGAAAAAGGTCAAAGGATGTATTTTATGCCTGTGGAGAAGAAAGTAGAGGATCATAGATCCATCATCTCCCATTTGGATCGCCCTGATCTGCAGACAGCCTTCTGATTGGTGGAACGAATGGCTGTAAAAGAGCAATTACTCTGCTAAGCTAAAAACATTAGCCTGCCTCATCTGAAGCAGGTGCGCTGGCTAAGGTATAAATAGCTAGTGGGGTGTCACATTTTAACAGTGCAATATGTAAATATTTTTGTGGAAATCATTCAAAAAATTAATCAAAATGATCAACAGAAAACATTAGGAACTCCTGAAGTTAGCATGCTAACCAGCTAGCCCTAGACTGTCACCTGGTGCTCCGTGTTTACAGCCTGGGCCGCTAGCTGCTGCATGGCCTAGATACAATTAGCAGCAGGTAGCGGTTGCTCCGCCCCCTAGTTGTTTTGAGCATGAAGTCAACAGGTGACCAAATTTTAATACGGGCCCCCAGCTGCTTCAGTTGTTTAATAGACCGCTGCAGCGCTTCTTTGCTGCGAACATCCAGAAATGTTTTGTGGACTACAAAACTTCCAGATGTGGCCACGGATCGACCCGGTGAGCTGCCTCTTGTTCGGGGTTCTACTCCGTCATCTGAAAAGACATTTGGTGCTTTATTCTTGCAGCTAGCTTGAAACTCTGCCGTAGAGACCACTTGTAATAAAGGCCACTTGGGCCAAAAACGTACTCAAGTAACTCGTAAAGGGGAGGAAGATGAAAAGTAGACATTCCCTTAAAAAAAACAGCTTTTTTTCAGCTTTTTTTCCACTGGTGTACTCACGTTAATACCTACCCTGGTACTGACGGACTCAGAGCAATAGAGCAAGACTCAGCTAATGGTCAAAATGGGGCTTCCTTAATCGTTAACAAACCCTCTCAGAGACCCTGATGAGTGTGATTGATCGGCCCCGGCCTGTAACAATGTGAACCTCTCCAGCGCACTCAAACTCATTTACCTTTCCCCGGCTCTGCCTCTCAGCTCCTCTTTGTCCGAGCGCCGCTTTATCTGCGCCGATCCTCAATAAGCCTTTACGCTTTGTCTTTGAATATTAGAGTGCGGCTATGCATCTCACGAATGAAGAGTCACTCGGGCGCCATGAAAACGGTCAATCACGGCGCCAGAGTGTGTGTGTGTGTGTGTGTGTGTGTGTACCTGGGATTGCTATCAGCTTCTGTTTGTGCTCCTGTGCAGAAGATAGCCATCGTTGTGTGTGTTCTCACATGTGCTAAATAGATATGCATGTCCAGCGTGTGCACTTTATTGCACGCGATTGTGCGCGATAGCGATCGGGGCGGTGTTTGCCGATCGCTATCGCCGCCCGTGCGTATTTATTTATGTGTGTGTTTGTGCGTGTCACACCTCCAGACAGACAGGTAAACATTGCCGCCCGGCCTTCAGATACGGTCTCTCATCTTGTTGACTTCACCCTAAGCCTCCAGATTGCATTTTGACAAGCGCCGATCATCTTGCTCCGTCCCCGGCACCAGATGAGCCGCCGCCGCCGCCAACACCGCCGCCGAGATCTTATTAGACAGGAAGACGAGACAGAGGCGGTGCAGAATGAAAATGAGAAGACTCCCACAAAGTTGATTTTCGTGAAAATACAAAAAAGGGAAGAAAAACAGAGGCATGTGTGTCAGTAAAGTGCGGGCTAATGTGTTGTCGAGGCTGAAGCGACACGCCTCAGACGGAGGAGATAAGATACGGCGGCCTGGCGGCGGCGTGAATGCGGTTGCCAGGGAGCGCCGCGAAAACTAATCTATGCACGGCGGCGAGGGAAGATTATTCAAACACAGGTGAGGAAATGAAAACGGCCAGTAAGAAAAGGAGGAGTGCATCCTTTTGTAATATGTTCTGTCTGAAATGGCCCGTTTGACAGCCTCTTATCAAAAGACTCGCGTTTAATGCAATGCGCTCAACTAACCGAGCATCTTTCCCCTCACCTGTGCACCTCTCATCCCTTCTCCCAAAACCTCTCAGGTGCACTAAAGCCGAGGCCAATCCCCCTCCTCGCCATCCATCCACTTCATCCCCCATCTTCCCCTCCTCAGCTCCCATCACTCCTCCGTCTCATCTTCCTCCCTCTGCTCCCTCCGCCCCCGACTCTTTCACTCTCACCTTGCCATCTCATTTCTTTTTCTTTTCTCCCTCTTTGAAATGCCTGTTGCTGATCCATCAGGCTGCTGCTGGAGTATGTTCCCACTCGTTTCTCACAGTGAGTAAAGTCTGTTCTCGGAGGAGGCGGCGGCGGCGGTGCTGGGAGGTAGCATCTACTCCAGTAGGGTAGCAGCCAGTTATTAATTACTCCCCAATTCCTCATCTGTTCTCCGTCCGCCGAGAGAAGTAATTACGCCTTCTCCCCGGCTCTCCCCTCGTCGGCATCAGAAATGACGCGATAACCAGAAACCCAAATTACTCCCGCTGATGAGACAATCATTGAGTGAGAGAGAGCAAGCCGGAGATTTTTCAGCCCCACTGTGCTTCACCCGTCGGGGTAATGGCACCTCGATTCGGTCTGGGATGTCCTCCCCGATGCATTTTGCAGGGCGTTTCCAATTTCCACCTCGCAAAACACCAGAAGATGGGGAAGGAGAGATAGGCAGAATGAATTAAACGATTTTTTTTTTTTTTGCTTTCTGTTTTTCTTTTTTTTCTTCTTTCCCTTTAGCTTCCAATAAGAGTGTGCAATCACGGGGCGGGCTCCGGCTCCAATCAGCGTTTTGCAGCTGGAGAGGAGCGGTGATGGAAGAGGGACATTAGCACCGGATCCTCATCTGCCACGGGAGACAGAGGGAAAGAAAAAAGGGTTGGAGAAACAATTAGGGATGCTTTCTTTCTTCCCTTCTTCTTTCTGTCTTTCCTTTGAAAAAAAATATACAAACTTAATTGGCGGTAACCAGGTATCTTCACTGGTGCATATGCATGGATTCATGCATATAATCCGGCCTGTGTGTGCCCAAAAAAAGAAGTCTGACATCATAGACACTGATTCTAAACTGTATCAGCTGTGTGTCCATCAACCAATTTCAGTAGACGTTTAATAGAACTGCACCAAAGCACAAGACAAACCTCAGTTTTGTTTTTGGGTCAGTTAAATGCCCTTGGATCCCAAAGATCCAGTTTTTTGATACCTGCGCTACTGTGCTGTTTTAACAGACGTGCAAATGTTAGTTAATCAGTTACTCTAAATTGTCCGTATGAATGCGAGCGTGACTGATTGTTCATCTCTATACGTCAGATCTGTGATGAGCTGGCGACTTATCCAGGGTGTTCCCCGCCATCGCCCAGCGTCATCTAGGAACGCCCCACCATCGCCCAGCGTCAGCTAGGATCGCCCCGCCATCGCCCAGCGTCATCTAGGATCGCCCCACCATCGCCCAGCGTCAGCTAGGATCGCGTCGCCGAGGATCGCTCCGCGTCGTCTAGGATCGCCCTGCCATCGCCCAGCGTCAGCTAGGATCGCGTCGCCGAGGATCGCTCTGCGTCGTCTAGGATCACCCTGCCATCGCCCAGCGTCAGCTAGGATCGCCCCGCGTCGTCTAGGATTGCCCTGCCACCGCCCAGCGTTGTCTAGGATCGCCCAGCGTCAGGTAGAATCCCCCCCCCACCGTGACTCTGAAAAGGATAAGCGGTTTCGGATAATGGTTTAAACAAACATGTCATATTCCCACAATGTTCTCCACGCAGCTTTTCATCACCATCATCTTGTTGCGCCCTCATCTTCTGCAAGAGTATAACAGTATTTCGGTTGGTCAGCGCCACCTTCTCGATGAATCAACTCCTAATCATGAAATAACATTAGTGGATGAAAACAAGCATTCAGCGTTGAAGCTTTTACTTCGACTTCACGCGACAGTCTCTCTCTTTAAGCAGAACTACTTTCTGGTTTTGTTACATAATTATCCATGGCTTGTCAGCTCGCTTGGTTCTGAGTTAGCAAACACAACAAAAATAGCGTAGCTGACTGAGCAGCAGGGTTTTTGGCACGCCGCAGTCAGAAGAGCACAGGTGTTAATAATACAATTAATTCAATTGAATCCCAGCGAGCTGCATCAGCATCACACCGGCGTGGCTTACCTAAATAGAACAGAGGCATCTTTAATGTCACTGATAACACCTGTGCTTTCCCCGCGATGACAAGTCAAAGTGCATGAAGGTCAGACGGCACAGCTTGTTGCGCTCAAACAAAACATTCTCAACCTGAGCTGACTGGATTTACATTTTTACTCCTACATTTAAATTGCAGTTTAAACTAGAACATGCAGTCAGCAATGTTTGATATGTGTGTATATAATTAATATAAAAGCCAGAGTGCACATTGGATGTGGAGCACGAGTTAACTTTCATTTTGTAGCGTTAATGTGACAGGACAAGAAATGGCCCAAAGAAAACCGGGAGGACGGGGACATTTCTTGTGATCCTGCGTCTGGACATGAGCCCTCTGCTCAAACTTCTCGGCCACTGAGCCAGACAGCCATGTTTATGTGTGTGTCAGTGTTACGTTGCCTTTTTTTTGCTTTAATTTGACAGGACAAGAAATAAGAGAAGAGAGTTAGTGGGGTTGACACAGGGTGGATTCAAACCCTTGGCCCACTGTGGCCGCATGGAGGAATACTCCCCAAATGGAGCTACTACAAGCTAGCGAAGAGAGTCTGACAGGATTCTTGCAACGTTAGCTCTGTGCTCCAACCTCTGGGCCACTGTGTGCATGCAAATGCTTGAAAGAAGACACAATTCTTAAAACAAGAGAACGGGAATTAAAAAAAAAAACCCCTTTTAAAGACTTTCGGGACAGAGGTTTTTGCAGTCAGTGTGTGAAGCCTAATTTCCTGCCCCTCTATAGGGGCACCGTGTCAGGGCCAATCGAGACATCTCCAAATGCATCTCCCCCTTTGCTTCCCTCCTCAGCTGTCAAGCTGCAGTTTAAATGGAGCAGAAGAACCGGCGGGCTGGTGCTGTTCTCTATATTGTATTTCAGTACCTGTCAAGTGCTTATTGATTGGCTGCGGTGGATTAGGATTGCTACGTTGCTGCAGAGAGTCTGCGAGCGTGCAGTGTATATTTATGTATATATATATATAAATATATATATATGTGTGTGTACAGAGTTCATGCTGGAGGTCTCTGAACTGACAACGAGCAACACCTAATCCTCCGCTCTCTTACTTCATCTCCCTCCACGTCTTCTTTTCACCCTCGCCAACTTCTCTTCGGCCCCGGAATGATTTGGATCCTAATAGTCTTTTTACAGCCGCCGGCTAATGTTGCCGTGGGGGAACGTAAAGGGGGCCATAACGAGACAATCCCATCCCATATGCAGAGGATATGAGGGTGAATTTGTCTGCTTCAACAGTGACAGGAGCAATCTGTACTGTGGGGGCAGTTCCGACGAGAAAAAAAACAAAAAAAACCTCCGTGTATTCAGGATTACGGTGTGGGAGCCCATTGAAAATCTAATGGACTAGTCACATCAAATAGACTCGGTAGGAGCATGCTCAGATGAATACACGTACGCCGCCGCGCACACACACACACACACTCGCACGCCGAAAGAGAAGCCATTACCACCTCGGGTTGGGCCATTACTCTCTGTCCAGTATTCTAGTGTGTGTGTGTGTGTGTGTGTGTGAGGCCCAGCCATAATGTTTCCAGTCCCAGAGGGGCCTCGGTACAGTACGGCCCCTCCTAAATAATTACCACAGGTCTCTTTATATAAGAACAGGGCACGGCAATAAAGAGACCTGTGATATTGCATTGTGCATACTACCCCCGATATGAAAACATGGCGGTGATTTCATAGAGGTGCCATGAAAAACCGTCTCGCAGTGCTGAAATGAGCGCTCAGTCCGTCTTCTGGATAATTACTAGTGGCCGTTTTTCTTCTAAGTTGAGTTTAAGTGACAGTTAGCCGACAGATTACAGGCACGTTTGCCGGTTCGAGCTTCAGGAAGCCGCCGCCTGGCGAGGCGAGGATAATAATGTGTCGACAGCTAATAACAGCCGCTCCAGGTGAGTGTACACAACAACACTCCAATCCAGACTCAAACATTTGAGCTTAAAATGTGCTTTTTAAAAAATATTTACTTACTTAATTCTACAGTATTTTGGTGCCAAGATGACTAAAATGTGAACAAACCATGAAAAACAGGCGTTAACTTCCCGTCGGTCAGTTTTGCATACGCAGGATCAAATATTTTCCCATAATCCTCTTCGCTATCTTGAATAACATACTGTAAACATGCTTCACTGTCTTATTGTTCATATCAAAATCAAATACAACTGAAATAACAACTATGTACCATAATGTCCCATCATTTTTACCACAGTGTTCCTGTTTATTGTCGTGTTTTGCACGAGTTGCCAACATACAATTTCCTGGCTGGCGACACAACTTGTTTTTTCTTATTACATTCTGTATAGTCTGACGTCTTCGGGCACCTTAAAAACATTAGAATTATTCGGTGTGAATGAAAGAAAATCAATTGTTTGCCCGGAGCTCATTGACAAGTAGACACTGATTCGTATCGAAGGGCTACGAGACGAAAGGTGTGGAGCCAGAGAGTTGTACAATGTCGGATATTTGAATTGTTTAAATGATGTTAAAGGTCACGCACACCTCCTGCGATACACCACCAGAGGTGTTGATGAGACTTCCTCTCAGGACCGTGTGGGCCTGTACAGACACCGGAGCTTGACGGACGTCTTCCCAAGCTCTCTGTGCCGTGGGACAATTTACACCTTTGCGGTTCTCACGCTATACTTAGACACATTAATTGTTTGGTCTTTAAAACAGAAAGAAAGTAGAGCCTGAGCTCAAAAGAAATCCAGCGAATCCTCACATCTGGGAGCCTAAAAGGAAGCACATATATTACTAATAACGTTAACGATGGTTCTTTACTATTTAGGCATCTGGGAGAACTGTGACAGTGCGAAAGTGAATCGGCTTGATCAATACCGGCGCCGCGAATCTACTATCTGTCTCCGTCTCTATTCCCAGAGTAGCTCTGCTCAGCCTCGACCTCAACAGCAGCCTAATGAATCAGAAGTACTGAAAATATCTGTGAGTTTTGCTGTCGAGTATGCAAAACAACCTTGAAAGCTTGAAGGAGCGAGGTTCAATCGCGCTGTTTGGTCCTGCGACACCGTCAGCCTAATTAAATCCATACTGAGCAACAAATTAAGGCATTCGTCCACAACACCTGTCCTTCCTCGTGATGCCCGTTTTAAGGTAACGCATAGATTTTAAAACAGAAAACACACTCAGAGTTTTTATTACTAGAGCTGCAGCGATGAGCTGTGTCACATGGATGGACAGAAGTCGCCAACTATTTTGATAGTCGATTAATCGTTTGAGTCATTTTTTCAAGAAAGGCTGTCAAACGTTTGCTGGTTCCAGTTTCTTGTGACAGTAAATTTGGAGTCTTTGGGTTTTGGACTGTTTGTTGGATGAAAGAAGCGATCTGGAGACATCACCTTGGAACGAAAATGAAACACGGCACCGCAGATAATTTGATTACTTCTCCTCACTTCTTCTTTTCCAGCTGTGAAACTTGCTCCAGCTGCAAGAGGTCGCCACCGAACCACAAAGGTCGATATGGGTTGTAATAAGCTGCTTTCGTTTCCGACCTCTCGTTTCGTTTTTCTGGTGAGGACAGGCTCATATTTCATGGTGTGCTTCATATTCAGAATGGCCATTGAAATGCTCTTGAAACAACAGTGAGATGTAACCTGAAAGACCTCAAAATGTTCTCATTTCAATTAAATTTACCCCGGCATCAACCTCTACGCAGAAATCTGCGGTTAACCAAATGAAAAATCAGGATTGCCTGAGTCCTCAGCCACAAATAACTTCCAACATTGAACGCTCATTTTCTCTGAAGCTGTCCAGCTGTCGAGCAATCACCGACGAGACAACACCAGATGTTTTAAAAAAAACCTCGTCCTTGTTTGCGAAAGCGTACACAGAAAACGCTGACAGTCTTACATTTAAAATATACTTTTTTATAATTTAACAAGTGTCATTCAGGATAGGAGAGATAATATCATATAACAGATGCAAATCACTCTTTCAACCAGGCTGATGGTAATGAAGCTACGGCTTCATTTTAACATGTTGTCTGGATTCTGTTGGAAAAAGTAGAGCGCCGATTTCAACCAAGTAGAATAAAAGTTTTTTGACTTGTTATAGAAGTAGTGGGCGGATGTTCTTCGGGAGCACATGTCCTAAAACATCACTTTGCGGCGTAGGTTTAAACACATTTATCTATGCCAAGTCCCCCGGCCGTGTTGGGAGGAGCGATACGTGCCTGCCGGTGTGGCACATCGGCTGTCTGCTGCCTCGGATTCCTTCCCCCCACCAGTCATAATCTGCGCGAGTCATCCTTGATTAACCCCTGCTGAATGACTCTAATTAGAGCCAATTAGCCCGGGCAGAACGAGACGCTCTCCATGCAGATGAACGTACTGGAGAGGTGGATGGATGGATGGAGGGATGGCGCGGGGTCGGAGTGGAGGTGTGGAGAGCCGGGGATGATTGAGGGATAGAGGCGCTCGGGGCGTGGAGAGAGCCTGAGATGTGATGGGAGGCAGGATGGTGGAGAGAGAAATAATGAGGGGATGAAAGAGGGGAAGGTTGGTAGAATCTAAAGAAGCCATGCCCGTTGGATGGCTATCCAGCCGCTCGGCCTTCCAGTCAAGCAGTCATGAATAAACACTTGTAGGGGCAGATTAGCAGTGATGAAATGTCTCTTCAGGCAGAAACAGAAACAGTATTTTCAAAGCAGTTGCTTCTATGAAAACCCCCGCCTAACCAGAATGAGTCAGGACTGACCTTTAATGACTTTTCTTTTTATGTAACCGTCTGCTGTATGGTAAGCAGCGTCGTAAACACAAATTGAGTCGGGCGAATTTGGGTCGTCTACGAGTGATATCATGTTTACGTCGCGTGTATACGAGCTGACTTTCATGCCAGGTGGCGGAGAAGATGGTGGAGGTGCAACTGGGGGATGCGGCTGCCAAGGCAGAGACCGAGACAGCGTTTCAGTATTTGTTAGCGTGAAACCACTGGATATATTTAAAGAGACATCAGGACGGTTTTCAGCCATGTCACGACATGTTGGCAAGATGGTTGCCAAGCCAGAGACCACTGCTCAAGACAGTGTTTCAGCATTTGCAAGCATGAAACCCTTGGATGTTTTTTACCGAGACATCAGGACAGTTTCCAGTCATATCATGACAGTTAGACAACACGGTTGCCAAGCCAGAGGCCACTGCTCAAGACAGTGTTTCAAGATTTGCAGGCGTGAAACCCTTGGATGTTTTTAATGAGACATAAGGACAGTTTTCAGCCATGTCACGACAGGTTCGCAAGATGGTTGCTAAGCCAGAGACCACTGCTAAAGTCAGTGTTTCAACATTTGCAAGCGTGAAACCACTGGATAATTTGTAACGTGCAATCTGGACAGTTTTCAGCCATATCACGACAGTTAGACAACATGGTTGCCAAGCCAGAGACCACTGCTCAAGACAGTGTTTCAACATTTGCAAGCGTGAATCCACTGGATATTTTTAACGAGATGCTGGAACAGCTATGCGAGATGGTTGTCAAGCCAGAGACCACTGCTCAAGACTCTGTTTCACCATTTACGAGAGTGAAACCACTGGATATTTTCAAACGAGGCATAAGGACAGTTTTCAGCCATGTCACGACAGGTTCGCAAGATGGTTGCCAAGCCAGAGACCACTGCTAAAGTCAGTGTTTCAACATTTGCAAGCGTGAAACCACTGGATAATTTGTAACGTGCAATCTGGACAGTTTTCAGCCATATCACGACAGTTAGACAACGTGGTCGCCAAGCCAGAGACCACTGCTCAAGACAGTGTTTCAACATTTGCAAGCGTGAAACCACTGGATATTTTCAAACGAGGCATAAGGACAGTTTTCAGCCATGTCACGACAGGTTCGCAGGATTGTTGCCAAGCCAGAGACCACTGCTCAAGACGCTAATTCACCATTTGCAAGAGTGAAACCACTGGATATTTTCTAACGAGGCATCAGGACAGTTTTCAGCCATATCACTACAGTCACACAAGAG
>CAEMYA010000116.1:346607-359555 GCA_903131615.1 Diplodus sargus
TGCTGGTACAACTATGCGAGATGGTTGTCAAGCCAGAGACCACTGCTCAAGACTCTGTTTCACCATTTGCAAGAGTGAAACCACTGGATATTTTCAAACGAGGCATAAGGACAGTTTTCAGCCATGTCACGACAGGTTCGCAGGATGGTTGCCAAGCCAGAGACCACTGCTCAAGACGCTAATTCACCATTTGCAAGAGTGAAACCACTGGATATTTTCTAACGAGGCATTAGGACAGTTTTCAGCCATATCACTACAGTCACACAAGAGTGCTTCTGGATGACTTGAGTGCTCGGATTAAAGTTTGGGCCGAGATGTATAGCCGTCCTGCTTGTGTTAAAAAATGACAATGTTCAATGTAAACTGACAGTTGGGAAAATGTAAAAATTGTCCCCAAAACAAACTGTCCCTGTCAGTGATAAACATATGGTGCTCCGTCCTCCCAGCCTTCAGTGTTTCTTCCCTTTTTTAATTATGTTTTTTTTTTCTCCATACCCTTTACCCTCCATGTGTATCCACCCAGTCTGCCAGGCAGCCGGGGCGCTCTGAGGCCTACCTACCAGACGCCTGTGCCAGCCTCCCCCGGCCCTCCCCTGCTATCAACCAGCAGCAGGGGTGGAGAGGCCAGACTGAAGAGCCCACTCAGCCTGCCTAGTGATTGCCTCAGTCTATCATCAGCCAGAAGATTTCTATTATTGCAGATGGATGATTGGTCTGGCTAGCTGCCGGCCTGGCAAAGCAAGCTCATTTTGGAGCAGTTTTGAAGTGCGAGCCCCACTGTACTGAGGCGATCGGGGAAGGGGTGGGGGACGACGAATCGGAAAAAAGGGGGACTTGGTGATTTGGTGTTGAAATAATGGAGCAGAAATGGTCGTAATGACAAGGCACGCTGACGCCAAGAGCATTATGCACAGAGCACGAGGTTGTTAATGTGGACTGCCTCTATTTCCGACAGCAATTTAGCCGCTAATGGGGAGCGCTTTCTGCTAAATAAACAGACGCCCCGCTCTTAGAACAAGGAGTTTGTTTACTGTTTGTGTGCCGACGCCAGATAGACCCCCCCAAAAAAAACCCCGGTGACGAATTCAATGCATCTTTGCAAGCGTCATGCTTTCCTACATCAGAACGCGTTGCTCAGCGATGCTTTCACGGAAACATTCGGAGGAATGGGCTCATTGTGTCTTTTTTTTGTGTTGGGGAATAACATCATTTCCTTCAGCCACCCGCCCCTTTTTTTTTGCGACATCACACAAAAGACGCTGTCTTCGTCACAGCGAACACAGAAAGGGTTGTTATTCCAATGCACCCGCGCTATCATATGACTATCATATGGCTGCACCCTCTCCCCTCTCCTTCATGTTGTTTTTCCGCAGCAAATCAAATTACCGCCACACATCGCAGCCATGAATATGACTATTTAAAGCGCTTCATGGTCCAACTTGGAGGCTTTTTGCTGCACTGCCTGACACGAGGTCAGCTTTCTGTGTTGTCGAAGCGCTGGACGCCGCGCCCTGCAAAACCCGAATCAATAGTCTTAAGGGAATTTGAAGTATCTGACTACATGGCCTCTGCACTTGGGAGATTGGAGAAGTACAGAGGAAATGCAACCCTACATGGTTTTTTATACAGTATTGATCACAGCATCCAGCGCTTTAACATCGTGTATTACAAAACAGGGATGCTCTCTTGTAAGTTGTGATGTTAAAAGCCGTCCTGTAAGGTTAAAGAGGCAGAAATCAAGCATATGGATGATCTAAAAACGGCTCACGCTGTCACATTTTCTGTGGTTAAAATTTGGAGCAGACATCTGGACTTTAATGATCATCTCTGAGCCAACTATCGCTTTGCTCCTCTCTTCCTCTCTTCCCCCTCTCTCTGACTTTTTTTCCTTTCCTCTCATCTGTTTACGCCGCTAAGGCGCTTTGAACCCTCAGTGCATCGGGCGGCTCTGTGGCTGCCGCCGCCGCCACCGCCGCTGTCACCTGCTAATGTCACCGGTAATGATGTGAGGCTGGCTTTTATTTTTTTTCATTATTTTTTTTCCCCTTCTCCTTGAAACGGCGTCACAGAGCCAGGACTCAATCATTCCATTTAAGCAAAACAAAGTGCGACAGCGACAACTGTGAACCAGCCGAGAGAGAGAAGCGGCGTCGCTTTCGTCTGCAAATCATTCCGCTAACACCTTTGAAGTGGTGACATGCCTCTGGAAAATTGTGGCGAGAAGCTCCCGGTTTGGGGGATGAAAGAGGAGTCAGATTCTTGTCAACTTTTGACCTCTATATGGGAGAGATCAGTTGGCGTTTGGGGCCAGCTGCTGCTCCAGACGCTGCTGCTGTGTTTGATAAACGGCACTGAGAGTTTTTCTTCTACCTTACTGACTGAATCGAGCTGAAAAGGGAAAGTAAAAATAAAAAAAAAACGAGCTGAAACAGAAGTGAAGCACTTCAGGATAGAAATCCAGGTCGCGGGGGTTTCGCTACAGAGCAGCTCGACCGGCTCAAGGACACTTCAGCAAAGTGGATTAAGCCGACACGGGCCCATCTCTTGCATGTTAAGGACAGCTGACCCTCTTCTCCTTGAAATAAAGACACTCAAGGGCGTGACCTTACTAGGAACACGGCAATCCCTCCCAATAATCCAAATAAAAGAAATGCATCAAATTTATTCCAGAAACACTTGACCTGCACTAAGCTGGCGTGACCTCACCCTGGTTGACCTCTGACAGCTGTCGGTACTGTTCAGTATGGACTGCAGCTCTTCTCGAGTGAGCTTTATTTAAGTGCAGGGGTCAAAATGTGATGAGGCGCTAAGCTGCAGAGGCACGACGAATGTTGTCAACCAGTCAGAGCATCTACCGGAAGACAACACGCGTCAACCCTTCAAAATGAGTGTTATAAGTATCAGGTTGAGGTAAATCTAAATATCTCGATAGTCAAGTGAGTCGGGTTAACTGTGGCTGGAAGTCGGGACATCTAGCCATTTTTCCGCAACAAAGATCTCCGTAAAAAAAGCCAGTTCTGCCCCATTCATGCCTGCCAGATAAAGGTTTAGGGAACTTTTGGATGGATTTTGACTGATAATCATCTCCAGTGGCAACATTTGGTCAAATTACTGAAAAATGGAACTCGAAATGAATAATTATATTGTTGTAAATATCAGATTTAATTGAAATCTGACTAAAGCACCAAAGTATACCAAATAAAGCACCAAATAAATGCCGATTCTGGCCCATATACGGCTCCAATATCACGACTTGGGAAGCATTTTTGGTTGGATTTTGTCTGATAACCAACTCTTGGGTCGAGATCTGATCTCAGCTTGCTCTACTTGTGCTAATTCTGGTGCATCAATAGGATTGAGTAGTTGCATGCAAATCCACCGAAGCTAGTGGGACAGGTGCTGGAGACCCCCAAAAAATCAATACGAATACAAAAGAAGAGAAAGCAACCACACACCAGAGTCGGAGCTCCTTTTAGGTTTTTATTGGCGATGTTTCAGATCGACACAGGTGTTCCTCCGGCAGAGAAGGGGGATTTGATATTAGCCCTGTCACTGGGAATGACGGATTTAGGTCGATGGTGAAAATTATTTTGGCTACCTGGCAAATGACAGATAAGCATTAAAGAATTTTGGCATGAAGCTTTACTGCCATGCAAGCAAGTCTAAAACAAGAACAATGGGAACAATGCATTGCTGCTAGAAGCAGCACGGCACCTACATCGATACGTTAACAGCAGCCGCCTTTAAATTATCACTCCTGACAGGCTAAGAGTAACATTTAGCATTTGCATAGATTCCCTGCGAGGATTGTTTTCCGACACACCACCCTCCTCATTGAATTCGGCTTCAAACCTGTGAATCTAGTGCCCGCTAAGCCCTTACACTGATCGCTGATGCGGTGGGCGTGCTGTCAATATTGGCCCATTCACTGTGAGTGAGCAAATCTCCCCTTGACATGGCCAGCCATGCGAGTAATAGCTAGGATTAAGATAGGAAGGTACACACATGAATATACAAAACGCAGTATGGCGCGGGCGGATCCGAGGCGGCAGCCGGGGGAAATTACCGAGGCCTCAGATGTGCATCGTGCATAGAAACAAGATTGACTGGGAGCTCGGACATGAAAGGGGCTCATTCACTGTCGGTGACCCTGACGACGACTGATGCTTTTCACATTCGACGCCTTTGTGAATCCATCAAGGTAATGTGGACTCTTGTACAGTTTCGTGTGAACAAAGTGTGAAGGGACAGACAATCGCGCAGCTTCATTATGTGTTTCCTGCACCTGTACATGCTGGAATTATGATGTAAATGTCTTCTTTCGCTGCAAACAAGGTCAGCTGCTTCCCTACAGTTACCGTTGCCATAGCTCCCCATGGAGGAAGTGTGTTATTCCTGACCCCGCCGCTGCTGTTTCATGTCGGGTAACCTCCTGGAAATCATCCTCACACACAGGTTTACTGGAGAGTTCATGCTGCTGCTGTTTCAAGGCGCATGTCCATAATTTACTGGTTGTTTTGGGTATTTGTGATGTCGTCTTTTGTTCTGTCTCGCTGCTTGAACTCTCCAGAGCACTCTTCAAGGGACATGGAGCGTGTTTCCACCTTTCTCATCCAATTGAGCTACCTATGGTAACACAGAAGTGAAATATATAGTTTGGTGCCTGAGAAATTGAAATGGCACATTCGAAGATACCGCCTGAGTGCTCTGTGCTAAAACCTCTCTAATTTTGTTCTGATTCACTTTATTAGCGTAAAAGTTGGCAGACGCGACGTTCAGATGTTTTGCTATGGTTTGCCAGAGATCTGAAGCTGCTGCCGCACCATTCCTCAGGGAGATTCACTCTGAAATTGTGGATCTGTCATTGATGCCGTGTGCCAACTTAATTCACTCGGACCCACTGACACGTATACGTACACATCTGAACAAACATCGGCCTTGGAGTTGGAGAGATTCACGCTGTTAATTATCGAGCAGAGACGCAAAATATATGCTCGTTCTTACGAGGTTAATAGATGTGTCAAAACATCATTGGCAACAGAACAGTTGTATTGGAAAATGGAAGTAATCTCGCCTAGTTGAGTCTGTCCTTTCTTTATTTTCCTCTACTGTTTTCATTTGTTCCTCATTTTCCCGTTGCAGGCGACGCGCTGACATCCAATTTGAGCTTCAGTTAACAGAAATAAGAGATTTGGAAACCAAAAAATCTGACTTCTTCTCAGTTTTCGCCGACTCCAAATCAACCTAACTCGAACAATGTGACCCACGTGGAAGGTGAATGTGCAAACCCCCAATAAATGCACACAAACGTTAATTAATCATAGACATAACCGCATACACACACTGACAAACGCTTGCTTCCCCTTCGAAAGCTAATCTATGACTGGAAATAATAAGTGCCCCCCCCAAATAAAACCGCGGTGGCTCCATTTCCCTCACGCTACCTTATCATCTTCTGTCATGAGCTAAACAAGTGAGTGAATTCGCTCGCTAATTGGCCGTCTGACACGGGGCATTGTCCTTCAGCGCGACGTGACAAGCCCTTACAAAACGTCGCTTTCAGTGGCCGTCAGCAAAGGTTGAGGCCAGACGGAGACAGAACCGAACGGAACAGCGGATCATAGCGCCCCGTTTTCAGCCGACACTGACGTGACGCCGCCTCACAGGCGGGGAGGGGAGATAGGGGGTGAGACGGGGAGCGACTCCGGGAAAACTGACAGGGATTAGGCCCTATTTGTTTCACTTTTTGACTACTCCTCCCCGCCTGCTTGCAGGAGAGTGTGTGTGCAAATGGATATTTCCGTCTCCCACTCATCATCGCCTAATTGGCACTTAACAGCTGCCCCTCATGGCCTCCTCGCTGGCTGTGTTTCCGCTCGCTTTTCCCAGCGTAGGAAGCAGCAGCGCCGCATCAAACATCACCCAGCTGAGAGGGCACTTTCTCTTGCACCCTCTACTCCCTTCACCCCCAGCCGCCCACCCTTTCTCCATTCCCCTTCCCTTTCCCTTGCAGCTATCTCGAGCGGGAAGCAGTATGCACCCCAGACAGCCCCGAGCGCTCATTATCGCTCCTCTCAGTCGGCCTGTCGCTCTGAAATCCACCCCTCCTTCCCCCTCTCTACTCCGTTGCCCACCTCCACCTCCGTTTTCTCCCCCTGGCTTTTCCCCTATGGAGGAGCAGCATGAAGAAGACGTCAGGATATTGAAGATGCTCTGCATCTAGGCTCTGAGCCAAAGGAGACGCCGCATACGGCAGACATATGGCCACGTTTTCAAAATCTTATCTTTATTTAACCAGCCCCATCAATCACGAGCAAATTTCCCTTTCTGCGCCGATGGCCGGGCAAAAGGCATCTTCGAGGACAGATGTTGGAGGGAAATTTGTACGTTTTCCATAAACATAAAGGTTATCATAATACTCCACTGAGGCAATTTGAACTGGAGGAAAAATGCACTATATTTGTGTAAATGTTATGTTCAAACACATCAGGGCATACGGATGTCGTATTACGCCAAATGAGGCAAAATGAAGGAAAGCACCGACGCTCAAGGTCCCTCGGTTTCAGGAGACTAATGGATAGAGGGGCGAGCCGGGGAGTGTGTTTCTGCAAACATCGGGTGCTATTTTCAATGCAAATCGACTTGTTTTTTGGTAGCTTGGTTCCATTACGTTAGAGTAGAAGGGTCCCTTCTTTTCAAAAACAGGTGACACTACTTTAAAAAACAGGGAAAACTGGTGTAATGGCGTGATAGCTCGAAACCTTCGCAGCAAAGTTTCAACTATAAATTTGGAAGGCTTGTTAATTGTCGCTACTTTTAGCAAAAACCTTTTGGTTCCATGACCTAAACCCACCAGGAAGTCAGATATTTCAAACTTACTGTGATCTTTAGTGCTTTTTTTGTGTCTGCAGGCACCGTTCTTTAACCTCTAGTCCAATCGATTTGCAATTTGATCAGTTTTTCGATGAATGGCATGACCGTGGCCAAATTTTGATGTTTCGCCATAAAACAGGGAGTTGTTGTATGTTGTTATCCAATGTGCCTCAAATTTAACATCTTTGATAAGAGTCTTGATGACAGCTACATGCCAATTACGAGTTAAAGTCATTGCCCTATGTACTGTCAACAGGAAGTATTCATCTTGGGACAATGGTTTATCTGATATCTGATCAGTTTGGTGTCATTCCTAGAACATCCTAAATGCTTTATTGTAGGCAACTGGACTCTCATCTAAGAGGCTTCTTCCAGTCACTGACAGAAGAAGCCTGTTGGATTAGAGGTGAAATGTCTTCAAGAAACTAAAACAAATCCAGTTGTCTACAATTAAGCACTTAGACTTACCATGACCTGGATGACTGAGAAACTTCATCAACATGTTCCTAGATCATTATTGCAGCTGACCAATTATGTTGTTGCTCCAGGACCATTATTGCAACATTACAACATCCAGACCAAGCCGTTACAGCTTAAGTGGTTACGTACAGGACCCAAGGTTTATACGTGGTGAGGCTCAGGCAACCAAAGGACTTGGTTAGGTTTAGGAAGGGTTACAGTTTGTTGTGTCTAATCAGTAGCGATGATGGTCCTGGAGCAACATGTGGGCCCATGATCATGATCGTCCTGATTTACAGTGGCTGAAAAACTCTCTATGTGTCCCGGCAGAAGTTGGGACAAGAACTGAAAAATAGGGAAAGTTACAGTAAAGTGAATATTACGATAAGAAACGCTGTTGTGAAGTTTTAACCCTGCCAATGTCAGCTAGCCGTATTAGCATTCCCACATGGGGGAAGGCTGTGAGTCGGAATAGAAATGGGCTGGTTCAGTGAGCAGGGGGGAGTCGAAGTCCCATTCGTCTTGTCCTGTTTAAATACACTGGTTAACTCCTGCCAACAGGGAAGCCATTCAGCAAAAGGCCAAGGGCATCTGTCATGTGTTCAGCACATTGATATTGTCCCCTTCCATCTCCCTCTTCCCCCCCTCCTCTCTTCCCCTCTTTTTCCTCCATCATTTCCCCCTTCTTTGTTTATCTCTGCTTCTCCCGCTCTCCCCTCCGTCTTCCGCCTCTCCTCCTCTTCTGATGAAAGCAGTGAATATGCAGGGAACTGACATGATTAGCAGCCTCATATCCCCATGATGGATGGCGCCTGCTCCATTATTAATATAGTAAAAGCACCAACTGCCAGGTAAGAGCAATGTCAGCATCCACAATATAACGCTGTGTGCCCACGGATAATGGTGAGCACTTATTTTTATCTATGATATGCATGGGCTCCGGGCCGAGGAAGAGGAGGGGAGAGAGGGCGAGACGGGGGGGAGCTTTCCGGTTTTGCTAATTCCTGGTGGAACACTGCAAAATAAACTACTTCCAGTAACTCAAAAGAGGGAAATAAACGTGAAATAACTACGATTCTTCTAATGAAGTTTCGTTTTCATTGCTGGGAAAAAAGGTGAGGATGATAAAATAAAAAGGAAAATTGAATTACACGGAGAGATCATGGCACAAAGTGGGAATAAAAGCACCCGTAATAACGCTGCATGGGAACATATAAAGTGTCATAAAGCCAGGAATAAAGTTCATAGTGACCTTCGTGATATTTACTGCTGTGTAGTCAAACTTTATAGTTGGTATTTTATCTCTTGTACAGCGTTCCCTCAATTAGATTTTACATGATTTATAGTTTTGTAAGCTGCTGCAAACACACATATATACTGCAGTTATATATTATCTATATACAAGAAGATAATACAGCTGAGTAATATAAACATCTAAAGACTCCAAGAAGTTTTTCTGTACGGTGGATTTGGTGGTTTTAACCCAAATTAAATGTTTGACGTCTATATCCTACAGTTAGCATGCTAACCAGCCTGAGTTAACCCTGACCCAGACCCTAGAGATCGCATAAAACCATGATCTCATGGATCCAGCTGCCTCGTGTGGTAAGTTCGCCATGGGGGGCTCTCTTTAAAGTACCATGAGGTGGTAGCGGGGGGCTCTGTCGGACATCTTTGAGGGGAGACAGACGCACAACCACCAGACGCTGATTAAAAAGTGATGAATGAAGGTGGGTTTTATACTAATACATGTACATTTTATATATTTAAATGACTGAAAACTGACTGATACAAGTCTCAACAGAGTATTTACGTCTGAATGTGGATCGTGTGTGGAAGGGTCAAGGCGAGGTTTAGGTCATACATGTTGGATGGATGCGGGTTTTTCATATTACTTCATATTCTTGCCAGATTTATATTCATGGGATTGTGGGGGAGGTTTGCGAAAGCGCATTTAGGCAATTGTGTAGGTAGATAACAGTCGGCTTTAGCGGTTCTCTGTTTCAGTTCCACGTTGGGCATCAGTCCAAAAGCCTGAAGCTGCAGGATATCCTCGTGGACGCGACCAACTCGGGAATCAGCGGCACCGCAATCAGACATGGTCTCGTCCCAAAAAGCCACATTAACAATGCATTAAAATAACAGGATTTATCTGTTAAATATTTTAAACTTCCACTCAGCCACGTGGAAAAAAACCGGCAGCCGCCCGACGCTGTCGTCAGCTGACCGACCTCTGCCGCGGCACACGGCAGCTGTCGTTGTTTGTGTTCATGTCCCGCTGAAAACACAGTGAGACAGAAGACAGGGATGAGAAATAAACCAGATCAGATGTAAAGAGCAAAGGGTAGGTAGAATAAAAAAAAAAAAACGGAGAAGGAGACGGGGGAGAGAGAGACGGAGTGAGTTGTGTCAAATGGATAAATGTCAGCGGGAGCTTCATCGTCCGTCTGAGCCTGAGCTCTCCCTCCCAAAATGCCATGTGTAAATCGTGTAGCCGGGGCCCTCGGCCAGCCTTCCCGGAGCACTGTAATGAGATTACAGACCTCTACAACGCTCTGTGTGTGTGTGTCTGTGTGTGTGTGTGTGACAGAGAATACTATTGAGCCTGTGTGGAAGTGTACAATTTCGGTGGCTTACACGGCGAGCGAGCAAAGCAGCATTACTCACACCACCCAACAAGACGTATCCAGGCAGACTTGACTCCTTGTTTACCGCACGCGGTGAACATCTCTCACCTCTCTTCACGCGCGGCACGTTGAAGAGGTTTATTTTGTCAGCGCCCGGTCACTTTTAATCAGGCGAGACGAGCGCGTGACCTCAGAACGTCTGGGTAACATCCGTAAAGTCTAGAACCACTTCTGAACACGTGGTGACGCGCGATATGGTTCCAACATGTGAGCGTGGACTCGGATTCTCCTCGGATGTCTGTGGACGTGCAAAATATCTGGACGTCTAGCCAAAGACATCAAAGACGGGTTCAGAATCTAATATTGAAAATTGAGTCCATATTTTTTGGTCTTCCAATCTTGGAACAATGGGCGTCCTGATGACAGGTGGATGACCAAAGCTGGTCGTGAATGAAGACATGATGGGACTCGCTTCATGTTGTTCTGTCTGTATTTTCTTGTACATTTTTATTGTTAAAGTTGCTTTTGTACTGTCTTTTTATGTATTTGTCATCAATTTATGCTTCATACTTGTTGCTATACATATAAACATTAAATACATACATAACTTATGTTGTGAAATTCCTCAATTTTGACAATATCTGATATTTTTGACAGGAAGTCATCTTCAACCTGTTTGTGGCTACAAACCCGTCACCTTAACTTAACTTAACACTGACCGAGTGTTTGTTTACGGTGACAAAAAAAAGATCTCAGAACATTTCAGTTGTGGTTTTTGCTGTCAACACATGTATTTTCCTAACCCTAACGAGTGGGTTTTGCGGCACCAAAAAAGTGACATTTATGCCGAGAAGATGAGACATCGTAGTGGTAAAAAAAAAAATAGCGTTTTTGATGAGACCTTATTTGTTATTTCAAGCCAAGTCATGATGTTTTCCTCACGCTGACAAAGAGCTTCTTGTGCCTAAACCCGACCAGAGCATCACCAAATGTCGTGACAGGAGATATTTTTTTGTAGGAAGTCGGACCATCAGCAGTCGTGACCAATGAAGGTTTTTTTTTTAGCTAGAACACTGTTTTCCTCACCATAACTGAGTGGTTTTAAATGCCTAAACCTAACCGGTCGAAGTTAAGTTTGAACCCATCTGTGTTTTTTTGCAGAAACTCGGGTCGGTGGGTTTAAACCTCAGTGACAGACTTTTAGACCATACGGCCACTAAAAATATATGATAAACACAAATGTTTATCTTTGTTATAGACAGTGTTGATATAAATATAGGGTTAAGGAAACTTGTCAACTCATCCTCAGTCGTGTTTGTCTCGACCAAAACTGGTATTTTTAATCCAAAACATGTTTTCTAAACATTAACCAAGTTGGTTTTGTGCCTAAAGGGTGAAATTGAATCTATAAAAAAACGCATTTGCCAGCATTTATTTTGGCGATTCAGTTGGTTGGTTTTAACTTTTAGGCGATTAAACTGCCTCAGTGGCATTAAAAATATATTATAAACACTTAAAATCTTTATTATAGACATTACAAACAGCATATTTATTAATACAGCCTCAGCAGGAACACTGCAGCAGCAGTATGGTGATATTAGGCGTGATGAGTTTAATGTAAACTCATGATTAAAGCATACTGTGGGTGTGTCTGTGGGGATCTATCTTTCCTATAGTCTAATGCCTCATCCTCTACCCCTGTAATTATAATTAAATATTTATACAGTGGAACAACACGGCAGCCTATTAATACAGTTTCCAGCTCCTGTGTGTGAGCACATGATGTTTACACCACGGCTTCTCCTCTCAGACTAGCCTTTTAGACCTTCTTCCAAATCTAATATACCCATCCATAAATAGCTCACCTATCGAGCACATATTTGGCGTGAGCGACGTGGCGCCGGAGCCAATCGCGCTCCTCGGATCTGCCTAACCCCGCCCCCCTCCGCCGCTCCAACAGCTCCCCGACCGCCCATCCGCCTTAAAACGACGAGCCGAGGCTCTGATTGACAAACCCAAACGACGCCCCTTCGTTTAGCAGGCCCCTCCCCTCCTTTGGCTCCCCTATCAGTGTCTAGTTTGGCAACACGGATACGCATGGAGCCTCCATCACCTCCAGTCTCTTCCTTTACGCACCGCGTCCGATAATGCGCGCAGGCACAGGGACTCTACTCGCCGCATTCCCAGCCGCCGCACTCCGCAATTAAGCCTCCTTCTTCTGGACTAATGTGAGAGGAGTGGATGTAGAGGTGTGACACAGCCAAGACAGGAGGCACAAAATCTCGCGTGGATCGTTCTTGTTTTCCCATCAACCCCGAGCGTCTCAGCATGGATGTCTTGGCGAACCACAGTATCTTTCAGGAACTTCAGCTCGTCCACGACACCGGCTACTTCTCCGCCATGCCCTCGCTGGAGGAAAACTGGCAGCAGGTACGTGGAAAAAAAATAACAACAACAAAAAAAAACAACAACTTCGCATTATAAGCCGGTGCGCGTCCTTCATTTCAGCGCTGCTGGTGATGATGGTGATGATGATGATCGGGCTCACACGCGCTCGGGATGCAGGCGTCAACTTTTTTTTTTTTTTTCCCCCCAACCCCACCCGAAGCGTGGATGCGTGTGGGGAGAAAAAAACGCTTTTCTATCACTCATATGTGACAAATTCTCGCGGAGACGGCAAAGTGGAGGCGATGGGAGCGCACGCCGGCGCGTAATAAAGCTGTCAAATGCGATTTGGGAAGATGAAGATCCGGATCCCCATAATAGGCGCTGAATTGGTCGTGAATAATACATCTGCATCCCTCAGATTACTTGAGTTGTGAACCACCACCACCAGCACCACCAGCAGCAGCTCCCCTCCTCCCCCTCTCCTCCCCTCGCATGGAGAAGAAGTCCCCTCTCTAATTCATAATAGATTTGCGAACATGTCTGGCTTTGTAGCATCTTTTACATGAAGGCAGTTGCAGGAGCTGTCACACCCCCCCCCCCC
>CAEMYA010000116.1:382052-393427 GCA_903131615.1 Diplodus sargus
TGGTTTTATTTTTAGAAGGTGCAAACAAGGAAACGGGAGGAGGGGGCGTGTGTAAGATTGTAAATGTCTCTGATGTGTTCAGTCTGTACAACCTTATTCCTGATAATGGAACTAGCTACTCGGTCTGTCAGTGCCTATTTACACACAAATGAAGTGGCGAGTAGCGCGCGCCCAGTGGAGCTGCTAGCCTCCATCTCATCTGTCAAAACGCGTTAGTGGCTACAAGCGAAACACAACGATCCCTGGGATCAAACTGGCGCCGTCCATTCAAACGTAATAGCTTCATCCTTGGACATGGAGCGTCTCTTTCCCCCCCCCCTCGCCGGCTCGCCTCTCAGAATCTCGCCAGCGTTTTGCAAAGTAATAGACTTCTCAGGATGCCAGTTCATACAAATCGGGGGATGTAGCCTTTTATTTGCCCTCCGCGGGGAGAGGTGTTTGGAGTAATAGGGATGAAGCAGACCATAACTACAGCTGAATAAATCTTCCTATCTTGGCTCAGCGGAAGCCGGCGCACACATGGCTTGTCAAAGCTCTATAAAATGTTGTTTGATAGGAGTTCTGTACAGTTTAGGACTTCTCCTCCTGCTCGCCACCTCGCCTCGCTTTTCGTTCCACGCGACGGCGGTTGCAATCAATCAGTGTGTAATCAGCCGTCTTGCCGGAGCTGCCAGGTAATCCTGGCTGTCTTTGGTGGCTATCTGTGCGTGTGCGCATGTGACAGCTGGCGGTGCTGCTCAGTTGCCTTGTCTGGGTGAGTGGATGGCACCATGCAGATTCTCTCTCCGCAGCGTGTTAAGGCATATCGGATGATCTGATGGCTGTTGAAATTGTCAAGTGGGATTTGAGCGTGAGGACGGGCGTTCTGAACTCACCTGAACTGAGTCTAAATTGAGTCTTTTCTTCCACTCTCTCCCTTGCAGACCTGCCTAGAATTGGAGCGTTATCTGCAGACGGAGCCCAAGCGTCTGTCGGAGCTCTTCGATCAAGACTTGGATGGCCTCCTGACCCCGGCCTACCTGAAGGAGGACGGCGAGGAAGAGCTAACAGACGCCTTGCTCCCCAGCCTGCCCAGCCTCCCCGAGCCCCCGAGCCCACCTCCAGTGATCCTCTGCCCAACGCGGAAGAATTTCCCCTCCACTGGTGTAATGAAAAGAGACCTCAAACCGAAGGGCCAGGGGCTGGAAAACGCAGAAGGGATGGAAGGAGTCCACCAGGCCCAGCTGAGCGCCGTCACCTCCCTGACGCCCCCGTCGTCGCCAGAGCTGGGCCGCCACCTCGTCAAACCCAACCAGACACTGACGGCCTCGGCTGACGGGACGCTCACGCTGAAGCTGGTGGCCAGGAAGGTGGGGCTCAGCGCGGCCCGGCTGGTGGCGGCGCACGCGCTCCCAGTCCGGATGAAGGACGAAGAGGAGGGGGCCGCTTGCGTGATCGGGGTCGGGGAGCTACCGGAGAACAAGAAGAGGATCCATCGTTGTCAGTTCAACGGGTGCAGGAAGGTGTACACCAAGAGCTCCCATTTAAAGGCCCATCAGAGGACACATACAGGTGAGAAACTGTCTGAAGCACAAAAGAGTGTGGAGGTGGATGACTTTTTTAGGAATCATGAGGTGCAGAGGTGAGCTGACGTCCTTTTTCCTGACCTTGATGACTGAGGTCACATGGAGGACAATGCAAAGAGAGTCTCACTGCATTTAGACTAGGCCCTCAAGGAATTGTGGAGTGGCATTATCTGCTTTTGTCTTAGTCCAGTGTACCTGACACTAAAGGAGATAAGAGAGGAAGTACCGGATCTCCATTTCCTCAGTGTTTAGAGAATCCGACCATCTTAGATTCTTCTGGGTCATTTCACTCAGTCAGAAACCTTCCTGAGCATAAAATCCTCTGCGTGACGGTCTGACACTTTCAGCAAGGCAGCTCCGAGGACGCCTCTCTCACCCAGAGGTAGCCGCTTGATCCACTGGTGGTGATAAAACTGATTGACACTCATTGCACGTGACAGGCTAAAAAGACTCAATCCTGAAGCTAAATGACTGCTGCACGCTGAAGAAAACACAGCACAGAGCGTTTGAACCGAACATAGACACGGAAAGAATAGAACTGAAAGAGCTTTCTGACAATTTAGGTGTGCAGACTCTTTTTGTTCCTGCTAGATCAAAATCTGTCTGCCGTTTTTTTTCACACTATGTTTCCTCTGAGTCTCTGCCACTTAATCAGACATTTACACTTATGGGACGGTTTGCTTCTGGGTATTTCTTTAGCTCTATAAGGGGGAGATAAACTAAAAGAGGAAAATCCGCCTGCATCACGTCCTTGGAACAATTGATAAACACAATGCAAAGGAAAAATAATCAATCCTGAGCAAGCTTTGAATCGTGGTCCTCTTGGTGCCACGTGAAAATAAAGTCACGTAAGGGAAGAGTCTCTTTCTACCTAAATATTTCTCTGAGACGAAACCAGGACGGGTCCTCCTTGTCAAGGTTCCTCTCAAGAAGGAAGGGGGGGGGAGGGGTTCAGGAGCTATAACTCTCCCGCTCCTCCATCTCAATCCCAAACCACTCAGACCCCTGTCGGGGAGCTGTCCTCCGTCTGAGTAACTGCACAGTGATGGATGGATTGACCTGGATAGGCCGCCATTTCCCCGGTTTATTTCAGGCCCTCTCGTCCTCTACGCGCTCTATAAGTCTAGGTCAGTGGTTCTCAATCCGAGGTTTGAGACTGCTTGATTTTGCACGGCTCGTAAGAGGATCATTATAAGACCAGGAAAATATGTTTTTTTTAAAACGTGTTCGGTGTATTATAATCGTCGGAGAGTTCAGGAAGGATACCATCTGTGTTTTCCTTCATGCGTTCGCAGGGTTGGGGTTCAGCGTCGCTCTGCCTTCGGGTCTCGTTCACACCAAACACATTAGGAGTGTCTGAACTCCTCTTTTGGTCTGGCTGGGGAAGGTGTGAACAATGTCATTCACGTTCTGGTGGAAATAATTGGGCTGCGATGGCGAAGGTCTCTACCCCCCTCTGAGAGAAGCGTTCAGGGGTATAATGTGATGAATATGACATCTGATCGGTAGCCCGTGCTCATGCATGCGGGGCTTTGCATAACAAATTAAATGTATGGTGGACTGCAGCCCGGGCTCACGCTGATATACAGCTGTTTCCTAATACAAAGGTGCAGCAAAGAGCGTCCATCATGATAAATCAAGTTACAGGGACTCGGATTAGATTTCCTTGACGGATCACCACAGCTGTCCAATCCAGAAGCTATACATGACTTGTTTGCTAGCTCTTGGCTCACTTGTGTTTGCAGGGGTGTGAATATAAATAAACTTGTCAACTAGTGTATGTTAAGAATGAAGAAACGACGCCGTATGTGTGATAACACCCTCGGTGGTGCACACCACAGGTTCAGGCATCAGCCCGACTGGAACAAAGGGCACAGACATGCGATCATTGATTTCCCCAGTGTGCCGTGTCGACAGCCCCGCGTGCTCAAGCTCCATGCCAACTGGGCCAGCTCTGCGAGACCAGGGCCACTGATGCTGTCCGGTGATAATATCGATACTTGCAAAGATGGACAGAGCATTTCAGAAACTCAAAGATACATCTCAAGTGCACCAGATTGCATTTGATAAAGGCTGAAAATGCCAAAATACATTATTTCTCTTGTATTTCGAGGCAAGATTGAACCCTCTTGACGAGCAAGAGCACATAGACGCTGGTTTCTAGGGTTTCAACGTGCTATTTTTAGCCTTGCTAGCAGCGCGGCTCTGTGGCTGTCACTGCCGGTCTGACAGCTGGTCAATCACTTTGATTCAAGCTGAAATATCACAACAACTATTAGATGGATTACCGCTGAATTGGGTACACGTTCCCCCCCAGATGAACCCTGCCGACTGGTTATCCTCCGACTCGTCTGCTAGCATCAGCGTCATGGTCAAAAATATCAATACTGTACTTTTTGTTTGTGAGCAAATGCCAGCAAAACCTGCAAAATGTCAGCGCCGATTAGCAAGTGTTGATAGCATGGTGATCTAAGGATGGGGAAAATGCTAAGCATCATATCTGATTAACATCAGCATGCTAGCCTGTTAGCATGCTGACGTTAGCTCACATGGCTGTAGACTTTTAGACTTCTCCTATTCACTTAATAATTAACTGTAATAAGAAACATCATAAGTTCCTTAGATCCAAAGGAAACATCTTCATTTTGCATGTTTAGTCCAACCGACAGACTCACTTTGTAATGATTTAATACAGATAAAGTAAGCAACAAACTTGGGAAACTGAACTAGCATTTTAGCTACATCCCACTGGTCGACTTGCAAACATTGATATGGAAGCCGGAGTTGCAAGCTTCCTTTCCCTCTCTATGCAATGAACTGTTAAAAAATGCATATGACAATGCTTTAATGACATATTAATGTAACATATAGCGCCATAAAGTGCTCAGTTTCTTGAGGGACCCTTCCCCCCCCGAGCTTATCCCCGTCACTTTAGGTGCTCCAGATAAAAGCATCCACCCAAAGAACATCTGTCTTGTTATTCAAGCCGGGAAGGTAGAGCGATAAAAGAGGGGGAAATGTCGACGTAAGATGACAAAAGAAAAACACAAAGGCTTGGAGAAAGAAGGCAGAAGAAGAGGAGAGAGTGACGCGGATTGAAACAAAGAGTAGATGAAGACAGAAGACAGGAGTGGGGGAGGTACAGTAGAGCGACCCTCTTCAGAAAAAGACAGCAGTGCCACAGGCTCCCCCATTCACTGAGCCATTATCCTGACAAGTTTAAAGATGTCATTACTCAAATCCTCTTTTTCTTAGTTGTTATTTCCATAAATTACCGACGGAGAAAAGGCTACGATTTAATCTGGAATTAGACGGGCTGAGTTGAAATGACAGTGCCCTGTAGAGCTTTTTGTGAATAGGCTTATGGCAGATAAGGAATGGTACAATTAGATTTTGGGCAGGGTGAGGGAACGGGTAAAACACGAGGGCTGTCGGAGTTACTCTGCCCTCTCTCTCGCTCTCTCTTCCCCTCTGCCTCGCTCTTTCCATCTTCTCTCGAGTTCTCTCCTTATTTCTCTCCGTCTTTCATAACATGTCTGTCTCTGCACATCCTTCACTTCTGACGCTCTCTCTCTCTCTCTCTCTCTCTCTCTCGGCGCTAAGACCAGCAATTTAAGGGAAAATATATCGAACTGCATTTCTTCGCCTCAACTTTAAATTAAATGCCAGCCGTTCATTTGTGGTCACCTACAGTATTAAACAAGACACTTTTTTTTTCTTACCACCTCACAGATGTGCAGTTAGCATCTATGGCTAAAGGTAGTGAAGTTTAATGCTCACGGTTTGTGGAACAAGATGTTTAACAGAGGTAAAAAAACAGATAAAATATAAGGTTGGATACATTTTAACTGTACCACTTGATGCACCGCTAATCGAGCTAACTGGCTAATGGCAGCTACTGTTAGCAGTAGTTGTTGATTCCTCTGGTGGTACGCTGCCCGCTGTTTGTTTTGAGAATGAATCCCATCAATTTTTTCCACTTATTGCACCTTTAAGTTAGAGAGATGCTAACCTGTAGCCTACACTTGGCCTGTTTTCTGTGAAAAAATAGCCCAAATTTAAAAGAATACTCTAATTTAGTTATTTCTATACTGTAAGTGACTCAGTATAATTCAAATCTAATCATCATAAGTGCCATTTTGTTTATTGGCAACAACTACATAGCCTTGCTGGTGGTATAAAGATCAACTAGCTAAGCTAACGTTAGCAGCACAAGCTCTTGTTGTGGGCTGGAGCCCCTCTAACGACCCCTGAGGCCCGGACGGCGCTGCTTCGGCTGCCGGCTAATGGAGGGAATGCAATTAACTTCAGCGCTGGCACCTGAGAGGCTGGAGTTAGAGGGCGCATGTGTGTTTTTTTCGTGTGTGTGTGAGAGCATTCGGAAGTCATAGATTACACATAATGGGATTACAGTGACTCAGGAAACACCCAGTTATCAGATTACCAATGAGGAATACGTGATGTCTTATTTGATTAGTCAAATAAAAAAAACAACATTTTGGAAATGGGTGGTGTCAGATGACCCTCCATCTCTGACCTGGACATCAAGCTGACCTTAAAAAACTGACGGAGTTTACTGATTTTTAGCCTTTAACCATCATTTATCTGGCGGCCTGATGAATAATGGTTGGGAGCAACAGCACTGTCCACAGTCCTGGTTCCTTTAAATCAGAAGGAATAATCCACTTAGCTTCATAATCTACATTATATGTTTAACAGGCAAAGTAATCCAAAAGTAACAGAGCGTAATCAGATTATGCCGCTGAGTTCGGGGGGCTAATCCCGGCGGATTAGGTTACTGATGGCCGTTTAAGACTGCCAATCAGTCCGACTGCGTGCAACATTGTTCTTTAACTCAGTTTGTGTGCGGATGTGTGTTTGAGAAGGCGAGCGCACACCTGCTCTACTTGCCTGTTTGTACGAGGAAGAGGAGAGTAGAAGGAGGAGAGGTGGAGGGAGGCGGGAGGAAGGGGGGGGGGGACTGTTGCTAGGCAACGGGGGGCAGCGTATCGTTGGAGGAGTCGGTAGCTGAGTGGTTGTGTACTGCTGCAGGCTCTGGTCTCTTAGTGCCCCCCATCCTCCTCCTCCTCCTCCTCCTCCTCCTGCACTACCACCACCACCACTACTACCCCGGCCCTCCCTCCCTCCCTCGCCCCCCTCTTGCCCCGTACAGCTCTACGGTTACCGTCGCTAGGCAACTGCCTCCGTACTCTGCCAGCGTGCTCGGTAATTGGCCGGTGGCATGGCGGCGTGCCGTTGCCAGATCCAGCCAGCTGCACTGACTACTGCCTCCTCATGTTTCAGCGCACCCCCCCGACTCCCCCTCCCTCCCTCTCTCTCTCTCTCTCTCTCTCTCTCACACACACACATATACACCCCGCCCCCTCGCTCCGGTTGCTAGGCAACACATTCAGGCATCCCTGCCTCTCGGGAATTTCATTGGCCGGAGCGGGATGGCCCAGACCTGCTGCTGCGGGGTGGGTACGAAGGGGTACGTGTCCGCGAGGACAGGGAGGGACGAGGCTAATTGCTGGGTCTCTAAACCAATCATCTAATTATTTTATCTGAAGTAAATTCTTGTGCTCCAGGTGATGCTGAAATGCTGCAGGTTAAAAAAAAAAAAAAATCCATTAGAATTCATTAAGTGTTATCAGTTTGTGTTCATTAATGGCGTTTTTTTCTTCCTTTTCGACGAAGGCCACTCGTTCGTTTATCACCTCATCGCGGCTGTAACCTCGCGCACCCTCGCGCCTCCCCGTTAATGGAGTGTTTCTGCAACGCGAGGAAAACGCTCGTCCCAGGTCACGTGACTGGCGAGGGACTGAACTGTTCCCCTCAGCTCGCGCTACTCTTCCAGGAAATGTTGCAGTTCGTGTCTGTGACATTTAACACGCCGACAAACAGTGAAACGCACCTTTAATTGAAACACAAAAGCACCGTTTGCATTATTGATCTTTTTTCTTTTTAGCCGAACAAAATCCGGCTTTCTACACCAGCTGGTCCAGATAAAGCCTCGGATCCACTTCTGTCTTGACATACCTCCTGTGTCCCCCACACCTCCCTTTTTTTTTTTTTGATAATACAACAAATTAAGTCTGTTTTTGTGGCCGAGCCGCTCGAGCAGAGCTGGTCAGTGTGTCAGTGTGACTGTACTCAACCGGTCCAGATGGGATGTGACTGATGCAGGTGACATCTTTTCGGGGGAGCCGGACGCAGCTGGCAGATCGTGGCTTTTCCTTTTGCCATTATGCCGTGTGACTGGCCTAATTATCGCCCTCCCCTCCTCTCTCCTCGCTCCTCTCTCTCTCCTGCAGCCTCCTTCTGCCTTAATCCACTTCTGCAGCACTTCTCTCCTACTCCTGGTCTCATCTCACCTCCTCTCCTCGCTCGTCTCATCCACCTTGCCTCTAATCCCCTCCCTCCCCTCTTCACTCCTTCTCTCGCTCCACTTCTCTCTTTCCCCCCTCCGCTCCTCTTCTGCCTGTTCAGCAAGATTGCAGACCGGTGGGAGCTCGTCCATCGTCTTGCTCTCTTTTCTGGCAAAAAAAAAGAAAAAGGGGGGGGAGAATATCTGCACCTTAATTTCTGCACAAACGTATCAAACGTCAGCTCGGTGGTGACGGATGTTTGGATTCCACGTGTGTTGTTTTTTTTTTTTTTCTTTCTTGCACGCAGGTGAAAACAGGTGCTCATGCGTGTTTTTCTTCCTTTCATCCCCCAGGTGAGAAGCCGTACAAGTGCTCGTGGGAGGGCTGCGAGTGGCGATTCGCCCGGAGCGACGAGCTGACGAGGCACTACCGCAAACACACCGGCGCCAAGCCTTTTAAGTGCAACCACTGTGACAGGTCTGTCAAAACACATCTCCCCTTCCCCTCACTTATATGTTTTTCTCCCACTTTTTTCCAGAGTTATTTGAAGTACTTCCACTAACACGACTACAACTACGGTTCTCTCTCTCTCCCCCCCACACACACACGTTGTGTTTTGTACACAGTTTGGTTCAGTAAAGAAGTCGATGCCGGTAACACAACTCCCCCTCCCCGAAATGTGTTTGGTGCTGACCCAGTTTGAAAAAAAAAGAAAAAGAAAAGTGTGCTGGCAGGATTACTAATGTGCGCTTCCCAACCTGCTCAAGTCTTTCGATGGGAATCCGATGGGTGCTGCTCTATCCTCCGCGTTCAGGCCCCGCGCAGCATATTAATAGTGCATCTGCTCGCATGGCCTTGATGTGGAGGGCTGCTTTCACACTGGGACGGAGGTGCAAAACGCTCGCGAGAGCCCATTAACGCGGTCACACATCACTGGTATAGAATATTAATTCAAAGTTTTTCAGTATGCATTAAAGTGCCAGGGAAAGTGTATCGAGGGAACTTCCGGAAATACAGGTCCGTGTGTTACTGTAAATAAAGCCCCCGGCTGACCCGGCGATTGCAGAGACTATCCTGTAAACCGGATGATTCCCCCCCCGGTCTGATCCCTGTGACCGGAGTGTCCTTGAGCAGAGCGAACCAACCAATCGGTGGAAACTGTAACCCGTTCAGGAGATGAAGCGTGGTTGCACTCACACCACGTCTACACCTGGTCTTCAGATTCACGTGACAAACGGATCCGATCTTGCCTTTGCATTGACTCCTCGTTATCCTCTTTAAGACTGGAGCTCAGTCCTCCAGAGCAAAACCAGGGCCGCAGAATCACTCCTCTTGCACCAGACTACATTAAAAAATATGTATATTTTGGGGAATTTTTCATGAACTGACACATGCAACACCTTTCCTTACAGCTCCAACGAGATTTTACAAATGTTAACGGCGTTCTGCTTAATTCGTCACGTACAGTATATAAGTTAAACTGAGCTGTGTTACATTTACACCTTGTAGTTTTGATTGAGTTTCTGTTCTCCAGAGCAAAACCAGGGTCGGTCAACCCACGCAGAATGCCTCCCCTTCACCAGACTCCATTCAAATACTTATAAGTTATATTTTAATTTCTGGTAATCGACATTTGGAACACTTTTTCTAACAACTCTAAGGACATTTTTAGATATTTGAAGGCGTTGTGCTCAATTCGTCATACATGTGTTTCAGTAGCCGACTGTGGGAGCAACTCTGAGAACTGGTTTTTAAAAGTCTAAATAAAGATGAGTTACTCAGTGCAGAATGTTGCAGAACTTCTCAATAAGCAATAATGGCCGAACGGGATTAATGTTCTTGATCATACTTGTCGAGCTGTGAATGTTTTCACTAATTTGTTCAAATTTACTACTGAGTTTGGTGGGTTGGCTGTTTTTCTCAATGAGATAACAGATAATTTCAGCCAAAATAAGCTTTAGACAGTGTGTTGCACACTCAGATTTACATTAACATGTGTTTATATTAATCATGATATTAACATGTCAGATACAGACATCTTTTTGTCAAATGCAACTTCCTGTTTACCGTCTTTTCAAAGGAGGAAACATCATCCTAATCTTAAACAAGAGATGTAGAGGTGCAGGTTCGTCACTTTGAAGAGTGGATCTGATGTAATTTGCCTGCGCTTTTCTTAATTAGTCACCCCGGCTCCTGTTTAATTATGAACCACAGCAAAATGTTAATTTCCAGGGCCCCGGTGACAAAATCATCAAACATTCAGTGGCCATTATTCGCTACAAAAAGATCAGCTCGACTCTGTCGCGAAAAAATCTTTATTCCTGTTTTAATTACACCCCCTCTGTCTGTGATCGGGCCCTCGCTGACACCTCTGGGATCTCGGAGCAATATTGTTTGCAGGAGCCACTGCAGAATTTAAGACGAGGGACCGCAGGTGGAAATCTGGGTGAGAGGGTCATCTTGAGGGTATTATAGTGCAAAATCTAGAGTTTTATTAAATGAAAGTGTGTTTTACATTCGAGCTACTGCTGAGCTGAATAAAAACACTATAGTAGTGATAGTTTTTAAAGAAAACATGTGTGTAGAACACGAAAACTTAACCTCTCATTATTTACAGATGCTTTTTTGGTAGTTTTTTTTACCATTTCATGTCTTTTACATTACATTTATTTAATCTTATTTAATTGTAATTGTATTTTTAGCCACATCCAAACAGTTTTGATCATATTAAAGGAGTCAAATTCATATTTTTCTCTTTTTTATTTGCATTTACTGCGAAGTAAAAAGAGTTGAAGTCATTTTTCGAAAATGTTTTTTTAAACTTTATCTGTATTTTTAGCCACTCATGTACATTTTTGTTTCAAATTTTTAGATTTTTCTTACATTTTCGTTTTTAATTTCAGAGTTTTGTTTTTGTATTATTTTCTCTTATAACTATGTACATATTTTTTGCTTTTTTAAAAAACATTTTAAAAGCTTTATTTGTATTTTTTTCACATATATAAAGATATTTATATAAAAATATATAACATATATAAAGATATTTATATAAAAATATATAACATGTATAAAAAGATATTTGAGTCTTTCTTTAATTTTGTTTTGATGTTTCTTTATCTTTCTCCATAGTCGTACAGTTTTATCAGAATTACTTGTAAATTTCAGGCAACAGTTAGTCGCTCATGCAGCTGAAAACTCATAAAGATGTCACCCAATATATGTATTAAAAAAAAAGGTCAGCATTGTGCGTGTGTGTTTGCAGCCTCTTGGACAGTCGGGTCACAATAGAGCACTTTTATTGAATCTGTGACCTCTTGAATCATGTATGGGTTCATTATGAGAGGACAAAAAGAAATCCCTCTTCACCTGGGGTACTTTGCCTTAATGTGTGTGAAAGAGTGTGCGTCTTGGTCATCCTTGCATATGTGTGTGAGTGTGTGTG
>CAEMYA010000116.1:401126-447490 GCA_903131615.1 Diplodus sargus
CTTTTTCTACCAGCATTCCCTCACCGCCGCCGCCCCCCCCACCCGCACCGCCCCCGCCACCTCCATTTTCTCAGATATGATCCCTTTCAACTCCTCTCCTCTGTCCGACTCCCCCCCGCCTCCTTCCCTTCCCCTCCTCTCTCCCCTCCCCTCCTCCACCCCCCTTTTTCCTTCCGTTTGTCTTTCTCCTTTTCTTTTCCGCTGTACAAAGTGTTTCAAATTTATCATTTGTATATTATGATGTATGGGTACGATAATGTTCTTTATTATGGAAAAATGAGAAAGATTTATTTTTGTTACCGGTTTGTTTCATAATTCCTTTTTTAAATTGGTATTGTAATATCTCTATGCAAGGAACTGTTCGGTGAATCGTTTTTATTTAAGAATGTAATTATGTGTAATAAATGGTAGAAGCAGTTTGGCATGGAGTATTCATGGTTCTTGGCTGGTCTGTTAATGGTCGTCTCATCCGGCAACAATATGCACCTAATCATCCATCTTCTCCGGGGATATTTTCTGATTTCTTATCGAGTCTCAATCACGGAGCCATTCAGTTTGCTAACAAAGAGCGTCCAGAGTGTATTAACGTCACCCTTTTTTTTGCTTTCATTCTCTCTGACCAGGCGACTTCGAAAAAGGCCTGGCTGGTTACAGTTTGCAGCATTTTGCAGACTTAAAGGAACAGTTCAGCCCAAAATAAATTTAAAAAAATGTGGTCATTAGGAGACTTGTTTTAAAACATACAACAACCACCAAGAAATGAAACTTAAAACTGCTCCATACAGATCGTCCCGAGATACCAAAAGGATTTGAAAAGAAGTTGTTTACACCTTTTTTACGCTGAAATATTCAGTAGCTGCTAAGCTAATAGCGCTAGCATGCACCCCGTCTGAATCGAACGAAGTACAAATACTCCGTTACCGTGCTTCAATAGATTTTCAGGTATCTGCACTTTACTTGTGTATTTATTATATAACTTCCTACGTTTACTCCTTTCAATTAAACACAAATATCTGCATTTTCTACTCCTTACACTTCTAAAACTGGCTCATTACTTTGGTGTTAATGCATTATTGGGGAATTATCGATTATTTCTGAGGCTTTTCCAACCGAAAATGTCGGTATTTGATGTACTGGATATGGATGAAACCTACCGATTCTACCTTGAAGCTTAAGAGAATGAAGTGAGGCTTTTTTTTCCTGAAGTATATTTGCCTCTACCTGAGTTTTTACGATATGAAACAAGCCCAAATCGACTTCAGTTGTTTCAGAGAATGCTGCAATGCTCTTTTTTGCTGTGAATCCCCAAAACTGTTTTGTGGACTTTGTCTGGATGAGTAGACGATGCCTGAATTTTCATTTTTGGGAGGAATTGTTCCTTTAACTTCTTTGCAGCAAGCCTCCACCAGCCGGTCCTTTAAACCCGCCTGGTCGCTGAGAATAAAATGCAGCAAACAGTGACTGAATTATATTTTTTTTTTAGGCGAACTGCTCCTCCTTCTGCAAACCAACTGGGTTCAAGCAGGCAGGAAATTAATTTACGCCCTCCCTTTTTTTCCCCCCTCCCCGCTATTTGCAGCAAACCAGCCCTGGATGGATTAAAAAAAGCCTGCGATTTATCGTTCCTTTTGATCAAACGCAGGAAATGGGCCAGAACACCTTCACTTTGCCTGAACGCGCTCCCTCGGTGTCTCCCTCTGAGGGAGCTATGGCACGTTAATTACATCTGTTACCAACCAAGGTGATGACTTATCCGCTATTCCTGCCTTTTGACCATGACTAGCTGATAAAAGGGTAATCGAATAACTAATGGCTAATTAGGGAGTAATTACTCCCCGGTAAATGGCCCTATGCAGTGTATTAATTCTCCTCGGGTCTGGCAGTGAGAAACTCCCATAAGGTTTTTTGTTTCATTTAATGCTCCCTAATTGAAATGGGCACCCTCATCAAGAAGCTTACATGTATCTGTCCAACTTAATGTTCTTTTATCTGTAATTACAGACAGCCCCATATTATCTACCTAACTACACCTACTACGTCAATCCCACAGACACATTATGAAATTAGAAACGATGGAGTCATTTCTCAATAAAGGTCGCACGTCCCACGAGCGCTTTTTCGATCGCCGTTTTCCATTCCACGTGACGGGAATGAGGCTGCGTGTGAGTTCACAGCCGAGCTAAATGATCTTAATGGGTTTCAGCAGAGACAGGAGCACATTCACGTCAACACATATTCATAAAGGTTAACACACACATTCACAAATGGCGCATCGTGGGGTTTAATGCTGAATATCTGCAGGCAGTCTTGAGTCCAGCGCCTGGTAGGAAGCCAAACACTGGTCAGGCTGTGACATTGTGTGTATTTCGTTTATATATATATATTTAAATTCTACCCCTGTCTCATCATCTCAAGCCTGCGGTGTTCATAAGATCAAAAGTCTCGATGTGATGTAAAGACTTCACACTAACAAAGTAGTGATGGATGAATGGGATAAGCAGGGGTTAGGAGTTTGTTACCGAGCATCATATTTCAAACATTCGTGAAGGACGTCCAGCTGAAGGCCACTTAACGTCCCGAACACCGGCATCAACTTCAATTTTGGATACACTTTTTGAACGGGATGTCGTGATCAACGACTCATTGTTTGCTAGGATGTGTCATGTTAGCAACAATGGTGGTAGCTTGAGATCAATGCTAACACCAGCAAAGCAACCTGCTCACAAAGTCAATGCTAACGCAATGCTGATATTTAGCAGCTAGCTAAAATGTTTACCATGCTTCCATCTTAGTTTAGCACATTAGCACTGAATATTAAGTACATTGAGGCTGATGTCGATGTTGTTAGCCGTTCACAGGTGTTTTCATCAAAATCCAATAGCTTCCAGATCTGAATCGCGCATGCACGCAGCCATCTTGGACAGCTAGGTATGGCAACACCACTTGGACAAACCACACTCAGAACCGCAGTTGAAGTAGTAGTATATAGTTATGATAATGAATGCATTTGCCAGTGATTGTTTTTCGACTGTGGTGCGTGGTAGCATAGCATTTTTTTCCTAATTCAATTCAAAAGAACTTTATCGACATTAAAGTTTTTAAGAACAGTATCGTCAAAGCAGCAAATTACAACTTGTCCAAACATTTGGACAGTGCACAATAACATCAACACGGACATAAAACAAAAAGAAGCTAAATGTTCATCATGATTAAACTCAACAAATTGCCAGTTTTTGTGCAGTTCCGCGTTCTGTTTGTCCAAGTGGTGTTGCCGTAGCTATTTGTCCAAGATGGCAGATGCACCAACACATTTGCTCCTTCGATCCGGTGGTGACAGAAGCCACCAGATGAAAATAGAGGATGCAAAAAAAAGCAAATGCGAACGTTCAGTATCTGTTGAGAGATCTCTGAATGAAACAATCTCATCATCCTTCGCTTCACGCTGCTATCATGGCTGAAAAGGTCTCCGACATACATCAGGACCTAATCTGATGAAATACCAGCTACAATTTTTGGCCAACACGTCCCTAAACCAATTCGGGCCACACAGTGAGGACTGAAAATTGAATCAAGCGCACGTTCCACACATTTTCTTCTTTTTCTAATAGCTCTTGACAGCTGCTGAATCAATGCGCAGACACACTGTTGAAAGAGGTGGATTTGTTATCCAGCTAATTACACCGGGGGATCCCGAGCAGAATAATCTGAATAATGGAAAAGCCGAGTTGATAAACACGGCTGTTGAATGCTCGGTTACATGCACTCAGCCACCCCGTCCTCGCGCTTGTTTCCAATCATCTGCATCAAATGATAACATCTATGTAAATCTTGTAGGACAATGGGATTAAAATGTGATATTATCTCGTCGCGCTATTTTAAACATGCATGCATAGCGTTCGGAGTCTGGCTTTTATCCAAAGTACCTGACCTTAAATATGTCTACATGCTATTTATTCCATGCATGGGTGACGGCAGTGCGCTTTATATGCAACGAGAAAGCTCGGGAAGATTATTTTTGCAACCTTGAAGTCAGTTTCTGAGCTGGAACTTTAACATTTAATGGTAACGAACGTGATGGCCACAGGACAGTTTTTTCTTCCCCCCAACGTGCCGTCTCATTGTTCGGTATTCTGCTGGCTTATCAGCGTGCCCTTGAATCGTCTACTCTGCTATTCACCGGCAAAAACACCTGGGCACATCTCAGAAATGTTGTCTTTGTTTTATACAAAATGATTCACGCTGTTGAAGGAGGGGATAAATGGCGTGACGGCGCTGAATTGAAGCGACTGGAATGAAAGAAAGACTGATTCTTCAGGCGAGGTGGTGATTCACTTAAACGGCACAACATAAGACCCCCCCCTTTTTTTTTTTTCTTTATTCATGTGGTTGTGCAACAGAAGATTTCACCGAGGGAGCTGCCAGTGCCTGTGGGTGTCTTGTAGGCGTTTGGCAGCCACGCAGGGATGTTATTGTCACATCTGGCAATGCGGAGATGCCAGCACACTGGAGCTACAAGTTTAAAACCTCCCTCACAATTTCTTATTCCATGCTCAGACCGTCAGCGCACTCTGTCACCAACTCGGGTGATAACAAGAATTCCTTGCTAAGATTACATACAGTAGAACCGCTTAGCAACTAATCTGCAGAAGGACAAGCCTCAATCCGAAACGCCTGGAAATCTCTTGTTGCGATGCCCACGCAGAGTAGAGATGGCCCGAAATGAGAATGAGGTTCGTCCTGTGACGGGTTGTGAACCATCAGTTCTTTGGTTTCATTCCATGAGCAGCCATGTGCTTAGGTATTTCCAATTATAGGGAATATGTCGAGGCGGCCCTCGGTAATTAAAGCCTAATCATGCCGGTGGATTCAGAGAAGCATCCTCATCAAGATTTCATTAGTCTGCCTCCTTGTGATGCCCAGCAGCAACCCAACCGCCTTTAGGAATGCTCAGATAGCGTCTTCCCAGATCCAAATCCAGTTATTTACTGGTGTTGGAGAATACTACGGAAAGTTATTGTGCAAATTCTACCTCAATTTTGAAAAAAAGAAGCAAAACATGAACTTTCGATGGGACGGTTTCTGACACTGCGTTTTCCAGCTGATCCAAGAGGCTTTTTAAAATAGTTTATGAAGCTTGAAGTGGCTCTGTGGAATGGAAAAGGTCCAATATGTAAGAATGTTCCAAACACGTCACATACTGATGCTTTGGGGCGGCTGCCTACGATCCCAAAGCATCAGTATCATTGGCGCGTTGGGAATGAGACTCAGAAATCAACTTTCTTACGTCCAAATTTGGACGGAACTTCAGTATTTCGGTAACTGTCAGTCACTTTTCCACCACTGAAATGGTCCAAAGTCTCAGAGACGTAGGAGATCACAAGAACCTCGAATTGGATTTATAATCTGACATGGAGAGAAATCCATCATCTGTGTCACATCACAAGCCTTTTTTTGGGGGGGGAACCCCTGGAAAAGCTCCGCGGCTGCATTTTTGGACGACTCCAGGGAGCCACGATAGATGAGATGGGATGAGGTAAAAAGCCAGACTCTCATCTACCAAATGTGACACAATGGTTGTTTTTTAAAGTTTTGCCAGACATGAAAATCAGCAACTTGAAGAATTTGGCAACACAAGGATCCACAATTAATATGTAAGAATTTAGAGTTTAAAACATTCAAAACTGGTGTGTGCTGTGGCAGCTTGTCTACCTGTTTCCCCCTCCTTTTCCCTCACCTGATCCTTTCAGTGTGTGTGTGTGTGTTCTGGTGGGCGTTTTCCTCCACCGCAGCAGAGAGTCGCACCTGTTCTCCATTCTGTCTCATCAACTGCCTCGACAGCACCCTGAGCAGTCCACCACCCCGGTGCCGGACTGTTCACGCGTCTCAAGCGTGCGACTTACTCCTTTGTTTAGTTTTTCTTTTTAGCTCTCTGTTTTTGACTTCTGCTGCGCTCATCTTTGTCTCTACCTCGTGTGGAGACTTCACCAGCGACCATCTGCTCAGCCTTCCACGCCGTCACCTTCTCCGGTCTACCGGTGCCACCAGCTAAGTCCCAGTAACCCCGGCGAGACCACTCTACCCAGCCGCCCGTCACCAGCTGCTCACTCCACTCCCCTGGTCTTCAAATAAACCATTTTGCTTTTGCACAACTCCCCGAGTCTCTGCAACACCTCACACTGTGCGTAGTGTGGCAGAGATTCCTGCTGAAGTTAGCATGCTAACCAAAGAGGCCAAGACTGGACTGCTAGCTGCATGGCTAACTGAGCTAGCTAGGTCATACACTGCCATCTATTTGTTTGGTGTGAATTTGCTTCCACAGGTTGCCAGTTCTCACACATTGCACCTTTTAAACTTGATTTGAGAAAATTTGCACACTGAGAGATTTAAAGGAGCAGTATGTAGTTTTAGGGATGAAAGAGAAAGAAATGTTTTTGTTTGTTTGTTTAAAAGACAACACAATATCATACAGTTTCACTTTGTTGATATGTGGCGGACCCTGCCACCTCTCTAGCTTCAAACAGTGTTCTGGGACCGTATATCGTAAACATTAACCTATTTAAACTTTTAATTTATTCCCCAAAACTGAACAATATGAACTGCTAACATGATTTTCACAAGACGGATAACTGTGTTATGTTACAAGAGAATAATCGTATGAGACACCGTGGACACTTCGTCGTGTTTAACTCCCTAAAGAAACATTTTTGGAGCTAAATTTGGATCCAGGCTCATTGTTCCTGTGACAGGAGGAATAACTGTCCTCCCGTCTCGGAGACAACCGAGTAGTGACAACTTCAACTGAATTGAGTTGTTGCCACGGATCCGACAGAAGGCTGGAAAAAATAAAATAAATAAAATGCTGCGCGACCCTTGAAAGAATAGTGTGCATTTGTCCTAGATGTACGAGCGCTCTGCTTTCAAAGCGGTTCCCCCGTTCCAACTGGGGCAGCGTATAATGCGTATGTATCTGCGCTTGTTTCCCCCTCCAGCTCCTGAATGCTCTCACACTTCACAAGACAGACTTTGAATGAAACTCCAGGCGAGATCTTGTGTTTAGGGAGGGAGAGAGTGAGCAGCTGGATAGGCTGGTGGTCTTGTGCTCTGAGAGAGATCAACCAGAGCGCCGTGTGAGCGCACCTGGCTCTCCGATATGCTGCCTGTTTGACAGACAGCACAGACACCTGGAAGCCCAGTGAGAGAGCGCAGTGTAAAAGCCACTGCTGCTCTACAGGGCCATGCATTATGCAGGAAGCTCTCCCTCTCTCTCTCTCTCTCTCTCCCCCTCTGCCCCCTGCTCTGCGGTAAAAATAGATCAACAGACCTGAGCGTTCAGCTTTTTTATGCCTCTCACTTTCACTTGGATCTCACCAGGTGCAGCAGCGGCTGCCGGCTCCCGCCTCGCATCTCTTCTCCGCCTGAATGTTTGTGTATCCGTGTGAGAGTTTAAACATGCATGTGTTTGCGCACACTTATTCCGAGAGCATGTGTGTGAGTGTGTGTGAGTGTGTGTGTGTGTGTGTGTGTGTGCGTGTCAACCGGGCCCAGACTGTTTTATCAGTTTGTGCCGCTGCACTCGGGTTTTAATAAAAGTAGGATGTTGGTCTTGCGGCGGAGGCGGGAGAGCGGGTGTGGTTTTACCACCTGGGGTCATTGGTGGCATGATGTTTGTAAAACCTGCAATAAAACCTTCACTATAGGGACCAAAGTATGTGACACACATCATACTCTTTAGTCCTCTGGGCTTAAGGTGTAGGTATATTACATCCCTGGTATGATATTACCTGATCCTTCCACACAGCTTCTGCATTGTGAGGCCCATAGAGCAGGTGCACCCACTAACTTCTGGTTTATTAACTAACTTCAAAGACCTTTTGTGCTGCAGAGAGGTCTACTTAACCTCTAATGCTAACCAGCTAGCTGTGGCTCATCCTGTCTCATTTGTAACACAAGAGTCTGATGCCCCATGTAATGTCAGCTGGTAAATGTACCCAAATGGTGAGTTTGGTTTTTAGTCCAATAAATGATCAACAATATTTGAGGAAAGAAAATATTGTTAGCCAGCTAAAACAAGCTAAGAGGTGCATTGTGTAGGAATGTGCATTCAAAACATTAAAAGAAATAGCTACATTTTTTCACAGAATGTGAAGAAATAATGGTTTTGACGTTTTGTCAAAGACTGGGGGCTAGCTGGTTAGCATGCTAATCAGCCACTTTGTACCTCAAGAGATGATAGTTTGATGATAGCATGCTAGCTGCTTGGTTAACTGGGCTTACTAACTCACTGTAACTGCAGTTAGCAGCAGTTAGCGGCTATGTTTGGAGTTGTTTGGAGTCTCAATCTGACTAATTCTTATATATTTGACCCTTTAAATAATCAGGGTGTAATTTTGGAGCGTCCATATACTTTTGTCCCATTCTTCACCTGCTGCAGGGCATCTGAGACACTTTAGTATCACGGTATCATTATCTATCCGTGTCTGACCACTTTCTAAATATCCACCAGAAAATCCTCAAAATCCAAAATGTTGAGGTCAAATCTAAAGCAGCAATTATGTAAAGAAGTGTATAATTACATGTACGTATGCATCAACATGCTGCATGCGCACATAAGTGTAAAGGTCTCCTGTTGCTGAGTGTGAAGGCTCCCTGAAGACCATTGATCCGTGTCTATGACCCCGGAGGTCTCCGACTCCTCCCTGATTGCCATTCCACTGCTAATTAAACAGTCCTGCTTAACGAGTTCACGTTGATAACAAGGTTGGAAGGAAAGGTCACCCTATCACGCTCGCTTCAACTGGACACCGTCAATAACGACCCTGCCTGGGAGGACAGGTACACGCACACACACACACGGAGGTAATCATCCAAAAGATAAAGGAGGACTCAGAGCGTGCACTCTTGTACTGAGAAAGACAGATGAACCAGAGTGTTTTGGCGCAGAATCGACTTCTTTTGTGCTGGTTGATCTTACATAAGCTTTCAGAATTTAATTAGTTTGAAGCGTCTTGGGAGCACGACAGAGCAAGTGCATACTTTTCAAACTATTTCTTGTCCTTTTTCTGCCATAAAGTCGCATGTTTTCTGTCTTTCTCTTTGAATTTTAATCCTTGTAATCGCATGTTCCCTTTTCCCAAGTAAGTGTCTTGGGGTAACTTTCAAGAGTGATGGACAGTTGGTTTGGCGTGGAGTCAGCAGGACTGCAAGCGTTGCACTGGACCGTGTGGTGAAGAGGGAACTGAGCCAAAAGGCAAAGCTTTTGATTTCCCAGTCCATCTATGTGCCACCACTCACCTTTGATAACAAGCTGTGGGAAGTGACCGAAAAAAGGTGGACACAAACGGCTAAAATGAGTTTCCTCCGCCGGATGGCTGGGCTCGGACATCCAGAAGGAGCTTGGAGTAGAGCCGCCGCTCATCAGGTCGAAAGAAGCCAGTTGAGGTGAGATAAGTGGGATGAAGACTTAAACAATCTACTTTTCTGACAAATTGGACCTTAAAACCCATTTGGCGCTCTGCCAGGAAGCTCCACCTCGTTTTTCAGTCAGTCTAGTGTAAGTTGTAGTCAGCCGGAGTGAATGCAACACTGAGATTGAAATGTTCCCACGAGGTGTTCCAGTGGAAGTCTCTCAAGATCTTAACGAGATCAGTCTTGTTGTTGTGGCGTGTCGGAAATACTGACTGGTGAAACATCAAAACAGTCGTTCAGGGCCAAGAGGATGTTCAGTTGCTGGAAAGCAGCCTTATCGCTGATTTTTGCTTAAAAGGTCTGGAATGGGCCCATAATTGGTCATTAGTGAGTTCTATAGCTTATTCGTCTTTAATAGCGGCTTAATAACTGCAGTTGTCTGGGCCTGTGGGAAAAAGCCTAAGAGAAGGGAGGTGTTGACTATTTATAAAAGATCTGATGAAAAAGCCTGTGGGGAGAATATCAAGGTAGCAGGAAGAGATTTAACTTATTGCTCTATCTCTTCTACGGTTTCATACTTTATAGGATCAAATTGTATCTTCCTCATTGAATTGGTTCTAAGTTGACACCGTGCAGACTGAATAGAGCACCTTTACCTATCAAGATCAGCCCAGACACTTAAATAAACAAATTTTGTGCGCCGATGATACGCCAAGATTGTAGGCAGGTACGTTGTTTTTTCATAGTTACTTTCATTTTGTTGCCATTTCCCTGTTTCCCGATTGATTAGCGACACAAAAGACGACCCATTAGCACCAGTTAAACAATAGTTAATGTTAGCGTTCAGCCACTTCCGAGCTAACATTACTGTTTGAGCAATCGCTTGGTTCAATCTTGGTCACAATTTTTAAACCTTGAAGGGAAATACTAGATGTATCTAAGAAATTAATGTTAGCTTGGAAGTGGTTGAACATATTTTACTGGTTGTCAAATGTCAGATTTTCACTTCCTGTCATTTATTAAGTTGTTGATCAATTGGGAAGTAGGTTCGTTATGTTTATACGTATCGCAACCTGGAAAAAAAGCAGCTTATCATTATCCCAGTATTTGAGCTTCCCAACCCGACTATGACGTCTGTGAATATGGGCTGTAAAGACTTGAGACAGCTCAACGGGGATGGAGGCTGGGATTGATGGATGGAAGACACGTCTGTCTTCCAGGAGACTCCTTAACCTCACAAAGCAGTTTTGATGCCTGAACCTCACCAAACTGCTACTGTTACATGTTTATTTAAAGGTCACCAGACAATGGATCTGCACTTAAGTTAACAGGAAGCATTGGCTCATCGCCTGTATGAAAAGTTGGACTTTGGCATATGCGATTTGAAAGTGTTAAGTTCTGTTATTTGTACGCAGATGGTTGATCAAAATAGATATAAAGATATAAAGTACTGGCTTGTCCAGGAAATAGTCATGAGTGCTTATGTGCTTGTAGCCTTGGCCTAGTAATGTTGCTGTCTCCAGCCTCAGCACCAAAAAGCCTGATATCAACGAGACAATACCGGCCAAATACATATTGGCAAACTCGTCTCCTGTTAAGTGTTCATCTCTCTTGGCAGAAAACATTTGAGACAGTCCAGGAAATAAATAGCTGAAGCACAGACAAAAAAACAATCTATGAATTTGGCTTTAATTTTTCTTAATTTGCTTATTCCTTTGCTATAGAATGACCCCTTTTTTTTTTTTTTAGGGGGAAAGTGCTGTTTCTGTATTTTTCAGTCAAGCCTGTAAATGTCCACAGACACACAAACCCCCGAGCCAGACCCACAAACACACGACCTATATATACTATCTGGCCTTCTCATCATTTATCTTACAGCGGCAGAATCAGGATAGATTGGTTCAATTAGACTGGCCTTTAATGTAATCTGTTTAATCCATTTCTATCATCAAAGCCAATACCTACCTCTCTCCTTGGAGAGCGGGATTAGCCCTGCAAGTGCATCTCAGAGCGAGCGTCTCGCTATAAAAGCGCAGCCTCGGAGTCGCTCAGATCTCCTGGATATTTGCTCTTTACGGCTGGCCGTGGAGAAAACAGAGCGTCTCAAGTGAAGTTTTAATGGGTAAAGATTTAAGATCTTCATATCCTACCAGAGATTGCAAACGCTGTTTGGCACAATGCACAGTGCCACAATAAAAAGACAGGGAGGATTTGATTCTTCCTGTTCCCTTTTCTCTTCAAAGATTGCCGGAATGATTTCGTATCTGTAATGGGAAAAAAAAAACTCAAGATGGGGTTGCACCAGCTATTCTCTATTCTCATTCCTTCACTGAACATTTTCACTATTGTATCTGAAATGCTTTTGTTCCGACAGACCGGTTGAGCAAGGGAAAGGTTTGTGCCACCATTCCAATTGAGGTTCCTATAGCATCACAAGCTGCAGCACGACTTCCCAAAAAAGACAGGCGGTCTATTGAAATGCCAATCCTTTGTAAATGTATGGACTCGCTTTATTCATTTGCAAACATGAAGAAATGTGTGTTTCAGAGTCTCATTGAGTTTCAAGAGTGGGGAAAAATAACCTCACCAATTAAGCCAAGCTAACAAATGTCACTTGGTGATTTAGTTGAGCCGTGTTTTGTAATTTCAAGTATTGTCTTTTTAGTTTTGGAGCTAAATAGCTAGCAAGCTAATGTTGGCAGGTAGCTAGTTCAGTAAACAATTTAACTAATTTGGCAATTAGTGCACTTAAATGTTTTGTTACCACTATGTTGACATAAAAACTAGTTTCTGTTGTACCTCAAGTAAATACAGAGATACGTAAATGTGTACTCCCGCTGTCACAAGGCTGATTTGGGCTGAAACCTGCAATACCTTATTTTTGGTCATTTGGGGGGAGCTAAAACTAGTTTTAAAAACAACAGAGCAACTTTGAAGTTGGTATAATGTACACAATTAGATTTTTACACACACACACAGCAGCTGTTGAGCATCTTCTTTCTCTTCTTTCCAGCCGCTAAATGCTGCATTATGTTCATCTGCCAGTTGCTAAAAGGTCTTGTCTCTTTTGTGAATTGTTATGTAAGATCTTACCATTCTCTGCACTTTATTTCCAAACCAGACTATGATATTTTCCTAAACCTAACCAAGTAGTTCAGGCACTTGACCCTAAACACACTGCAGCTGTTTCTCAACATTAACGGTCCAAAACCCAATATGAGAAATGTTTCTCAGGAGGCTTAATTTTAATATGCAACCAGAAGTTTCATGTTTATATTTGTTAACTTGACTGCAGAGCCGTGCATGAGCGAGGGGGAGAGGGGTAAGTAGAGTGTCATCGTCTCATTTCCACCTCGTCCATTATTGACGCTTTGGGATTGTAGGTCCGGTCACCATTGTGACTCATCAGTATTTGGGGAGTTGGGAATTCTTACAAATTGGACCTTTAAGCCGTCGTATTGAACGGTTTGGAGTGTGAACACATGGCTATGAGAGAGGCCCTTTAGATGGTTGTGATGATTCTCTGTCTCTGTTTAGATTGTCATTTTTGACAAACGGTCACAATAAAAATATTGATTATAGCCACTTTCAGAACAACTGATCTCCAATTTCAGTGTCTGTCTCCTTTTTTTTCATTTGACAGTTTTCCTGCTACCTTATTGAAAAAGTGTGTTTGAGGACCCTGGGGCCTGTGAAAGCTATTCAAAAGCCATGACAAATTTCACCCCACACCCCAAGAATGCATGGCTGTCAATGTGGCAACACGGCTGTTTTCAAAATTCATGGATTTCATCCAACAGCTGCAATCTGCTTTTACCTGCTGAGATTTCCGCGGGGAAGTGGGATTTTATTCTCAATACCCATCTATCCATCCCCCTTCCCTGCACGTCTCTGTACTCACGCTGTCAGAGGAAAGAAGAAAATGATGTGCAGGTATTTACTACAGAATTCCTATTTTAGGCTGAAATGCATTTGAAAGATATACACTATATACACTCGCTGCACATGTTTGATCCCCTTTTCCACAATTCCTGACGCGGCTACATATGAAATTCTTCCTCAACCAGTTTGGAAACACCAAACAGTTTTTTGTACTCAGTAGATTTAGGATATTTTCCTGCCAGCTTAAATACAATCTTTCTCATATTTCCCACTCCGAGTGTGGATTACCTGTGTGATTGCCTTTCAGGAGAATTCCCCGTGCAGCATTAGCGACGCTGCTCGTCACAGCCGATGGAAGCGCTCCCATAGCTCTTTTCACAGTGTCGGGAATGCCTGCACATATTAAAGCAATACACGAGGCTGCTTGTCTGAGTCCATTGACTTTGTGTTTTTAATGGCCTCTGTGTGTGTGTGTGCGGAAATGTGTGTGATAAAGACTCGGTGATAAAATGGTTCTGTCCGGGTTGGTTCATGTACGCGGATGACAGCGTCGTCCTCCATCGCGGGCTCGTCATGCCCTGCACGCACACGCGCACAGCAGCGGACTGTGGTGTGACTTGAGTGCAGCTGACAGTTTTGATCGAAGCTGATTGATTGGACGACAGAAGGCAGGGCTGCACAGAGCAACATGGTGGGGTTAAGGGTTGGGGCTTCTGTGGCGTCTTCGGACACCCTGCACCCCCCCCGCCCCCCTCTTTGTTAACACGAGCCCTACTGCAAACCATATCTGACAGTGGGTATTGATCAGGTGAACGGGAACGATCAATGGTTGTTGATTGGGCGGAAAATACGCGGCCAAGACTGGCCGCCTAGGTTTCAGGGATGCCAACTTAAATCATTTCTTAAATAAGGTATAACATAGTAAACAACATTATTTCATCAAAGCTAAACTGCTTATACACACCTCAAGCTTTGGCTTTATTAGAATTGGCATTGATATTGAAACTATATTTGATCAAAGTTAGATTTTTATCCACATTTCTTCTCTCTTGATACTCATAAAAACATATCCCAAGGCTAAAAAACCTAATATCAAAGAAATCATGCTATTGGAGGTTAAACAAGGGAATTAATTAATTTCGGTGTAAATATCTATTGATGACAGATTACAACTAACATGTGGCTCCAAAAGCATCTCTGCACTCCATGCGTCAAGCATCATATCTGTACATTTACTGCCATCTGCTGCTCCATGTAATCATTGCATGTATACAACAGGCTGACAAACAGCTTTTTCCCCTTATTCTATTCTATTCTACAGATATCTCTTTCCTGTTGGTATCTGATATTTCCTTTCATTTTTTTCCATAAGTGACTATTCATGTGGAAGTCAAAATTTACGGTCTACTAAACATTTTAGAAGTTAAAAACTGGTTGTCAGCTTTTCTTCTCACACCAGAAAAAGTCACAAAATCCCCAGAACGTTGGAAACAAGAATTGTTTTCTGAAGTACTCACATCTCCTGCTGGGGTTCAACCTTACGTTTTCAACCAGGGATTTTCCCACTTTACTGTGATGTAGTCGCTTATAAATGTCTGAAATGCACCACATTTTTATTGAGTCAGAAGTTTCTTCTGATCTGTTACTGTGAATATCAGGGTTTTATTGATTGATTGCTTTGTCGATCTGTTAAATACCAATTGTCATCACTGTAGCAGCGCTCGCACGAGCATGTGACACACTTGAAAAAAACATTAAAGGAAACATATTATGCTCATTTTCAGGCTCATCATTTTATTTTGGGTTTCTACTAGAATACGTTTACATGTTTTATTCCTCAAAAGACGCAACCATGTAAGGAGCTGTGCTAAATCATTTCCTAGGTGCTAAACTAGCTGCTAGAAATAAATTACGCAAATGTGTGATTTCCATGTTGTCTGATGTCATAAAGTCACGTCATAAAGGCGAGACTACTGACGAGGTGTTTCTGGAACAGTGTTTTCTGCAAGAGAGAGGCGATTCTGTTGGTGCGTAGTTGAAACTTTTAATAACTTTCAAGACCTTTTACATGCAAAAGAACATATAAAACCCAGAAGGAAAGAAAAAAACTAAACAGAATTGGTCTCCTGTGTACTTAAACAAAAATGTGGCCGAAAAAATAGTACAGTTTTATCAATAATAATCGATATCAACCGATAAGATTGATATGTGTTCGTCTGTGTCCTCTGTGTTTGAAAAGGTCAGGCAGCTGTCTGTAGCTGTGGATACATCATCTATTCAACATGGATTTTAAAATAACTTCATCATAAGGGCTCCTTGAGAAAGCTCCGCGCTGAGGGCGCAGCTCCTCCCAGGTCTGTCTGTTCCAACTGTCACATACAAATGAGCTCGCGCTTGAAAGTTCACTTTGTTTCTTCACTTTGGCTGCAGGTAAGATCACTTCAGCAAAGAAACATGGCGGTGCGCCTCTTTGAGGGTAAAGTTCATGCAGCTGCTTACCTGCGGTACAGAGTAAGGCATCATGAATTAATCAGCAAGATTATGGACTTCATGAAGAAAGAGGTGAGTGTGTTCAAGCTTTCAGCATTTTAACAGGCCGCAACGTATTCATATGTGTTGTGGTTTGTAGCTCATGATACCTTAAATAAAGGCAAGGTTATACACTGATTGACCCAAAAAACTCTATCGCACCTCTAGCTGTTTTACCCTCTAATCAAATAAATGTAGATATTGATATTTGATCATGAGCATTGTTCCAAATGATTTATTTCAAGACACCGAACCAGTTGAACCTTGCAGTGGATGTGGGCTGCGGTTCAGGCCAAGGGACGATCCCATTTTCTCCGTTTTTCACCAAGGTTGTTGGAACAGACGTCAGCTCCGCCCAGCTGGAGATGGCGCGGACCATTAGCAACCCTCCGAATGTATCATACAGGTAATTTACTGCATGTCATTCTATGCGTAAGGCGTATGGATGACTCTTTGGGACACCTTTCTGTTTCTAGTTTACAATAATGTAAAGAAACCAGGCCCACTGGACATGATGGCTCCTTTTTAGTGGAACCAAAATCAATTAAAGCTGCAAGCGGCAATGAACGGACCCTCGACTCACATACGTTAGGCTGTGGCACCGTCGGAGGGCGTGCACTTGTTACTTGCATGTCATGTTGTAGTGTATAATGTGGAGAAAACAACCTGTAAATATCTTGTAAATTGGATGATGTTTGTGTGACTTCCTGTGTCCAGTGGTTGGCGCTATGGATATGAAACAGTATTGATGATTTATGGCGACACCTTCCACACATGTAGATGGGAAATTGTAAGTTGAAGTTATAAGGACTTCCTGCTTTATGGCGAAGCATCGAAATGTAGCACACCGCCACGGCCACCAGGTATAACGCAGGCGAAAGTTTTAAATAACTTTTAACCTTCAAGGTCTGAGGATGATACTTGGTGAAAATAAAGTCTGTGTTGTTAAATCTGTAGGAGGAGTTTGTATTTGTATGAGGCACGGAAATGGGAAAAATGGCGGCGACTGAGGGTATGGGTCCGTTTTTTCTGCATCTGATCAGGATACATATGCACACCGAATTTTGTGAATTTATATGCGTGTAGGAGGCGGGGATTTAAGCAGAGGATGCTATGGAGTCCCCTGGGCAAACCTACACCCAATCAAACTGAATTATCACATTTTTCGCCAGATGTGACGTATATTCCGAGTTTGGTGAGTTCTGGGGTATGTTCAGGCTCTAAAAACTGCTAAACTGTTCTGACTGTTGTGACCTCAGGCAGTGTCCGGCAGAGGAGCTGCCATTTGCTTCTGGTGAGGTGGATCTCGTGACAGCCATGACAGCGGCTCACTGGTTCTACCGCCAGAAGTTCCTCCTGGAAGTTGACAGGGTGCTGAGGCCCGGAGGCTGCCTGTCTCTGCTGAACTGCAGCCCATTAATGATTAAGCTGAAATATGGGGATGTCTCCAACACACTCAATGACATCTGTCAAGAGGTACGTTCAAAATGTAAAAATGTTTAGAATTTCTAATATACAAATGACTATGTCAACACTTGACACCACGCTCAAGGTGGGCAGCTCAAATGTCCTTATGCTGTGTTCACTTTCCGATTGATCGGGTCATATTTTAAGGTAAAACAGCACATTTGACAACCCAGAAGCTACCATAAGACAACAACTAGGTAGCATTCACCCACGTCCTAGCTAATATTGATAATGTCAGATGATAGCACATTAATTAATTTACATAAATTCTGATCACCGCACATCTTGGACAGATTTAGGAGTAGCGTTATGCATTTCCTGTTGTATCATGAAACGCTACCAAGCAATGGGAGCTATGAAGTGTTTGAATGCTAGTGTTAGCACTGGCTAACTCCTATGTCCCTCCAGATTGTCTCTATAAAATACAAATTACCGACTGATAGTCTGTAGGCCATGGATTCAGGAGCGTAAGGATCTTGTGGGAGGGATTTTCACACAGCACAAATAATGTATAAAGCAAAAAATCCAATCTGCTGCCAGGTAACAACATATATGATAAGGCGATTAATTTGTGCGACCAAAATGTTTACTACTTCCAGACAAGTTATAAAGTTCATTGTTAAGCCTTGCATGTTTCATTCACAAGCTCTGAAAGCTAGCGAACTGCAGTCAAACACGTTAACCCGGGCTGATGTTAGCCTGAAGACCAAATCCAATTATTCATTTGTTTACTGCCCTCCAGCCAGGCGGAACCAACATGGTATGCTAACAAATTCAACATTTGTTGATACAGCCAACTGCTCAATGATGACCTTAGCATATATGCTTAGCTAACATTAGGACAAACACACTCACTTGCTTTAATATCTTTTTTTTCTCTCTCTCTCTCTTTCTCTTTTCTTGATTAGTTTTACGATGCCCTATTTCCCTTCTTCAGTCCACATTTAGGACTTTCGTTGACTAGAAACCAAGTGAAGATCTACAAAGACATATATAACTCCTGCTCATACCTGGAGAAAGAGTGGTGAGTGTTTTCCGGACTTAACTTACATCCACTGCATCCATCCTGAAATAATCTGAATCATTGTTCCGCTTTCTTCATCCACATTTAAAATCATCACTCAGACGATTGCGTTTATGGATCCAAAATTCTGTTTCATGGCTTTTTGATTTCATCAGGCATGAGTGTTTCCCGGTAGAAAGGATGATGCCACTGAGTGGATACACTGGCATAGTAAAGACCACCCATTGTTACAAGAAACTACAAGAAGCCGACCCCGCTGAGGCTGAACGTCTGTTTAACAAACTCCAGAGCAGGTGAGATATTTCTGACCCATCACTCCTACCCAACCATGCATCCTATCATAAATGTTGATCTCCTATTCTTGACCTAAACTCTTTCAATCAACAACGATGAAATTCCTCTTTGACCAGAGAAGCCAAGCATTGCCTGCCTGGCTTTTACTGTATGGCATATTATTTAATTGCAATCATTAGCATGTTGCAGACCTGTGTCAATAGGAAGACTAGTCTTCTGCCAAGTCCAGTTACAAAGCAGCAAAACTCCCCAGCATCATTTTCCAGCTCCTCCTCAGGGATCCCATGGTGTGGTCTCTACCTTATCTCATGGGCTCATCAGGAGTTCCTCAAAGTGTCCTTCCATGGATTGACAATGTCCCATGTCCTGCTCATTGATTCCCTCTTAGTCAAGCCCTGCTTTCCCTTCCTGATTCACCAAAACTTCCTTGAGGCTAACCCAAAATCATTCTCCAAAGGAATTTGCATTGCATGAGTCCAGCCAGTAATTCATTCACATACTGAAAAACCTCTATTTGTCCTCTCGTTTTACCGTGTCTTCCATCTCAGGTTGCTGTCTGCCATGAAGGCATCATCTCCTGACACAGAGGTTACAATGATTTTTCCGTGTCACTACCTGCTGGCACGGAAGCCTCTGTGATTCTGCCTGGCTGATTGTGACTCCTGTAAACAAACCAGTGGGTCGCTGTATCCGTTTTTCAACAGTTGTGCTACTGGCTCAATCATGACAGCTTCTGTTTTTTGATATGTGATGTAATGTCTGAGTGTCCAAATAAACCATACATTTACCAGTGGAATGGTTTTATTGTTGTTTGTTCTCTACGTCACCCACCAGATGTATTTTTGCAACATCTTTTTAGGGTCCAAATTTCCCTGTCGAATACCAATTTGAGTCTTAGGTACAAAATTGCACTTTTCTGACATTAACTTCACTTACTCTTGTCATGACCTGAGTAAGAGAAATCCACTTGCACCCAGAATGGCCATAGCTGGAGGTAAACGTCACACTCCTCCATAAAGAGTGGTGATGTTATTCACTAAAATCTACCTTCATACCACATAGAGAATTTATCACATTTTCCGATGCTACAAGTTAAGAACATATGGATTCCCTGCACTCCCACACTGAGCAGCGCCTTCCTTTTCAGCATATCATACCTGCGCAGTCACTGCCATCTGCTGCTCTTTGTGCGGAAGTACATGTGCAAGCTGATAATACAGCATTTCTTTTGGTAATATCTGAAAGAAACTCTTCGCTGTGCTACTAGAGTCACACCTCTATGTACGATGTCCCAAAATGTCTTTTGAATTTACAGTCTTGGTTTCAAATCCCCGCTGGGGTGGGGCCATTCTGTGCAGAGTTAAAATGTTTTCCCTGTGCTTGCATATGTTTCCTCTTGCTTATTCCAGTAAGTGCCTATTATTTAGGCAGTTGCTACGATCTGGGGTGGTCCCTGCTCTGGGAAAGAGTCAAAATTGACTAGACAGATCAGAAAAACCAGGAAGCATGCTGCACAATATAGCTGCAAAATGTCTTCAGTTACTTTGATTGTAGGAGCTACACTTACAGCTGACACAGAGAGATGGAATTACGACACTATGAAGGAAAAGCTCATGCAGCCAGCTACCTCAGGTATAGAGTAGTACCCCATGAAATAATCAGCAGGATTATAAACAGCATTGAGAAGAAGGTACGTTTTCAGCATTTTAACCAGCTGCAATATGCTTATACATGTTTTGGTGTCGTCTATGAGAACAGGTGGGGAGAAAAGTTTTGCCAGTGTGATCAGTGTGAGTTAGTAAAAAATGTTTCCCCATCAAATTAAATGTTAAATGTTAAAAATTAAATTAAATTGGTTTCACACATTTAGAAAGATGTTTTTCAAGAGGAAACTAAAGCAAATTTTCTGAAGTGTTTCTTTCTTTCATCCATGTTCGTCCAGGGGATTTTTGATTCTCTCTAAACACAAGATTAATCTATGTAAGGGATAATGTATAGAACGGCGGTCATTATCGGGAAAATAAGTCCTGACAGGACGAACCGCTTAGCAACCGAAGACGCTGCGGTGATAAATGACCGGACCGCTTGCGGAGCAAAGATTTTAGAGCGCGGAGTGATACGAAATAAGTGAATCAGGGTTAAAAAGGCCACTTTCCTTGACGACGGTCAGATATGCTTAGCAGCGGTCTGTTATGCGAAAATAACAGACCGCCGAACGTTGGGAAGCCCCATTCAAGTGAATGGAGCGTTCTGCAGCAGTGAGAAGAGCCGTGTAATAATAGATGTTTACAGGTTATGTAACATAACTGTCATGTTTATTTTGGTGAGAAATGTGTCGTATTTGGTGCTAAGCTGCCCTTAGTGTCACGGCTGGAATACTGTGTATTATCAGCCTTCTCATTAATGGGTGTCTACAGTGAATAGTGAATCACGGCCACAACCGGGAGGAAGACGCAAAAAAAAAAGTGCATCTGTCTGGCAAGAAAAGATAGAAGACGTTCTTATGTGTCTGAGATACAGGTCGGAAAACATTCTTTATTAATTCTTCCATTCACGTTGTCCTTTAGCAGCGAGGGGACAGTGAAAGACAATGCATACTTAATTTCTGCAATCTGGCTTTAATTTACCACCTCTGTGAGAAAGTGGATCATCCGAAAAAAAGGAGTTCTTCATTTGCCCCTCAGGGCTTCCATACAAATCGGCTGCAAGACCTTTGCTTCCCATTATTGTAAGGTTCAATTATCAAGTAAATCTGTCACCAACATATTCACAAGCAGATAGACACTGAACAACTGCATAACTTCACTGCTTAAAGGAACCAAACACATGGGAACTTGCAGTGGATGTCGGCTGCGGTTCAGGCCAGGCGACGATCCCACTGGCTGTTTACTTCGCAACGGTTGTTGGAACAGATAACAGCCCCGCCCAGCCTGAGATGGCCCTGATCAATAGCAACCCTCCAAATGTATCATACAGGTGAGATGGGGGGATGGAGTGTGGCTGTGGATTGTTGCAGAACATGTTCAGCTGGAATGACTAACTGTCGGCCCTCCGGCAGTGTTTGGCAGAAAAGCTACCGTTTGCCTCAGGTGAGGTGGACCTTGTGATGTCCATGTCGGCAGCGCAGTTCTTTGACCGCCCGAAGTTCCTCATGGAAGCAGACAGGGTGCTGAGGCCGGGAGGCTGCCTGGCTGCTGGGTGCCACACCAGCGATGTGGAGCTGGAGTACGGGGATGTTTCACACACACTTAATGACATCTGTAACGAGGTACATCCAAGATGTCAGAATAAAATGTATTAGATTCTAAACCATGAATGACTCACATTGTCTACGTGTTTATACTTCGCTAAATATCGTATTCAAGGGACAAAAAGGTGCCTCAAATAAAAGAGATGTGCTGGTGTGTCTAACTTTTTCATTTAGGTGCAGTTGATAACAAAAACTTTTCCTTCTTTTATTAGTTTTATGCTGCTCTTGGTCCTTTCCGAACTACTGAAGACCTGAGCTTTGCAAAGATGTACTTCGAAATGTTTGACTCTTGCTCATACCAAGACAAAGAGTGGTGAGGGATGTTATATTTGTTGTATATTGTGTAATGTTTTATGTAGTTTTTCTACATGGTGCCGACTGGATGATGAGTTAACTCTTTAACGTTTAATATATATTTTTCATTATAATTGCTGAATTCTAACTAATATGTGTAAATGGGTTTTAATTTTCTTTTCCCTTTTTTTTTTAACCAGGACTGAGTGTTTCCGGATAAAACGGATCATGCCACTGACTGGATACATTGGCATGGTGGAGAGCTATGTCAGCTACCAGAGTCTTCTACGAAAGGACCCGGCTGAGGCTGAACGTCTTTCCACTGACATCAGGAACAAGTGAGACATATCTGACTCCTCCACAAGTCTAAGCTTTAACTTCTGGCTGTGCACTCTCAACTCCACTCACCTCCAACTGAACGCTGATCTCCTAATCTCCACCAGGAGTATGAGATTGTGTTTTATTACTACACACAGTTCTGCTGTCTGATAATTAATTATTAATGGACTAAAATCAGTGTCATTTGAGTGTCCTTGGATGTCCTGAGGTGCTCCTGAGCCGGTTGAGCTATAGGATCTCTTCAGTATGTATTTGGTCTACCAGTCAGAATACTTCTAAATGCCCTTACAAACCAAGAGCCACCTCAACTGGTTCGACCTAAAAACGCCTTTAGGGAATAAGGAAGTGATTAGTGTTCTTTCCACTGCTCAACAGCAACCGTGTTTCCATAAACCGCTTTACTTTCCTGATTCATAATTTTGTGATCACAGAAGCAAAACCCCAGCATGATTCTGCTTTAGGAGACCACATCCGATGATATGGCGCCCAATGCCTCTCACCCTTGGTCACCCTAGAAACGGAGAGTCCAACTCATAGTGCTCGCAATAGAGGTGAGCCCAACCACATTTGGTTGGCAGTGCTCCAGCTCACACACTCGCCCGGTTTCCTTCCCCATAATAGAGGTGACATTTCACGTCCCGAGAACAACCATGTCAGGGCTCATCGTCCTGAGTTTCGCACCTTTGCCTGCCATCATGTGGACATTGCATCTGACCCCAATACCTATTCCTGCTGCTGGTGGGTCCACAAGGTGTAGTAGGTTATAGTCAGTGGTTAGTGTGGGGTGGGGTGGGGTCATTTTGCTGAAAGACCAATAATATGTGACAATCAGCCCATCTATTAATCCATTAATATCCAGTAAAACCATCTCTTCTTATTTCCCCTTGTCTTCCATCTCAGGTTGCTGTCTGCCATGAAGGTGTCGTCTCCTGACACGGAAGTTACAGTGGTTGTAAAGTTTTTCTACGGGCTGGCACGCAAGCCTTGGTGACTCTGATTTGTTGAAACCTGCACACCAGAGATTCCCTCCATGTTTGGCATTAACAAAAGTGATGTGTCATTGGAACCATTTGCCAACAGTTGCACCGCACAAATGTCTACTGATTGTGACTCGATCAACCAAAAAAAGAAATAATGCTTTTATTTTTGACTCAATAACAATCTCAACAAAGAGTCCAAATAAATGTTCTGTTTTTGTTTTTTGTTTACCTTCGCAACCCATCAGAGTTACTTTACATCTCTTTTCAGGGGGCCTCGAATGTAATGTAACTTTGAGTACTGTGTACAATCTTCCAATTGTACTTTTCTTACATGAACCTACCATTTCATTATCAGGGTAAGAGTTTTTCACTTGCTCCTACAATGTCTACACCTTAAAGTAAACTGCACTGATCATCACTTGCCTCATGATTTTATTACATTCGAATTCACCTTAATGATTCTCAGTGCTTCTTAATGTTTGACATCCTCAACGTCCTACATTACTGCACATTGCTACTTTTTCATCATTCAGTACACCAGTCTAAGATATAAAACTGCATCATAAAAATAAGGCTATTTGTCTCTCTGTGATCCACCTCAGCACACAAAAATTACATAAACAAAACAGAAATATTTCTGCATTGCATTGCCCAAGAGCTGTTATCTCCAAAACCATAGTTTCACACAGCAGCTCTAAGACAGGGTGCTTGCTGAATGAGGCAAACATCACAAACATGACTCTCAAGGGTTGGATGGTAAAGTTGACAGCACCTCCTCAATTCTTGAGTGCTTCGCTTGGCTTGCTGTACTCTTTATGGCTGCAGACGTTCAGGTTAAAGGTGCTAACTGGGTACGTAATTGTTGTGAGGCAGAAGTTAAAATGTGATAAAGATAACGTGCCCTTCTGGGTGCCCTCCCAGTGGAGAAAACATGATAAAGTGCCCTTACAGTGCCCTTTCTGCATGCTGCTGCCCCATCACATACAGCTGTTCCTCCCTGAACCCACCACTGCTAGATACAACATGTATCCACTTTCCCCCACTGCAAGTTAACAATTTACAGCCAACCTAAATTCTTAACTGCCGTCCCACACCTGTGCAATCAACCATAGAATTAAATGACTGCACTTAATGTATCAGAAACTGAATATACACTTTGATCATTAATTTAAAGCAATAAATTGGGAAATCCAGTGATGCTTTTAATTGCATGTAGGTTGGCAGCAGTGCAAGATGACTGGACAATTACAGGCCGGGCGGTTAATGTTTAACTTGGTGGTTAGATAACGACAAGCTCACAGGGCAGAGTCAAAGTTATCAGTCAGTAAGAAACTTTGAGAGGCACAAGCACTTGTCCGGAACCACTGGGCCCAAGTGCAACGAGACAGACCAGAGGGCTGCCACGGTTAAGGAGTCTTAGTATTGGGTCAGTTTTGCGGATTGACGAATAAGCCTGCAAGGACATTGGCACAGAAAGATGGCGGTGCGTCTCTTTGAGGGTAAAGATCATGCGGCTGCTTACCTGCAGTACCGAGTTACCCCCCATGAATTAATCAGCACAGTTATGAACTACATGAAGAAAAAGGTGAGTGTTCAAGTTTTCACCATTTCAACACCTCATAACCTCATGCAACATACTGAGTAACCTGTCTCCTACACTGAGCTGTTCTCATTTATGATTTACAGCCTGTGCTACACTGTAAAAAAGATGACTAAGAAACAGTACCAAAAAAATCACTTATTTCACATATTTTCCGTAATTAAAATATAGTTGTTTAGTTTTTGGTCTTTTAATGTATAAGAAGTGATATTTACACATATAAAAACAATTCAGTGCCTTTAAATATGGCCATAATACAAATAATCAGGCAGATTACGTTAAATTTAAAATTACTTAATTCATTTCTTTACATTGTATCGCTCAAATTAAGATGGAGGCCAACGTATTGTAACTCCTCTCCTTTTAGACACCAAACCAGTTGAACCTTGCGGTGGATGTGGGCTGTGGTTCAGGCCAAGGGACGATCCCACTGGCTCCGTTCTTCACCAAGGTTGTTGGAACAGACATTAGCCACGCCCAGCTGGAGATGGCGCTGACCAATAGCAACCCTTCAAATGTATCATACAGGTGAGGTGGAGAAAGGGCAATTTCGTGAGCTTAAGTATCAATGCTACTGAGTAGAAATGCTCAAAGTGGAAGGAAATGATCCTACATCCTGCTACATTGTTCTGCCTGTTGCGACCTCAGGCAGTGTCCGGCAGAAGAGCTACCGTTTGCTTCTGGTGAGGTGGACCTCGTGACAGCCATGACGGCGGCTCACTGGTTCGACCGCCCGAAGTTCCTCCTGGAAGCTGACAGGGTGCTGAAGCCCGGAGGCTGCCTGGCTCTGCTCAGCTACACGATGGACATGGAGCTGGAGTATGGGGACATTTCCAACAAGCTCAACGTCATCTGTAAAGAGGTACATCGTAAATCTCACAGTGTCATCATTTTTACATTTTCTTAATGAATTGTTATCAGGGGCCAAGACAGTGTAAAGTAAAGTCTCAGTACAAAAAACAATCTCACTTTGTAAGGCTCAATGTGAAAAAAATAACCACCTGTCAATTTCTACTCCAAACAAAAAGAGGGCAGCATATCACCAGAGTAACCACTGACTGCTTCTAGCTGTAGCTGCCGTTAGCTTGTTCACTCAGTTAGCAGTCCTATTAGCTGACTCTGCTCATGCTGGGAGCTCGAAGCACCGAGGTAGTGTAGATGTGCACACATCGCCAGGAGGAGGTTGTCATGGCTGGGACGTAGGGATCCAAGAGAACAAGGCTGTGAGGAAGCAGCACCGGAGTGGGGACCATAACCGGAGTTGCACATCAGAAAGTAGACAATAAATTGAGGCAAACACAGTTGCTCAGACCAACATAGGCCGGAGGGACATTAGTTAATACTGTACCAAAGGGATTTATGGCATCTCCAACAAGGAGTCTGACTGCAGGGACACAACGGGTTCAAGGGCTTTTTTGGCTTCAAAGCACCACTGAGCAGCTTTTAATGGAAGGAAAAAGCTAAATGTCCTTGGACAGAATGTGCCAAGGCTAGTTGGTAGCTAGCATGTTGGGCTAACATGGGAAACCTCTGCAACATAGTACACAGACGTTTTCCAAAAATATGTCAAACCTGATAATTTGATGATATTTGGAACTATAATTCCTAATTTGTAATTTAAACCAGTTACACATAGTGTTTGGGAAAACTTTATAATGTCTTTCAATTTAAACCACATTTGATACCATTAATTGTGACTAAAAAGGAAGTTATTCAGTAGCCTTTAAAGGTTCATTATTGTTATATATAATCTCAGCATATGGTGTTACTTTCTGTCATGTACATTTTAGAACAAGGAAACGTTTGTACATCGGTGAGCCATTTTGCAAGTTGCAATTACTGATATAAATGTATTTGGTGATGAAAACTTAATTTTGCTCTTTCTCTTTTTGACAAGTTTTATGCTGCCCTGCTTCCTTTCCGAGATCCCTATATTGGATCGAGCTCCAGGAAGATCTACTCTGACGTGTTTGACTCCTGCCCATACCCAGACAAAGAGTGGTGAGTGTTAAGCACACCGTACAACAACGTGACATTAAACGCAAAGAAACACGAAGCAACATGAAGGAAATTGCAATTGGAACGTACATTGCCAACATTTATTCTGGATTGTGTTGCAGAGAAAGGCAAAAGTAAGCTAAGCTGACATTAGCTAATATAGCTTGTTCCATCAGGCCTTTCCTGGTTTCAAATGCAAGTGCATCAATGCCAATTTTTGCAGTGACAGTGACATCTTCTGGCATCGAGCAGCTTAAACCTGAGCAGTTGGGGGTCTTGTGTATCTTTCTCACGGGCAATTCAGTACTTAATCAAGGAGGAACACATTTACCCAAGCTCACTTTTAACATCAGTCACAAAATTATTACTAATGGATTGTTGTGTATTTTTTGAACCAGGAATGAGAATTTCCCGGTAAAACGAGTTGTGCCTGTGAGCGGATACATTGGCATGGTGGAGACTTTCTCCAGCTACGAGAAACTACGAATAAAGGACCCCGCTGAGGCCGAACGTCTTTCCAATGACATCCAGAGCAAGTGAGAAACTAACCTCCGACTCATCTATCTCACCTGGCACTGATCTCCTAATCTCCACCTAAATGAATTTATCGTTATCTGCAAAACTGCTGAAATTCCTCTCTGAGTACTGTCACAGTCTCGGAACAGCCAAACATTGCATGACTAAGCTGAACTGTTGAAGGCTTTTACCGCTTTGATAATATAACCACCATTAATTCTCCTGGCACTGATGGGACAGAATAGCCCAGCAAGCAGAATATAAGGAGGGGAAGTGCTGAGCCATAATTTTAATGTGGATAAAAAAAGTTTGACATTTTATTTAATTAGTATCACAGTCTGGGAAGAGTTGTGTTTCATCTTGTTGGGTGTTAATGGAGGACAAAGAGTCTTTTGAGGTTTTAGTACTTTATGTTTTTCTTTACTATAATGCAGGTAATTTAAAATACGTAAGAATTGTCCGTCCATTAAGTCATTTTAGGTCGTGTTAAACCACACTGTCTCCATGTGTCTTCCATCTCAGGTTGCTGTCCGCCATGAAGGTGTCGTCTCCTGAAGCAGAAGTTACTGTCGTTGTGAAGTATTTCTATGTGTTGGCGCGCAAACCTTAATGATTCTTACCAGTGACTGGTGTGACTGAGACCGATGTCTGCAGTTGTACTGATAGACTGGACCTGTGTCATGTCTTGTTTATGACAAGCATGTTCATGTTTGTTTTTTTATATAAAGATATATTTTACTACTGCTTTAATGAACCTGCTGTTAAATGAAATCTAAAAATGAATGAATGTTGACCTGTGGAGTGAACACTAGATGGAGCCGTCTCACACAGTGATGAGTGAGTGTCCACCTGCTCCCTGCACTGAAAACAAGCCATTAGTCCGTCACATTAACAGATTTTGTTGTCTTTGATTGAATCTGCGATATCATGTGTATTTAAACAGAAACGTAACCGCTCTCCTCCTCCATAACAGGCTGGATATAAAGCTGATTCTTGTACTTTGGATGGATTGAATGGGAGCAAATGATTGTTCTGATCATGCAAATGCAATCCAAGCATTTGGCGTCTGCCAAAATGTATTTGTTTATGCCGATGAGATGAGAATAAAAATGGCATTGTGCTCGTTTCCGATCTCCTCTTTCAAGTTCTTTTCCTGCACTCCTTTCCTCTCTTTCTTAATCTCGCGCCCAAATTCACAAATAATGAATCCAAGTCATCGGTGTCTCCCTGAGTGTCCTCGTCTCTGCTGTTATTTACATATGCACAGATTGTTTAGGGCCATGAGAACAGATGGTAATTAACATGCATGGCCTCCAAATCCCCTGAATCTCCGAGACTTTGTCACTTTCCCCCTGCCAAACTTTTTCACTCCCTATTGGGGAGGTTATGTACAGATAAACGTCTATTTTTATACCAAACGGAGTATTTATTACATATTATTGCACCAGTTTCTCATGAGCCATGCAAGTGTTTCACTGCGCCGTCCTCACACTCAGATGGGAGTAACACAAGCCCAAATCAACTAAAGCACAAAATCACCAAACAATCTTTTATCTCAGTCTCTTCCCTATCAGGAGTCAATATGTATTTTCAATCCAGTCTCTATAAAACACCCTCTGTGCGTTTACTCCTCCACACCACTAGGGCAGTCATGAGCAGGGTGACCAGCACTGGCACTGCGATGAACGGGGCGAGGATGCCGATCGGCGGGTCGTGGAGGAGCCGGCCGGTCAGAGCGCAGTCGTGGAAGTAGATCCGATGGACGTTCATGAAGAAGCGGTCGACTATCTGGTTCGGCCAGAAGCAGTCCAACCGCAAGGCCACCTGGAAGGTGCAGTTTTTCAGCCCCTCGTAGATCCTGCAGAGGGCGACAACACACAGTCAAATCCCAGGAAACGATCAGGAAAAACTTGATCCAACTCTCACATGAGCCGTGACAAATATCAAGTGTCATGAACCCATTCTTCTATGACGAACTTAGTAATCATTGTCTTGGGATCTGAGATTGAATGAGTCTCCCGCTGTGTCTTTGAAACGTCCTCTCAGAGTGGGCCCACAGCAGGGATTTTCTGTTGGAAGGGAAAAAAAGGCAAAGGAGTGTCTAGAATTACCAGTGGGCTTAACGCAGCTAAATATAACTGCGAGGTGGTGGAGGGCAGGGGAAATGGAGATGCATACCAACAGGCTTGCGCCCTCAGTACAGCCGTGGCCCGTCCATACCAGGAGGGATTCTGTTCCGGATGGCCCCTCTGTTTAACTGCATAGCTGGAGGCCCAGTGGGCAAGTGGTCAGAGAGCCACTTAAAGGAAAAGTCCACTCAACATTAGAGGTCTTATTTATAAGCAAAGTTGATTTCTGAGCCTCATTCCCAGCTCGTCTAACACTTAAGAGTTACAGCTGACCCAACCTACGTTCCCAAAGCATTTGAGGATCACGTCAGCTGTCGTCTAACGGAAGGGGAACAGGTTATTAAATATGTTTTTTTACGTTGAAATATGGCCAGATGTCTCTCTGGATTTTCCTGATTCATCATCTTTTAGTTGCTTATCAATCAGGAATGATGGTTTTGCTTAAACCTGTTTTAATTCCCACGATCGCGGATGGAGATGGTCCGACTTCCTGTGAAATACAGCCAGTTTGGGAATCTACAAAAACCACTGAAAATATCCCCACGTGTCCTTAAACATATCCACTGGCGGGAAGCAAACTGCGGTCAGCCGTTTGACAGCCTTGTTGGCTGTAATACCATCAGGATTAGCTTAAAAAGTCGGGGTTAAACTTAATGATAGTTCTGGATTAAGACTCATGCTCGAGTCGTGATTAAACTACGGATTTAAGGTTAAGCGAATCTTACAAGCATGTTGACACGCGTATGTGTTGAGCTACACCTCTGTGAAAGTGTTTCGGACTAAATATAAACAAGACTCAAGAGAGATTGGAGGGTTTTTATAGATCTGAGTAATACAGTGTGTGAGTTACGCCATCTTGACCTTTTCAAAAAATATAATTGCAACAAGCAAGTCTTAGAGCGAAGTCTTACACCCACACAGTGTTCAATGGAAATACAGTTGGTAACAATTGTGACTGAGATGCCCTCAATGTATATTTGGCTATATTATCTGTTTCATCATCTCAGTCAAGGAGATACAATAGAAGAAAAAACTCTTTATTTGGCCCCAGTAGTAGGTAGTTTAGCTCATTTAAGCCTAATGTAATTAATCTGATAAATGAAGAAAGCATCTCTATTTGGTGGACATCTAAGCAGCTTCCTGTAACGATGCAGCGGACCGCAACTACTTTGGGATTCATGCCTGCGGGAAGCCTTCCACTTTCAAGGACGACCCATTTCAGTTTCAAAAATAATCAGACCCTTTCCTCTTGTCCACTTGGCCGACGATGTGGTTTGAATTGGTATTTCAGTATCCACCACTGTGTATGTTTATGTTTGGATCTCACCTGCATGACAATGTGGCTGTGGTCTCATTTGATTGCCGACAAGTGGACAAATTAAAAGTGTCGACAAGTATTTACGAAAACAAAGCACTCCATGTGATGGAGGGTTTTTAGTTTCAGAGATGTGTGGTTGTTTTTGAATAACCACAGGAGAAATTAAGCTTATTGTCCTTTACGTATTCTGAAGACTATCAGTGTTAACAGCCAAAGACGAAGTTTAAAGTCAGTTTAATGTTACATACAGTAGATGTGTTGATCGTCAGCCAAAAGGATTGGATGACAGAATGCTTGTTGGTGGTTAATGCAGCAACAAAACAGGGTATTCATGACAAGATGTCACGACATTCTCCAGCGACAAATCAGCTATTTTTAAAAGAGGCACAAGGACATTTTCCAGCTGTCTAAGTGGCACTAAAACTAGTATTTGTTGACAAGATGTTGGGACACTTTCCAGCTGTGTTTGTGGCCACAAGTTTTAGTATTTTTGACTAGATGTTGGGGCTTTTTTCAGCCAATCTTTGAGGCAACAAAACTGGGTACTTTTAAAGAGACATGAGGCCATTTTCCAGGCTTGTTATGACCATGTATTTTTGTATTTTGTAGGAGTTTTATTTAATCTTTAAACAGTCATATATTAATTTGCTCCCACCCACAATCCTTATTCATGTATTCATAGTCTGCTGGTTCATTTATCTATCGCTCAGCCAGACCTCAACAATGGCGTCAAACATCGTTGCTCGGAGTTTCGTGATGCAACTGCAAACCCTCGACGCGCCTGCACAAATCTTTTACGATGGCTTACAACTGCACTCTCAGACACAAACACACCCACACGCAAGTCGAGCACCACCACCAATTATGTGCTGCTGGACCAAGAGAGGACAGCGTGCCAGGAGGGAAATCACAGTTTTGACAGTCGCTTCTCGTGTGGGCCTCTCAGCTCCTTTCACCGTCCTGTCTGACTCATCCTCTGAGTGCCTGTGTTTGGGAAAGGACTGCTCTGAGACACCAACTAACACACACACACAATAAAGTGTGCGACAGAGGGAGGAAAAGGCCGCGACAAAGTGAAGTAGAATTGGTGACGGGCATCAGGCAACAGCCACGGAGGCAGTTTGAAGATGTGTCGTCAGAGCAACAAATTGTGGGCAGCATAAGTTAAAGCAAAAAATATGATTCCTCCACAAACCACAATGGACAATGGGGGAAAGATTATTATCTGATGTGGTGCTTTGTGCTACATATGAAGCATTTATGTATTTAAAGGGAACGTTCACAGCAAAATCGGAGCAATTTGGAACAATTTTGGAACCAGTTAATTTGGAACCAGTGCCCCTTATGCCTCAGTTCTCAGCAGGATCCAGTTCTTGATTACCATCCTTATCATACCCCCTTTCGTCCACGGTGGTTTGAGTGCGAGTTGGAACAAGTACCTATTCTCTAACCAGTTCTTTGCACTACACAATCAAGAGTAGCAGTTCAAAAGCACCAATACTTTGCTGGTCTAGAACAAAGAACTGCTTACTGGGGGCGGGATTGTTGTGACCAGTTACCAACTAAAACCTATGACTGCCATTTTTACAAACCAGAGCAAGTGAAGCATGTTGTCTGACTTATCCTGGAAGAATATGCTGGCGATTCGGCATTGTATAAGGTCACGTAAGGACATGAGGAAGGTCTCTTGTCTGTGGAATAGCATACCAGATCTTAGAGGGTTTGGGAACCAGAACTTTTGCTTTAGCCTACAGAGAGTATTAGTAGCTTATTTTTTATGGCTTTCCCCCCTCATTTTGCATGACCCAGTCGGTGAACTCACTCCATGGTGTCCGGCCAGCTGCACCACAGGCCCCGCTCCAGCCCTCCCATGTCAAACATGAACTTGGCGAGGCAGAAATCATTGATCTTACTCTCATAGAACGCTCCGTTGCAGCATGACACTGATTGAAGGACTTGCGCTAAAAAGAATAGGAGACAAAAAAATAAATAAATACATTAATCATGTCATAAATATGACACAGAGTTAACTGCAACTGGGTAATCATTGTATTTCAGTGATTGGGCAGCAAAACTTTGCATCATTGTTTAGATACAAAAAGATTTCACAAAGCACTAAAGAGGTTATCTGCTGTTTTCAATTCTTGATAATTAGGAATATGTTTGTGCAACAAACAAGGTCATGTCCTGGCAACGGTTATTCCTATTGGACCATTTCTTCCCTATTAGGCTGTTAGTTTCGTTAAGAAAAGATTTTAATTTGCGGTCGGAGTCCCAATCCCATTTGTTTACTTCAGAGATGCGTGTAAACAGCCTCTTAACGTGGAGGCAGACCGGCGCCATCCCGCAGGACTCGGAACTCAATGTAACACCACTGAGCAGTACAGTAGGAGAGGGAGCTTAAGCTGGCGGAAAAGGGGCCCCATGTGGAACGAACAGGTTGTTGTTACGATGGAGAAACATGGTGGATCTCGGTCTGCAGCGGCCTGATAAGGGCCAACCGTGTGCCCATTATGTTTGCTCTGTCTCAGCTGGCTCTCGAGGCTCCGAAACGCTCAAAGGAAGAGTGAATGTGTTGACACGGGGATTTCAAAAAGAGATGCTACTGAAAGGAGAATGGGAAAAATGGACAAGACCCCTCACTGGTGCAGCACGCATCCTCAAAGAGAGGATAGTGGAGATTTGATAAAAAACTAAAGTGAGGTGAAAAAGCATAAAACACTTGCAGAAACTGAGCATAGAAATGGTAATTCTGCAAAAAACTGAAGCATCTATTAGCTTGTTTATCACCCACAGAGTTGTGAGGATGTTATGTTTCACCTGTTTGTCTGTTTGTTGGCAACAGCTCAGAGAGAAATCTGACATTCAGGCGTTCAAAGATGCCTTCCAACTTGGCTGCTAACCAGCATTGCATTCATATTTTCCAGGAAAAATCAAGGCAAACCATGACAGATGCTACAGCACTTTCTATTGACGTGCTGCCTTTAAGTTTTTCCATATTTTTGGCGAAAGGAAACACCCATCAGTCCAGCAGGAATCATTAATTCTGCCTGCCTTTCCCAGGACTTAATAGTTATGGATTTTCAGAAAAGTGATGCTCATGAATATGACATGATCCATCGAGCTCAGATGTCACTCATGTTTAGCCAGCTGCTCTGGTGCTCAGCGTGAGGGCCTAATTTTCACATTCTCCCATTCATGTCGGGCTTGAAGTAAAGCCCAGCGACAGTGGGATCTCAAAAGCCCGTCAAGAGACGAGTGTTGAAAGCATTCACACATGTCAGATTCCTATTATACTGCATGCTCGTCCTTCATGGAAACATGTTACTGTATTGAGAGGTCGTATGAAACTGAGTAACACGTCCATACATCATGTCATGGGGAGTACAACTCACGGTTGTGAGATCAGTTGTTATCATCTTCAACACCACCAAATGTGTACGTAATAATAATCCTATTATAAAATAATAAGAGTTGCAGGCATGGAAACCAGATTTCTACACCATTTTGCTGCCTTCAAAAGTTGAATCTTACCAACAATGAATGAAAGACATTTTTGCTTAGAATACTCTGAATACTTCTTTCTCAAGTAAATGTGGCTACAGTACTTTTAACTTTCAGTGTGCTATTACTACTTTTGATTAGCATAAAAAACTTCCTACACTTGCCCTCACAGTTTGTAGACGCATGCTGTGCATGTCATTGATTGAACGTAGCTATATCTGAGTTAACTACAGAAGGCAATTTCTGTTCAAACGTTAAGGCTGAACTGCATTTCTGTCTTCAAAAGTTGAATAGTACCAACAATGGATGAAAGACGTGGAAGGTTTGTTTAAAAGCTGACCAGTGAATGAATGAATAAAATAATACAACTGAACTTTTTGCATTGAAAAGTATTTTTACACTGTGATATTGGTACTTTTACTGAATTAAACAACATGGAAACCTTCTACACCCTTAACCTTGCCCTCAGACTAAAATTAAACTAAATTAAATTGTACAGATCTTACACTAAATTTGATCACTCCGTGTTTGTACTTAGTTGTATCTAAATTAACTACAGAGGGCAGTTTATGAAGGACATGCAGTGTGATTAGTGGAAGTTTAAAACCAGAGGCTGAACTGCATCGCTGGCTTCGAAAGTTGAATAATAGCAATAATGGATGAAAGACAAGGAATGTTTTAAGGTTTGTTGAAAAGCTGACCAATGAATGAATCAATAAAATAATGCAATTACACAATAAACCAGCCGTGCAAAACAACAACAAACATCTTTAAATTCTGAAATGTATACTTTCACACATGTTTTAAGTTACACTGTATACTGAGTAACTTATGTAACTCTACACTTATCCAATATTCAACAATATTCCTTTAACCACACGATTCAATTAGAAATTCAGTTTAAATCTCTTCAAAGAACTTGAGGAGTCAGTAGCACGAACACTCACCTGCCACCATCAACACAAGTCCTGCTTTCAGTAGCGACGCGCTCTCCAGAGCCATGCTGAACACCAACTCCAAGACGTTTTACTCCCCGGAGATCAACTGCACATATCTCACTCTTCCCCCGGTATTCTCACCAAAGCCACTGATTTATTCGCCTCACCACAACGCTACAAATATACGAACTGCAGCTCAGCGAGGACCGTGCGTAAAAAGCCCCCTTGACCTTCCACGGTGGCAGCCTCCTTCCCTCACCGCAGCCCTAATCATAGACGCTCTGCCTGTCATCCGATCCTCTTGTCCTGCTGCTTACAGCGTTGGAGCTGCTCGCAGGGGACAAAACAAAGTCAGACACCAAATTTAGTGTCGGTCTTAATGAAACCAGGGAGGCATTACACGGACAAAATAACAATATTATGAAATGAAGCCCTAATTGAGTGTCATTTCATGCTGTTATCAAAGCATAGCAAATAAATTAAATACACTTAAATGAGTGAGAGTTGTAAAAAAAGTCCCAATGAATTCGCACCGTATGTCATATGTTCAATAAGAAAGCCAATTTTCTGCAGAATATACCTTTAAATATGCAATTATCACAAATTAGAACCTATCATTTGAATGCTATTTGCTCTAATTTTGCACTATAATCACTGTATGATCATCATCACACTCGTAAGCTTTTAATTAAATCCCTTTGAGTCAAGTTTTCCCAATTACTTAAATTTGTAATGGATTACTTGGAATATCCCCGCAACTGTCAGAGTCTGTTCAAAAATCTCACGCCGGACTCGCACGGGGCCCCATTCGGTGTACAAAGACACAATTCCCATTTCCATGTCGCACCCGTATCGGAGCAAATCTTCATGCAGCTCGCTAATTGAATGTTTTATCTGCAGAGTTCTGTACAGGAGCGGAGTGACAGTTCATTAGTATTCTCAAGGCTGCTCTGCGTTGTGCTGCCACCCAGTGAGGCTGCCTGTGCTGCTGCTGCTGCTGTTGTTGTGTGTGACTAATCTCACAGCTCAGATAAATGTTTTCATGCATCTCTTATGATATACCGTCGTGTGCAGACTGACAGACAGTGTAATTTCCCTCAGGTTCGTGTTTTGGAGGGTAGATTTGTTTGTTCTGTTCCTTTTTTTTGGTCACACTGGAGGGACCTTGTACACATTTCAGCACTGGTTTACATGTTTTGCAAGAGGCATATTTAAATCAGGGGAACACAACGCTGATGTTAAGGGACTGTTTTACAAGTTCTGGGACCAGGTAGATGGGCGAAAACGTATGTTTCTCCATATAAGACAGCTTTGATTTCTCACCCTTCCCTCGAGTAAGAAAAAAAACAAACACCATTAATAACTAGAAACAGAAACTTTAAAATTCAAGAGTGTTTTGAATAAAAACTATACTAGTCATGAAAGTGTCGAGGATGTCTCACAGCCCAGGAGAGAAGCTGCTGCTGCATCTTTTGCCAGACGGGACCATTGTGTTATTTAGAAAAAGCCAAATGCACCTTTATGTTATTTAATTGGATTACATTACAGTCAGGGCAGGACTGAATGTAAAGGTTTCACACGACAGGCCCCCCTATATAGACGTTTTGAGATTTGGCTAAGATAATAGCCACCTATACTCAAAACCAACATGGGGCTGCATATCACGAGAGTAACTGCTAACTGCTGCTACCTCTAGCTGCCGTTAGCTACTTAGCTCAGTTAGCTGTGCAGCTTACAGTCCTGACCAGAGAATCAGGGGAGAGTCGGTGTTGGCAGCACTGGCACAGGAACCAGAAACGGGACATGGCTAGCTGGTTAGCATGCTAACATCAGCAGACATCAATACCTCACAGGTGTTGTTCATGTCTGTGTCTCTGAAGGGAAGAATAAAATAATAACATTTTGATTCAAGATGAGAACTTGTATGTATTTGTGTATCTCTCTGTCGGGGTGGGAGGGTTCTTTTTGATTTTCTTTTCTTGATTTTCTTTGTTGTTTTAATCTGTGTTGTGGTTTTTAATCTCTGTGAGGCACTTTGTGCGGCGTTATGTATGAAAAGTTCCAGACAGATAAAGATTATTTGATTTGATTTGAAAATAGTTTTGACTAGAGCAAAAACAAAACCCCTTTTCCTTTATCTGACACCACCAAATTATCTACATACAGTCCCTTACCTCGGGATAACGAGGCTTTAGAGTGTTGATAAGGACTTCTAAATGAATTCTCATTGTTGTCCGCATAATATTGATGAAAAATACAGGCCCAAATGTGATTTTATGTCCCTCGGGATCTTCATGATTCATGCAAGCTGCAGAAAATAAGCCTCAAACTTGAGTAATTCTCCCTGAACTCCCCTAGAGAGCAGCAGAGCACACTGAATGAACTCCCTCTCTGGCACTGTGGGAACATAAGAGGCTTCATCTCAGTCGTTTTTGCACCTCTTGCTGGCTGAGCTGTGGAGTCATTTTAGTTATAGAGCCAGTTTACACCCCGAGTTTTCACCTTACATGGGTCACAAATCAATATCTCTTTGTCCTCGCCGATTTGCCAGCTGCTTTCAAACTTTCTCGTCAGTCCACAAACGGAGCCAGAGAGCGGAATAGGGTACACCGGCTTGTAAAATGAGTGGCCCTGAAAATGGTATAGAGCTGCTGGGGCCCCATTAGACTGCCATCGTCAAAGTTTATAGGCTGTGGCTTCTAGTGGCGGATATTTGCTGAGGCTGACCAAGGAAACTTTTTCTGTAAGTCTACAAACAGAAATGAAGCAAACGCTCTGTCATCAAGCTGTAAAATAACCAGTCTCCCTCAGAAAATCAGTAGAATTTAAGATATCCTCCTTTTTTTCCTCTTTGAAGGCCATTTGTTCCTTTAATTCATCTCTCTAAATTATGACTACATTGCTTTTTAAAGGCTGCAAATTAACTTAAATTATGATAATGTTCCTAAAAAGTCACAGGTGGCAATAAAGGCCACACCAAACAGAATGGGGGCCTAAACCAGAATCAGCTGCCGACAAGTGTATTGACAGCAGCGATGGAGCCAAATAGCCAATCAGGAGAGGTGATAAGTGAGGTGGGCGGACATCCAAAAAAAAAAAAAAGATTCAAAAAAACAAAAAAACGCAAAAACGCTCCTAATCTTTTGGGTGTGCGGTGTGATAGGCTGGAAGACGCGTCAATCACAGCGTGGAGGCGTGTTCGGACCCCCCTCTCCATCCCGGCACACACGCTCCTCCACCTCACCCCCTCCATCCCTCCACCACCACCACCACCCCCCCCACTCCCAAGCCACCGGCGCTATGGCAGTGTGAGGAGTAAATGGCTCGGAGTGTCCGCGGTGGAAAGCGACCTAAACACTGGTCTGGGAACTGATAAACAAACACAACAAAAGCGCGGCGCGTAAAAGCTCTCCACGGCGCGCGGAAGCTGTGCCAGCTCTCCAAGAAGACTCCGACGGTTTTCTTCTTCTTTTTTTTTCTTCTTCTTCTTTTTTTTCTTTCTTTTTGTTGCCTGTTTATTTTTGCGTGTGTGTGCGTGTGGAGGGGGGAACCGAACCGAAGGATATCTCTCTTAATTGGACATGTGAGTTACGGGAGTTTAACAAGACGAGCAGCCCCGCTTTCTCCCTCGAAGATGAAGTTCCCCGCTTGCCTCCTCGTCACTTTGGTGGTGATCCGATCGAGCGCAGCGCAGTCAGGTGAGTGGCTTGGATGCGCGTCTCACGCGCCTGGGTCCGAGTGATCAAGTGAAGGGGGGTCCGAACACCTCCTGTCATGTTTGCGCAAATCCGCGCGTTTGAGCAGAAATGTGTGATTCGGGCTCGGATGGACGCGGTGGTTCAACACCTGTCCTGTGTTTGTGTGTGTGTTTTATGCTTTACATCCCTGGCACAACTTAACACAACTTCACACGCTGGATTTGAATCATCTCGTGCCGACTCACACCTGCAGCGGGACTGCGAGATTGTGGTGTCGAGCCCCCTGCGTAAAAATCTCCATTCCTTTTTGATTTCGCCGTTTACGCTGATGTGTGACACGTTTTGAGCGGACATCCACTTTCACACCCCGCTGTAAAAGTGTAATCTGTGCTCCGAATCCGCTGAAAGACGGAGGAGCGGTGGTGTTAGCGCAGCGCACACCAGCCCCGGAACCATTATCTATTCACACTGCACCCCTAAATATGAATGAATGCGCCATCGCTTTAATTTAATCCCCCTAAGCGGACGCTGATAGACCGAGGACCGCGGCTATTTGCGCTGATTTATATGAATCGAGCTCGGCTGCACCAGTGGCACACTTTCCCATCCCCTTACTGTCTTTGAATAATTTAGACGCAGCAGATACACTGATGGGGCTGTACAGGCAGCGGGAAAACATCTCGCTTTCATCATTAGGACCCCTGTGGTGTCGGTCCCTGGACGAACATCACTTTAATGTTCCTGCGATATTCCCATGAAGGCTTGTAGCGCGTCAGTGCTACTCGATAGCCAATTAATAGAGAAGTTAATGATATTTTCATTTGAGCGTTGGGTGTCTCCTCTGGCACCCCTGTGGGATATTTGCAGTTTGATGTTTGCGCCTGCAACATGTAACATTTGGCTTTTGTAACACGCTCCTTGTCTGATATGTTTTTTTTGCTCATGGTGCACCACAACCTCGCAAGCAAAACAGCAGATCGAGGCTTTGATGTTGAGAAAAATGCTGCTGTTGAACTTTTTTTTCAATCAGCTTTTGTTCACAGGCTTTATTGATCAGTAGGAGCATATTCTGTTTGGTTTTGGAGTTTGCTTTGGACGTCAGTCAAGAGCGTGAATGCACTCCTTGCGCTTCTTTGTGATGCCAGACTCTTGCCTTCCTAATTGATATCATCAAGAGTCTGGCGAGGGGTTGTCAGGAAGCTGGATGTCCGGAGGTGAACGTGGGCCGTCGGCCAAACTCTCAGCGCCACGTATGAGATTCTATGCTTTTCCCCCTTCCCCGCCTCCAAGGACAGGTCGAGCTCTGGCTCCATCTCTTGCTGGTTTGTGGGGGAGTCGGAGAAACAAACACACACCGACTCCCCCGCTGGCTGTGTGGCGTGGCTCTTGGATGGAAAAGGCGCTGAATGCTGCCTATTAAACAGGAGTGGATGGATGCACGGATGGATGGGCGACAGGCGGGGGATGAATGGGGAGGAAGAAGTGGCACCCTCGCCGGCTTATTTATTCTGCATGCATACACTCCCATCCAAGATATTTGTGATGCAAATTCTGCCCAAGAATCTGAGCTATGCCTCTTGGGAAGTTCATTGTGTGTGTGTGTGTGTGTGGGTGTTTGTGGGTGAGGAGATATTTGTGCGCGATCTGTCCACTCTTTTCACTTTAATCTCCCTCTACTTATTGTCGATCTGGAAATTCATGCCCGCCGCCGTACATCAAACAGGTTTAAAAAGGCGTGTCGGGAGGTTGGAGCGAGTCAAGGCTGGAGACGTTCACCTCGCTGGTGTTTAACATGGTGATTGAATCTGTCAGTACGCTCCTGCTGCGAGACAAATGTCTGCAGCATTCCTGCCAGTCAGCTGCTCTGCTCTATACACTACTATCTGTGTGTGTGTGTGTGTGTGTGTGTGTTGTATGATGTACAGTGAGGCCACACGTTTGCCAAAAACGAAGGTTTTCCCGAGCAACTTGATTGATGATTTGCTGTATTCTGACAGACTCTCGGCAGTGTGAGAGAAATCTGTGCGTACGCCTCTGCAGACTCACATTAATCTTGATTTTGATGCAAATGAAACCTTACAAAAGAACCCTACGGATGCACTGAAGTGTTTATTAATACTGTCGGAGGATGATCAGCTTTCTTCTCCGTCTTGGACTTGTTGTTCGTGAAGCAAAATCAACTCCACTCCTGGGAGACAAAACAGCACAAAAACACTGTACAGTGAAAGGTCGGTGAACAGTCGAATCTCATTCCCTGGTTGCCAAATACTGATGCTTTTGGTCAGCGATCATTCTCCAGAATCGGCCTCCCTGCCTTTTTAAGCCAAGCGCACTTTGCCAAGTTTTCTACGCCATTCAGGTTCGAGGGAATGAGCTGTTGTCAGTGGGGTTTGTTGGGGTGCAACCTCATTCACCGATCAGACGATTAGTTTCTCAGTTAATCGTTAAGAAGCTAAAGGAGAGCGCCTGTTTCTGGTGGTTTTTCACAACCCACGATGATGCAAAAGTCAGTTTAATCTCGTAAATAACAAAAAGGAACATTATTCATTCCTAACCACCTAACATCAATTATCAAAGTTGCTGAAAGGTCCTCTTGGGTCCAACTTGTCAAATAATTGCTCACCTTAAGACCTTTAATAAACTTTTGGTACCAGGTGAGTAATGTAGGGCTGAAACCGATGTTGCACGGTTAATTGATCAATCATATTGTCTGTGAAATGTCAAAAACTTGTAAAGAGTTCCCGTCACAATGTCCCAGAGCCCAAAGTGGCGTCTTCACATTGCTAGAGAGGCACCAAGTTGTCACTGTTTGACATTTTTGCTGGGGAAATTTGATTATATTTTGATCGACTAATAATTTAATTGACGAAGCATCGTAGCTCGAGATTAATGATTAGATCGTTGTCCCAAAGGTATCAGATGGCTACATTTCGCCTCCTTTCTTGGAAGTTAGTTGAGTTAGATGTGCTTAAAAGCTTTGGAAAACACCAGCAAGATCTGTCAAACTACTGCTTTCAAGGTCAAGAATGAATCACAAGTTAAACCATCTCTCTCTGGTCTTTTGATTTGCTTTCAAGCTCAGCATTAGAGCTGCTACTAATGATTATTCTTTAGTTGTCTGGTCCTTAAAATGCCAGAAAGGGGCGATAATCAGTGTCCAAAAGCCCAAGAACAATTCCTCAAATGTCTGTCTCCACAGCCTGAAAGTATTCAGCTTATTGTCCAAGAGGAGTAAAGAAACTCGAACCCTTACCAGAAATGTTCACATTTAAGAAGTTAAAGCTTCTTTACTCAAGCCGATTATCAAATAGTTGGCGACTAATTTATTCTATTTTTGAGTTTTAAATATGAACCTTCCTCAGGCATAAATCATTCCATTGCATCTCCTTTAAGGAAGACCGTAACGTTGTCGTACTCGAGTTTGGACGTGTTCACGAGACACACAGCTCTAATAAACATATGGCTAGATATGGTTCCAAAGGGACTTGGTCTCGGTCTCGATACAGTCTTGGTCATGACTTGGCCTCGGTTTAGGTGGTCTTGACCACAACACAGGCGGATGGAAAGATGCAGTTAAAAGCTCTGGAATACATCCTAAAAAGCAGTTGAACTAATGTTTCCGAGGTCAAGAACGGATCTGGCTCTTCTGGATGGTGTGTTTGGGAGTCCGTTGTTTAGAGGAAGTCTTCAGAAGAATTCGCCAAAATGCCAAATCAAAGTGGATAACGTTCTCCTGAACATCCGATTCCTCTGCCTCCCTCTGACAGGGTGAATCTTTTTGGTATTCAACTCGTGAGGGATGGATCCTCCTCTCCTGTTTTTTGACTGAGGCAAACAACAAAAAAAACAAAAGAAATCTTCACCTCGCCAACCCGTCTAAACACAGCTCCAGTTATTTCAGCATCCTGTATTTAGCCGTCTGTATCCTCGCATCCCTCAAACATTTCAATCGCCCTCGCTCGAGTGTGTATGGCAGCCCGCTGCATTCGCACGTGTGTGTGTGTTTGTGTGTGTGTGTGTGTGTGTATTTGGGTGACATTTAAAGACGTGCTCTCCTGTGAAATGGCCGGGGGAGAAGGTGGTGGAGGGGGGGAAAGGAAACCCACTGAATGCCAGTATCAAATTACTGGGCGTCTGTCAGCTGGCACACACAGAGCCACAGAGCTGGCCGAGGCTTTGTGGAAGACTGACGGAAATGAGAATTTATTACAAGCTAATTAAGCTTTTTTTGATAGCATCAGTCTAGACCGCGAGCCCTTTATTTGACAGCATGAGAGATGAGGGGGGGGAGGGGCAGTGAAGGAATTCAATCTTGCTCTAAATTAGTCAACATTGCTATCATAACTTGATATCTGCCAGGCTTTAACCCGTGCCAGGTCCTGGGCTGGATGCTGCTCAGATATGCCGCGATCGTTCCTGACATGCCGATGGAGATGCTTTCTGTCAGCGTCTTCCGGTGACAGAACGAAGGAGGGTAAAATATGTCTGTTTGCACAAAGGAATAATAATTGCAGTTCAGTGAGGGTGACATTGAGGTGTGGGCTGTTATTTGCTCCCTCTGTCACAACTGGACAGTCTCAGTGGGCCGTAAAGGGAAGCCTTACAAATGATGTGACGCGTGGGGGGTGATGGAACGCTTCTCCAAGGCCTGAGACGGCACAACGCTGCCTCTCTCGCCGCGCTCAGATTATTATCCGCACGGGCCGAACAAAGATGACGCTGTTCCCTCGCTTGGGAAAAATTTTTTTTTCTCTTTTTGTCTTCCCTTTCCGAAGCGATACCGCGACGTCACGAGCGCGCTTGCTGACATTTTTCCCCGCCGCCGGCTGTACAGAGGGGCTTCTGTTCTCCCGAGTTTGCGAGCCACCCAAATATTTACATGCGGAATCACAACTGCACAGCATGGGAAGGAAAACATCCAAGGCGCGGGTGCAAAATAGCGGCTTTATTGGCCTCTGTAATCATCCCAGAGGCTTCTCAGTCCCTCGCTGTCTCTGGCGCTGTGTTTGTGTGCTTGGCAGGACAGACTTTTGAACCCCCCCCCCGTGCCTTTGCTGCCTAATGATGAGCAGGGTTGGCTTTGGTTGCGCCGTGGCGTCCGGTGCCAACTCCTAGTGCGAGTTAGATTGGCTAGTCGGAGGCTGGAAGCCTGGCACAGATGTCCCCTTTCAGGAGGACTGAGATCTCACTCCTACACAGAAAAAAACACAGTCCACCCATGCACAGGGATTTACTTTAGACACCCTCCAATCTACATGCCCTCTTTTAATTTCGTGCCGCATGCTGGTTCTGCTCCGAGTCTTACCGTCGCACAAGTTCACGGGTGAAAGGGCGGTGGAAGCCTTGTTCAGTGGCGCTTCAAGTGTGCTCATTGTTTGCTTTAGGTACAAATGTACTTTCAGTGGTTTGTGCTGCACACACACACACACACACAGTGCGAGCGAGGCATGGCCGAGGAGGAAAAGAAAGGACAGGAAAGACAGAGGAATCTTTTCTTTTTTTTCTTCCTCCCCCTCTTCTGTTTCTTCTAGTCCACTGGAGGGTTTGTTCGGCCCGCCACTTGTAATTCCACTCAGAGACAAATGCCTCCATCCTGCGTCTGAGGGGCTTCCTACACACACACAACACACACACATTCACACACAGATCTTTCCGAGCAGTACCGGTCGGCTCACTTCAGAGCTCCTCCTCTCGTCTAAAAAAACCCCTTCTTTTACTTATTCCATGAACTCCTTTCTCCCGCATTTGTCACCTCTTTTCCGTTACTCTACCTCATCCACACCTTGTCCTTCCCTCTCTTCCTTTCCTCCCTCCTTCCCTTTCCTCTCTCGCACACATATCAACACACACGTGAATAACACACTCCTCCCTCTGTCTTTCATTAGCGGTGCGTGAGTGCAAGGCTGTCACAGAGAATACAGGGAGAATGGAAAAACAGCTTCTCCCCCCCCACCCCGCTTTAATTACGACACGCAGTTTGTTTGGCGGACAACACGCTGTCGGCAGCTCCTTACACCACTCAAACTGTCATTTACATGCTTACACGCATGTATCTGTTAATGTGCGAGTGTGTGTTTGTTTTCCTAAACCCGGCGGAGCGTCAGTCGGGATGCTGATTTTCTGTCGAGACTTTGGTTTACAGCCGCTTCGAACAGCGTCAGAGGGCAGACCGAGATCATCGTCTGTGTCGTAACTGAGATTTCTTGCACATCTGAAGCCAAATCCTAATTAATTCTTAATTGAATTACTCGAGTCTGCAGTTTTAGAGTTATGGATCTTTTTAAAATTGCGCCCAAAACAGAACGTGAGTCTATTTTTTGATATACGTGTGACGGATTTTCGGGAATTAATGTCACTCGAAACACTGATGGGCTGAAAATAAAAAAAACATGAATTATGAATAATTGGTTGTCATCAACATAATCAAACGATTTAATTAAAGACGACTACAATACGGCAATAATTTGTGTTTTATGTAACATATTCCTGACTTTTGTCTCCCAGTTTAAGTTTTTGTGGTGGTGCAACACCTCAACAGTTTTTTCGAACTCTTAGAGGAGGAATATTATTCTCATTTTCCAGGTTCATATTGTGGGTTATGGTTGGTATTTCAGCACTGTCTCTGTCTCTGCTCTTTAAACTTGGTCTCCATCAGCTCCTAAAGAAAATATCTACATATAAATGCTGAAACACTCCGTAAGACTGAGAGGAAATTCAGAGTTGGGCTGATAATCATCTGTGGAAGTCTTGTATTACACGCCTTGTCGTTTGATTCATTATTCATGTTGTTTGTTGGCCACATGGGACGCCACAACAAGCTAAGCACAATATTGACATAGTATCACATTAAATTGTCGTCGCTAACGAGTTGGCAGACTATTTGGAGCGATCCAGAACACAGAGAAACATGAGCATTCATGTTTCCGGTCACCTGATTAGTGTAAGTCCTGTTAGCTCTGTTTTTGGTCTCCACCAACTCCTAAAAAGTACATTTGGCTCTTTAGCCAAGAAGCTTAAATGCCCCATAAGACTTGTAGATAAAGCAGAGTTGGATTTATCATTCTCCGTCTCAGTCATTACACGTTCTCTATTCATTTGTTGCATTATTGATGTAGAAATACTCAACAGTGCAACTTGAAGATGTTTCACGGTAGCTGTAGGATTAGCATAAGGTTAAAGTCGGGGCAGGAGTGAAGGTT
>CAEMYA010000116.1:492890-514200 GCA_903131615.1 Diplodus sargus
TTTTTTTACGGAATAATAATCAAGAGTAGCAGCTCGTTATAAAAAGGTAGGTTGAGGAAAACGGAAGGGAGCAAAGGCCTTTTATTCCAACCACCAAATGCAGCCCTGCCCTGAGTTTTTCTTGGATAATGCCTTGCTCACAATCACACTTGAATTTCATAGATCGTCCTGCAGGTTAATTGGACTGTTGGCTGCCTCCAAAATTAAAAATAACCTCCCACCCTGGTCCAAAACATGCATGAATGTTGTGAATAAACCAAGCTGGAATGGAGGAGGCGCAGTCGGGGCACCCGGTGGACTATCTCTGCTATGCGAGGAGCGTCAGTGTCAGGGTCAAGGTATTTTTAACCGGGCATGCATGCCCACAAACTGCACCGCCATGTGCCACCTGCTGGACCCCGTCAGCTGTTGAATAACTGAAGTGGCGAGGGGGGAGGGGACGCCAAGGTATGTTTCACGTGTCCTTTTTATACGATTGCGCCTCCTCCACCAACAAAATCTCCACGGTATTAAAACCCTTCCTGGAGTTGCACACACAAACTCAGAAATGGAAAAAAATCCTGCAGCTTACAGAGAAGGAGCCGAGGTTGCTTGTTTATTTTGCCCCGAGAGAGCCAGAGGTGGTGGTAGATCAATACTTGGCAGGTATCGATGCTGCAATAGTGGTTATTTGTTCTTGAACCCTTTGGCTGTAGACATTCCTCCCATAGGTGAAGGCATGGTGGGAGCCTCTCAATATTCTCTCCCCATCCTGGTCACAGCTGCTCTCATAAACCAAGGTTCATATTGCAGCAGCTGGGCCCACCTCTATACAAGACTAATTGTAACACGATTTCATCCTGTTGCTTCGGAGCCAATTTATGAAGCCACAGGACGGCCGAGTGATCAATTTCCAAATTTTTGAGTGAACTTTTTTTGAAATGTTGATTTGAGCCGCATCGACTCGGCTAGAGGTTGTTTTTTTTTGTTCTTCTTTCTCCTCGGCTCTACTTTAAAGCTTGGCACATTTCAAGGATTTGTTGAGTTTATGAGATATTGCCATACGCTATTTTTTTTCTTTCTTTCTTTTTTACCCCCCACACCTGAGTAGATAGAAAAGATGCCTTGTTCTGCTCTTGTCCTTGCGGCTTTTATGACAATTGTACCGCCAGAGCACCAAGGACTGAGAGAAAACAAGCCTTGTAGTGGCGACGCAAGCGAGAGCGCGCTAAAAACACACACCAAGGTTACAGACACTTAGGGCACAAAACACAAACTACAGTGTGTTTGTGTGTGTGTGTGTGTGGCTCATTCCCTCCCAATGGACTGAAGCAAATCTGATCATTGTAAAAGGGGGCAAGGCAGGCCGGCACTCCAAAGTTTCTTTGGTTGCGTGGCAACCGCACAGATTGTACAGTAAACACTGGTAACGAGGGATTTGTGCGTTTGTGTGTGCCAGTCCACTTTTAACTTTCCAGTGAACACTCATGCACTGGACATGACAGGGCCATTTTGAAATCCACTCCATGCTCTAATTTTGGATGAGGTGTGGAGCTGACCACAGGTCTGCTGATAAACAGTATGTGGTTGATATGGAGCCCTCGTCAACGGGATAGTCCAACCTGAATCTACCGTGTACCTTGTAGCTTCCTCTCTAATTGAAATCTGTGTTTATGGTGTGGTTGAATCAGTCACTTAGTGGGGGAAAAAAGTATAAAACATCTATATTTACATTTCAAACCACAGCTACTACGTAAATAACTTGTTTGCTGTCCATCCAAGTGCTCATTACACTGCAAACAGTCTTAGATTTGGCAAAATATGGCCTCTTTTGGAAAGATGTGGCAATAGCCGTCTGAATGTTGGACTTTACCAAAGTCTTATTTAAAGAACTATTTCACCACTGGAAGGATGGTCTTTGCATAAACCTTGGATGTCTCTACAGTAGAAAGACACGACTATTTTTAAAATTGGTGCTACATGACCAGATAAAACGGAGAGGAAGGGGCTGCTGATGCAACAGCAAGATCTGATTAGCAACACTTGACAATTAATAGCCTAATAATTGGTAGCAGTATTGGTATCGGCCATGAAAAAGCCCCTAGTTTAATTTAGTGTTACAAAGTTCTCGTTTTACAACCCAACACATATTCATACCTAAACATGTGAATGGTCAGCTTAACAGAAACACATGTATCACAACTTTGTTTTAAGGTCGAAGTTTACTTGGTCAAGTCAAGTTTTTTTTACCCATTTTGTCGTGTAAAAGAAACAACTGTTGACTTTTAAACTACGTTTACTTGTAATACCTGCTGCTCCCACTGGAGGTCGCTACCAAACAAGAAACGTAAACACGCATCGTAATAAGAATTTTTACTTCTGTTTATCTGATGAGGACGGGCTCAGCAAAAGACACGTGAAAGTAAGAAGTGAAATGTTATCACCATGCTGCTTTTCTACCGTTCCCTGTTTTCTGACGTGTTCGTGACTTCACGCAAGTCTAAAAAAAAACTGTACATTATCGCTAATCACGGTTTAAAAATGGTGTAAAGTACCAGAGATGCTTTGTTGTTTTTCATGATATTCCCATTAAGGATAATAACCCAGTGCAACATGAGGCACCAGCTATAATCAGCTTAGGGCCCAAAATAATGTTATCGCCACTCAAAAGCCTGTATTAGTCAAACCTTGATAGGGAGCGCACACATGCTTTGATGCTGCGCCAGCCACCCCTGGCATGGCAACCGCGGACGAACCTCGCATATGAAAAAGAGCCTCTCTTCTAGTCAGCACCACCCCAGACTGATGTGATGTGACAAGGACAAACATAATGCGGCTGTTTCATTGTCTCTGATCGCCTATTGTTTCAGTCTATTACGAATATCAAGTCTGGCAGGGATCGGATTGTGTTCCCGGCACCTGCGTCCCATCAAAAAACAAACACAGGGGCTGGTTTGATTTGCTGGATGATTTCCAATACAGCTGCTGTTCTGGAGGCTTGTGGGAGGGATGGTGATGAAAGGGTTGACAGCTCGAGCCATCGCTTTTGCGGCTCTGGTCTTTCATATTTCTTTCAGGGGGACAAATGAATCTGAAAAAAGCAGCTTTGTCCATAAAATACGCGGATGAGGCAACCCTCCGCGGACCAGAATTATTTGTAAGAGGGCATTTTTGGCCCATTGATTGTTCCTGTAATGTTTATCCTTTTTATACACTCCATTTCAACCTCTCATAAGACTGTCTCCAGTTATTTTCAACCGCTGGAAACCAGCGACAGCTCTCATCAAAAAAGATGGTGCAGTTTTTGTTATCTTTTCCCATCGAGTCCCATCTTCCATCCCTCAATGAAATTTCCCTTTTATGATATTGTTTGTTGATGGAGCAGTTTGTGTGGGGTTGGCATTTTTTTGCTGCCACTGGGTTTATGGAGCCAGCAGTCTCTCCTGCTTCAGGCTGTTTACTTGGCTGTTTTTTTTTTTTTCTTCTATCCAAAGCCCCTCCATTTTACCCATCCAAGAGCACTCTTGTAAGATCTCCAGCGATGGACTCCCATTCATCACAGAAATCAAATCATAGCCTGTCTTCTGTTTGTGAACATGAACTAGGTGAAGTACAGAAATACTGCTTTTTTTCATCCCCTTTATTTCATAATCATTTAATGAACTTATGGGGACATTTGTACGCCTTCAGCTTTGAGTCGTATGATCAAATTGACTGGGCAGGTTTTCAGTAGCATTATTTTTAAAGCCCAGGGATGTCGGTAGCTGCTGTATTATTTAGTGTAACAGGTTACAGAAAAAATGCCCATTTAGGACTGGACGGTCTGCCCTGTGGGAGCCAATGTGCTACTAAATCAAGAGTTTAGAGTATCAGTAGCAGCGCTGTGATGGTTTCTGTGTCTAGCTTCAGTCAATCATGCACTGGATGGCGTAACATCTGCCAAACTCATCAATTATTCCTCATCATCAGAGCCCGTATGCTTGTAAAAGTGAAGCATACCGTTTGAGAAAGAGCTCTGTGTTGGATGGTCACACCGAGAGTTATATTAGAACAAATTCATTTGGAATTTTGTTGTAAATTTTGTTGAGTTGTGCACCTACATTATACCGGATCACTTAATGTTCAAATCCAAAGAAATCCTTACATTTACAGAAGGCAGCGGTGCGTTTCGTTCGGTCTCCTGTCGCTGTAACTTCCTGGACAGAGTCAGCGAGTGAGGAAGGAAGTCGGCGGATGACACTCGACATAACGTGAATGAATGAAAACCCACACAAGCTCGCTTCACTTGATTAAATCATTGTTATTTCAGTCGGCGGAATCCACAGTCATCAGCCACAAAAGAGAAACCTGCTTTTGTGTACCACTGTGTGAAATCAAAGAGCCACTGTTGCAGAATTGATGGACGGAGTTTGGAGTAAATCTGCCTCAGATATCGTTGTGAGCTGCATATTTGCTCTGTTAGAATAGAAAACTCGGGGGGGAGAGAACGAGCTCAGGGGTCAGTCAGTTTCTGATGCAACACATGCAATTAATCAGACATACTGAGCGTATTTATATTCATAAAACAACCTTGACCTCACTGTTTAATATAGCACAATAAACTACAGCCATTATCACCTTTGTTATAATATCATTCAGGAGGGGCCTTCCTAATTTAAATCACAAGCGTCAGGTCAACCGGTCCATGAATCTCATTGTGGAGTCCTGATTCGCAGGCAGCAGAGTCCAGCACCAACTCACCAAACAACTTAAAAGATTTATAGCTCTCGCTTCCCTCCGCATGTATACGCCACCATGCACAGCACAGACTCCGAGGCTGTTATCAGCATGAACATCCCATAGATGTATCTTCACCGTGACCTCCCTGCTCGCTATTGTTTGGCATTTTTAATGCGCTGTTGCTTGTCATTGAAAGTGGCATTCAGGCCACATTCCTTGTCTCGGTCAATATGTTTTTTTTTCCTTTTGTAGCCTTATTTATATTCCACCCCCTCCAATAGAAGTTGGGGACACCATGCTATTCCTCTGTGCAGTAATTCAATGATTATCCAGCTCACAATCGAAGTTGCAGCGAGCCTCCCCAGCTGTTTTTTCCCACAACAGGGAATGTAACGAGCATCAATCACGTCCACCGTCCCTCGCTATTATCTTTGTCAGTTCGAGATTGTGTCATTGTGTGAGCGCGAGCGCATTCCTGTCATGTTTCTCTTGATCAAACAAGAATCAGGGATCGATCGATAGGGGTCGCGCTTCCGCAGAGTACTTACCTGTTATTAGGCGGGGATCAGCCGCGACGCAGGTGGAGATTTCCTGCCGGCTTAATCCTCTCTGGCACGTTTTTTGCATCTGATCAAGATACAACAAACAAAAGCAAGAGATATGGGAACACAGGTTGTTTTTTGTTGTTTTTTTTAAGGCACGTAGGTGTTCACGCTCTGTGCATTTGTCTCTGAAATGTCATCGGGGCATGCTGCTATTTGTGTTATTTGTTTTTCAGCTCTTTTTCGTGTGTGTGTGTGCCTGGTGAGAGCGGAGGTTGGGTCACGCCGGGAGGACAGGCGCCGGCTCATTTTTTATCCCTCTCCTGCGTGCCTCATTCAGGGGAGGCTTTGTCACCAGCTATCTACCTGCCAGCACTGTGTATTGTTATTCCAAAGTACAGGCCAGTTAACATTTCTCTTGTCACTGCTACATCTCCCCCTGTAACACACCGGGAAAAAGAAAGAAGAAGAAAAAAAAAACTGAACAGGGAAGGAGACGCTCCTTTGCCCATACCTCGCTTTCTCCAAAAGAAGCCGGGATTCACGACGACAGAAAGAAATTCCATCTTTTTATCTTGCTCTCCATGTTATCTGCTTAATAAAACACTGGTGCTCTTTTAATAAAACGCAGCCGTCTTAGTTTTTCTGGCTGTAACTCTCGTCAGACACTACAGGTGGACAATTTTCAAATCGTTTCATACACTGGACAGTTTTGATGGATTCTTTCAGACAAAAATATACAATTATGCATATTGACACATATTTAATTAGAAAGCTTTATTTGCATATTTAAACACAATATATCAGAAATACTAAGTACTTAGTAATAAGTAAGAGTGACAAGTAACCTATTGATATAAAAAACAAAGCAAAAAAACACGGCCCGGCCTCATCAGACAACCAACAACCATATACGTCGACTGTGAAATCAGCTTATTACGATCCATTTTTAAGTTTTGTTAGATTGCGCCCTCTAGTGGCCAGCAAAGGTCCGCATAGGGAGGAGGTTTGTGTGGAAGTTCAGGTAAAACAAGTACAGTACTTTCATCCAGGAGGCCTCAGTGATGAAGCTGACGTGACATCATGTATGTAATGTAACTAAATTTATGCACGTTAGTAACTGAATTCTAATAAAGTTGCTATTTTAACAAGCCACAAAATGTTTTCCTAAACCTAACCAATTAGTTTTAGTGTCTTAACCGAACCAAACTGGTGATATACGTCACCGGCAATCAACCTATTAAGTTGTTTAGATGTGAGGATGTGTTTCTTAATGTAAGGAGTCCACTGGGGAAGTTCGTTCTACTTTTACATGTTCAGATTTCATCGTTTATTTATTCAAGAATGCCTCTTTGGGATTTCAACATTACATTTCAAACAACTTTTCTCACCTCTTGTGTCGTCTGCTGATGTTAAACCCAGATGCTCCCTCTGAGATCAAGTGTTTCATGTTTGGCTAAATCTGATGGTAAAAACAGAGCAGCAGATTTAGCATCGTGACAGGCAGGTGTTATTAGTCGGTAATGTTTTTACCAGGCCAACACTCAGCGTGTACTGCTCAGTCCCCCCACCCCCCGCTGTGACTCTCCCGTCAGCTGCTTGGAATACAAAACCAACTCATATCAGCCCGGCTCAGCCAAAACACATGACAGATACCTGGATTCATCAGCCAACGTGGTATTTACAAATATAATTTGCGCCGATGATGAATGCCACTGATGAGTAGGATTTGTGCTGAGCGATTAGGCCATTACCTCGTGGCAATTAGCTTTAACACTTGGACACAGCGGAGGCTGTAGACGCATGTGTCCCCTCGGAAGTTTTTGAGTCGATGACAGGGCTTTCTGTGCCCATATCCCCGAGATTTATTTACCCTGCGAGAGGCTGGCAGGCTCAATCGCCGGGCAGTAAAGCCTTTTATGCGGTACGCCGTTCGATTGGGAGCAGCTCGTAACTCAGGCAGTCTATCAAATCAATGGGTAGCGTGTTGAGCGCTGATTTAGGATGGTAATTAGAGATGTTAATTGTTTTCATTACTCAGGGAGGGAAGCGGTGAAGAGAAAGGGGGGAATGGGCACTTCTGGGTCTGATCGGGGGGGTTTCATCAATCCGAGGGACGGAGAATGACCTCCCCATCGGATACAGATTGTATCTCCATTTGTACCGTGTGACCTCCATTGATAGGGAAGCTGCGGAGTCTCTGACCTGTGAGTGACCTTTGTGTATCTGGCATGGATCCAAGATGGCCGCACTTTGATACATTAGCTCCCGTTAAATAATTAGCTCCGAGGTTAAACATGATTTGCAGCAGACGGGGGAAAGTATTAATGAATAGTTAAGCCTGAGCATGGTATATCATCGCCGCTGACACTCTCCTCTGCCCGTTTAAACGTTATTTATGGGCGCACATCGCTGCAAAATTACATTTACAAGCTGAAACCGTGAAGTTATAACTGCGAACGGTAGAATATTCTGTCAGGTCACAATGGCGCTGTAAATATGTTTAAATCATGAGTGAACTGCAGTGAATAGGTATTGATTTGTGCTCGGCAGGGGTTTCAGTGCTTCAGTAGAAAAGGAGAATGCACTTTTAGTGTTGTCTCTGGTCTATTCAGATGTTAAAACCTGAAGAGGGTTCTTTCAAAATTGAGGCATCATTTGAAAATAAATGACCACTTGTACACGAGTGTCGCAGCAACATGGATTTAAATGGTTTCACCTTCAGAAATGATACTGAACAAGTCCATAGACGACTGAATTGTTGCCTTTTCATACATGCTTTCGCCCCATTGACTGGCAACCTTGTCTTGTCTCCCAGTGCATATATGCTTAATTTCCAAAACATAGAAAAGAAAGAAAGAAAAAACAACAAACAGGCATCGGGCCGAGTGTCTAGAAGTAGCCCTTTAATCAGGAACAATATTAATATTATTCACGTACAGCACTGAAATGTTTGCATCTTTTAAGACTGTTTAATATTCTTTTACACTGGGTTTGTTAGGGAATAATGTCATAATCTAATAAACTAAAATGTAGAAGAATTCTGTGTAGTCTGGCATTGTAGGAAGAATTTGATAGTGGTTTTTGCACTATTCTTTGTACTGTCAGGTTCATTTGTGCTCCATCCATTTATCCATAAAGGCATATCTCTGCTATCTATATAAAAAGTGCTGTGTATAACAGCTGCAGTTATAATGTTTGACTTATCACACCTTGTGTGTGACTACAGCCTGAGGCCTTTGGAGGTTTCCGAGCGTCCACCCTCCTCTTGTGCCGGTGTCCAAATTTCACACTCGACCGCCTCATTCTCATCCCCTCAGAATAATGAGCGCCCTGCTCATAGCACTCATCTGTAAGTGACATTTTTATTGGGCGAATTAGTCTCAGATGTTCCTATCTTTGGCCAGGGGGAGTGAGACCCCTGTGACCCTGCACGGAGTAGAATCCTTCTCACTTCAGCTGAGCGTGAGTAAGATGTTTTATATTCCCCTTTTCTGCCTTCTGCTTGCTGCTCATCGCAGCTATTCCTTCATGTGAGAAATGCTGCTCCGCAGAGTCAAAAAGAAAATCATCGGCAATCTGTCCATTTTAAATGAGCTCTTCCAGACTGAATGTTCCTCCGGCTTAGGAAATATGTTGATTTGTGTTGTGATCAAACAGATTTTTTCCTCACTTAAGAGGAGAAGTCTCTGTGGCCTGGAACAGGACGGACTGAAATCTAGTGCTTCGCAATATATCACTGATCTGTGGCATGAGACTACATACATTGTCTTAGAGTTTGGATATTGTTATGTCATCATATAGCAACTGTTATATTTGTTCTGCTACTTGTCTTTACCCACCAAGTCCTTATATCCATTAATCTCAAGCCCCGTGCTGGCGATATTTGTGCCGTGACACAAGATGGTTCGGGGTTTTCTGCCAGTGATATCTCAGGAACGCCTTTGGACGAACTTCTTCAAGTTTGGCACAACCGTCCACTTAGATCCGTTGTTGTATTGATAGAATTTAGAGTTCAAGGGTGAAGGTCTCTTTGTGACCTCAAACAGTTGTCTGTCTGTCCGTCCGTCTGTCCGTCTTTCCCCCTTCTTGTGAACATGATATCTCTATCTTTCTTCAAACTTGGCACAAGCCTTACCCTAACCCCTGACCCCGACCCGTGGACTCGTCGATGAACTTGGTGGTCAGAGTTCGAGGGTGTCTCCAGCTCTGTTTGTAGAGACCAGAGTGGTAATTTAAAACCTCACCAGAGCATAAGCGCAGTGTTGTGACAGAAGAGAGTTCGAAAGTTGAACTTAAAGAAACGTGAAGTTAGCGGCATTTTGTTTCGGCATTTCCAAGTGTTGCACCACAAGATATTTCCAGCCGTGCTTGTGGAGACAAAAACCTGATGTTTTTGACAGGAAGTCAGGTCATCTGCTGCCATGTTTGTGGTGACAAGAGCTTGGAACATTTCCATTAGTGTTTGTGGCTACTAAAACAGGCGTTTTAAGCCAAAAGAAGATATTTTCCTAACCCTAACCAATGTTTTTGTATGCCTAAACCTGGCATTGCATGGAAAAGTTCATCGTATCTGTTATCTTCTGGTGCTTTTGTGGAGCGATGGTATTTTATACCGGAAGGTCAAAGATCAGCAACTTGACTGGTGCTTGCAGACACATAAGGGAAGGTAGTTATTCTAGTTGTGTTAATATTTAGTGAAAGTACCAATAGTCATCCCTACAATGATGTTGCGATATCAGTATCAAGGTATTTGGTTGAAGATATTGTGATGTTTGATTTTGCAACCCAGCCAATGCTATATATTTTAAGGCAATTTTCACCCAGCCCTTAAGAAATGCTTCATGCTCTGCTCCTTGCATAATCAGACCAGCTTTATTCTGGTCGAACGCTTGGACTCAAAGAGGATGGACGCTACGGAAGGATGACTTTAATCTCCTTTTTTTTCCCTCTGTCAGGGCGCTCACACTGCTTAACTGTGTGTAAGATAGAACAAATCTCCTTGCAGAGCATCATATAGCGATTTAACTGATCTATTGAAGTCCTACAGCCGTGCGGCAATGATAGGAAATTGTCGTCAGGAGAAAAGTGGGCATCTGATGACCCCTGCATAATGGTGTAATGCCTGCAATTATGACAGCGGAGGATGGACATGGAGTGAATGGAGCCACCACATCAAAACACACAAACACTGGAGCCCGCTGCGCCATCTCATCTAAGTCAAGGCAGTCGCCAGAAATAGCCCTGATTGGGCCCTGAATAATTCAATGTCATTCTTTTTTTTCGTTTTTTTTTTTTCCCCCACTCCTCCAAAAGGACTGGAGGAGCAATTGATGAGAGCGAATGAATATTTAATGGATCGGAGTCTCTTGGACAAGCCGGGGCCCGGGATGACAAGCTCCGAGAAATCAAACAGAGAAGAGGCGAATGAGAAAAGGAGGTTGCGCAGTGAGGGGTAGCGCAAACACTGGGGGGGGGGAGGATATGAGTTCCGATGCAGATAGATCTTCGCCATACATCTCCGATCAGCTGGAGCTACCATCATCTCTCAAGCGTTTAACTGGCCGTATTGCAGCGCCTGCTTTAAAAGTTAAACAGGAGTGTTTGATTGCCCTTGTGAAGAACTTTGATACTTTCTGATATCCTTTTCTCGCCTCAGTGTCGCATTAATTATTAACTGATGGATGTTCTATAAATGCATTAAATGTTTTTGCACTAAGAGAGAAGTCTTTTTGGGGGAGTTTTGAGCCAGCGGGGGAGGCAACTGTTTGCATTTCTTCAACTATTTCCTTTCAAACACGCATGGTTAATTTCCCAGGAGATGTAGAACTCTATTTTATAGAGAGTTGCAATTTTAACACCGATAGATGATGGAGCATAGGAAGGCCCCGGGGCGATTTGACCCCATTTGGTCAGACGGTGGTGCTATTATTGAGGTCAAATCAGAATTTCTTTTAACTATATATTAAAGTAGTGGGTCATGTCAGCTGAAATCTCAGGGAAGATGAAACAATCATAAGAATTTCGATCTCTGGATCTTCTAAAAATACCTGTATAGCTTTTTTATGACTCCGCGCCGGCAACAGCCGTGGCCGGAGGCGTTACTTGTTTGGGTTGTCTGCCCATTTTTGTGGAAGCCATATCTCAAGATTGTTTTGAGGGAATTTGTTCAAATTTGGTACATATGTCCACTGCGGCATGGGGATAAACTGATACGCATCTGGTGGTCAAAGGTCAAAGGTCAAGGCCACTGTGACCTCATGACGTCCCATTCTTGGGAGTGCCACATCTCAAGAACGTATGGAAGGATTTTATCAAATGTGGTACAAGTGTCTGAGCTGGTTAAGTTGTGGTAGCCAAAGGTCAAAGGTCAAAGTCACTGAGACCCATGACATCCCATTCTCATGAACGCATTAATGGAAATTCTTTATATTTGGTGCAACGGCCAACAGTTGGAACACACTTTTAGCCATAACTCCGGAATTGACATGATAATTCAGATAGAACAGGAAAAAGTGATGACGTTTTGACATTTAATATCCAAAAGGTCTGAGGTTAAATGTACTGTGACATCATAATATTCCGCAAAAGGTTTTCATCCCACATTCAACGCCACAGTTCTGGAACAGCAACATGACTGGCGAGTGGAGGCAAACAACCGCAAAGGGGGTAATTCTAGTTTTTTTTAAATTTATACAAGTGGTAATACACTGTGGCAAAATCATTCTCTGTCAGTTCAGCCAGACAAACTATTAAATGAAAAGACGTGGGAATAAAATGTCTTATCATTAGGAAACAGAGTCCAAGCTCCCAAATGAACATAAAAGCATTTTCAAAGCAGTAGAAATATTAAAAACCAATCAGTTTGGCTGTAATTGCTTGAAAAGGGTCTCTGACTCAAAGAAGTTTCTTAACTTTGATACCTTCTCATCTCCTCCTAAATGCCAAATTTAAAAAAAATTGTGCCAATCAACTCATTTTGTCAAGAATTTTAAGCTTAATAACTTTAGGGTTTTTTAGTTCTTGGCCTGATTTGACATCAGTTATGACTGTAGTTGTTCTGCACCGTCAGTATAATGGTTTATTTTTTAAAATCCAGGCTGTTTTTTTAAATGTTCTTATCAATTTTTCATCCAAAATCTATTAAAATTTTAGCAGAGTGTCAGAGCTCAGCGTGCCGTCCTTTATTCACAAGGCATTTTACTGCATATTAGACTGTCGCAGTGTTATTAGATAGATGTCTCAAGCGCTGTGAAAACGTTCTATTTGTGACAACTTAATAACATCCAGCTGGAGAGTCTTGAGTGAAATAAAATCACAGACATTCTCGCTTGCTTTGAAAGCTGGATTTGTTTGATTCGACCTACCCACTGGTTTTTAGGAGTCAAAGTCAGGATGAGAACCAATGCCTTTTGTTTGAGTTGTCGCTGTTGCATTGTGGGAAGTGTACAATTCAGTATAGGGGGGTTTTTTGGAGCCAGATATGACCCTATTTGGACAAGAGATTGGTAGCTTTATCGTCTCTTTTACTCTGCCAGTGTGGAAGAAGACTTAAGTAAGACTCAGTAATTAAGAAGAGGGGTAATTTTCTCGTAAGCTTCTATACAAATGGAGTCCTTCTTGCAACCAGTGGAGTCACCTCCTTCTGGACATTAGAAATAATGCTCTATTCACTATTTATACTTTTCTATTTTGTTTTGGATGGATATAGAATACTACTGGTCAACTTCCTCTTCCTGCTTACGTAATTGACTGATTGATCGATGGGCGTTCAATCAGTCCAAAGCCTCCATTGTTTTAGATCCGAGTGAAACTTCAATTAGTTTCGTTACCTTCCGCCCGGACCGAAAAAGGCTAAGGGTGAGATTAAATATTCCGTCCTCAGAGTGTTGATATTCATGTATATTCACTGCGGAGAACACTTTTTGAAAATGAACAATCACAGTCGGAAAGGTCACCGTTGTGCTGAAGTAGTGCATTATGGGTGTGGAATAATTGCTTTTCTCACATTAGTTCCTATTGTAATGAAATCTTGGCAGTGCCCGACACTGAATGACAGATTACGCCGCGGTTCAGTCACACAAGTGCGGTTGCGGGGGCCAGAGGAGCGTGGGCTGCGGTTGGAGGGTGGAGGGGGTGGGTGGGGGTCAATTTGCTTTTGTTGGAAAAAAAAGCGCGGCTCCCCCAAGTCTCTGCATAAATCATCGGTATCATTTGCGGTCCTTTTAACTAACGATGCCACTTTCATAAAGGGTTTGTGTCATTGCACTCTAATTGTTTTGAAGTGTGAGCTATTGTCTGAAGAGAGAGAATGAATAGAGCCTAATGATTTGTAATGTGGCATGTTTAAAGACACGCGGCGCCGCTGCAGAGCTGTAATTTAGCGCTCCTTTCTCCTTTTTCTCTCCGTCTGCCATCGCCATGTCTTGGAAAAAAAAAAGTGGGTGTACCGGTGTGTGCGTGAGCTCCCGCGCGCGTCCGCGTGTACTTTCAGTCGAGCACTATTTCTTGGCTGCGCTCAGATCTCTGAAACCCAACTGTGTTAATCATGGTTTATGTGTGGGAGACATCAAACCTCCCTCTACTTCCCCTGCCTCGCCCGCTGGGTTATACACACACTGAACACACACAAGTGCGCACAAACACACAAATCTCTCAAGGGCACCTTCACCGTAGCCCCTTCATTTACAAGGCTGACCATAGGCGATCGGTTATCTACTGCGGTTTCGCTCTATCGGAAGGATGAATCGCTTCATTTAACACCGACATCTTTACAGGAAGCGGACAATATGTTTCCCCTCCTCTTATTGACTGGACCCATGCATATTAAAGGCACCTGATGGTGTAAAGGCCGCCCCACCGCTCCACTTCCTTAAGGGCCAAGAGCTCGGTGCTGTCACGCTTCAATCCGAATAAAATGAGCAGTCAAGGCGAGAGAGCTTGGTCTCCAGACAGAGTAAAGGAGACAGTGTAGCACAATGAAAAGGTGAGCAGGGAGGTGAGATGAATAGGTAATTACTTTTCTCCACCAGTGGCCTCACTGCTGGAAATCCTATCAATCCGGTGTGTGTTTCATTTTGGGGAAACCACAGGTGCGCTTGTGTTGGGCTTTAGGGAGATTTGAGTGCCGGAGCGGAGGTAAAGGTGATATGACTTGTCTTGTTAGGTGATGAGGAGTTTTGTTAAAAGTGACACCTAGCCTTTACGGTGTCAGGGTGGAAGGGGTGCATGTGTGGCAGGCAGTTAAATGCTGGCCGGGAGGCGTGAAGGGAATCGTTTATTTTTATGATGGAGGAAATATGCTGTGTGACTATTCTTTAACATCTACTGTATGTAGTGTATAACTATAGAGGAGGCGTGGGGAGGGAATCAATTCTTAGATGCATCATGATTCTCCCTTGAAAGATAACTTATCACAGTGGAAAAGTCAACTATCTGAAATTTAAAACCCAAACCTTAACATCATGATCGTCCAACAATATCGGATAGAATCCATTAAAAAATTACCTTTGATTAAAGTCATTCTTAAGAAAAGATAGTTGATGGTTGAGTTTTATTCCCAGGTCATCAAAAACCAACACTTTGGGTTGGCGTACGATTGTTTTTTGATATTCAGACCAAACGCCAACAAACAATTGTTGAGTCTCATTGGGTTAAACCAAGTCATCAGTATTTGACGGCGTGGAAATGACGCTCAACAATCAACTATCTTTCTCCAGAATCACCTACTGACCCTCAAACCAAACCTTACCTTCAGCATTTTCACATCAAAAAACAGTGATTTGTAACGGTTCTCCTGCTGTTAAGGGTGTCGAATCAAAAACCTTGTCATCCTCCTTCTAATTGGAGAACTTTTTGGGTACTCTCATGTTTGAATAAAAAGGCTTCTTCACAAAACCATTGCTGCAAAGCCCAAACCATGAACAAGGGGTGAAACAGCGTCCACATACTTTTGGCCACACAGTATACACTGTTTGTCCCAAAGGGGGCACTCTAAATAAAGCCTTCCAAATCACTGCTGCTACATTGCTGCTCTGACTTTGATGAAACACGGAGGCCGATGCAGACGAGAAAAAACACTTGACCCGACGTGGCACATATCGACTCATGTTTCACGCACTTGTAGAGCTTTTGTTTCTTTCCAATGCTCGGCCTCGCTGCACAAACAAATGTTTCAGGTCCATTGGCTTCCTTTTTCTTTGTCATGCTCGCCCGCGCACACTGATGGCGGCGTTCTAACAAACATGTTTGCTTTGGTCGTCTGAAGGGGCGGCCGCGTCCATGCGGAACCTCATCCAAACCCCGCTCGCGCTGTTTACACAAATCCGACCTTTATGCTAATTACTTTTATGATGATAAAGAGACCGAGTCGATGGGAAGGAGAGGGAGAACGGCTCTGCCCACCCCTGCAAACACACACACACACACACTCAGGCTCACCCTTTCTTTATGCTGATCACAGCTTTCACAATTAGACAAACTGTGATAACGCCGTTTATGCAGCGGGGAGATCCATAGCAATTATGCTTGGAGGGCATTTCTCTTCCGGCGCAGGGTGGCGGGTGTTGCTTCCCCCCCTTCACACAGACGTCTATACCGACTACACACTAAAGCACAAACACACACATAATGTCTAGAAATTCACAGCTCCTCCTGGGAGGTTTGCAGGGCAAGGGTGTGTCCTCGTTCCCTGTTTGGATGCATTCAGTATTGAGAGTGCGACTGGGGAATTCAGCAAAAACAACCGCACACTGCTAAAAGTTGCACAAACTGTTTGAGTTTTGTTGTGTAAAGACTGCATGAGAAAGATGTGCTTTTAAATTGCTTCACATCTTTCATGACAGTTGGAATTGGGGCTTCATGTTATGGTGAACGAGTATTTGGGGATTATTTTAACAGCTGATACAATCGTAATACGATTCATGATTAGCGGAAATGATCAATTTTGCATTACAATTATCATTTCCACTGAAACGGCAATTAAAATCCTAATGATGTTGCATTTGTTGGGGCCCGCACCCGACAAACATGTTCCTCCAGCGAGCAAAAGATTAATTGTGAGGCTCTCGTCGGAAGATTCATCAGACTAATTTGAATATCTTGGATTCTGTTAAGGCCCGCGATCACACAGAGACTCAGTGATATGATACAGCTGCTTCTGCTTCAGAGGCGCCTTGGAAAACGCATGTCGGGTGAAACAGCGTGGTGCGCCTGTGGAGCGCGACCGTGTTTGCAAACCAGTCAGTCAGTCACCCGCCGAGCAAAGACATACGCAAAAGATGTCAGTTCAGCGTCTTTGCCAACAGAATGAAAGTTTTTTGTGACGTTGTGTTTAGACGCCGCGGTGGGCAAGTGACATCCTTCAGTCACAGACATCTAAAGAACCTCGTGAGGTTTAAGGACCACCGTTCCAACATAGGAACACCCTTGTTTTTGGACGGAAACCAAAACCTGTGTTCCAACCTCTGTAACTCTGTGTCAGTATGTCATAAAATCACACTTCCACTTCTAGAAAAAAACTTCATGGTGTTACCTTTCCAATGGTACCAAGCACATCCTTGAGTCTCAAACTGTGTGGGATGTGTGTCATGCTTTTAATTTCGGTATGTCATTTTGGAAAAAGAACCTTAAAATGGGGGCGTTCATTTAGAGGTTAATGGCGAACAAACAGATTTTACTTTCATGCAGCAAATATGGTCAGTCAAATTGATTGCGGTGTGACTGTAGTTATTGTTACATTGCAAAAAAAACCACACAAACATGTCGCAAGAGAGGAGCGCACGCCATAGGTTGACCATTGGGAAACGATGGTTTAGCTGGTGATTGCCTGCTAATGCTACAATTAGCATCTTTGCAGAGAAAGCCTACAGTTTTTGGGGGGAACTGTGGAAGCGTTGTTGCCTGATGTGAGGAACCATCTGCATAGCCACCACTGGAAAGTGTTTGCAACATGGTAGGTGATTGGATGATCGCCACCGATCATGGTTGAACCGCCAGTGGAGCTCGTTGGTAGATCAAACTCTCAGAGAAGCCAGTTGAGAGAATAGCAAGGAAAGTTTTCAGCTCTGATGCTGCAGCAGCTATGCTAACCTCTTGAGCAGCTGCCATATTCTCTCGCTTGCCAGACCTTAAATGACAGAATGGGCCACAATTGCACATCTTGAAGTCATGATCACATTAAAGACCAGCCAGTAAAGTCTACACTAAAAGCCTTCATTCGGTATTAAAAGCAACAAACACGTCTTGAAGGAAACCTTCTAAAACAGCAGCATTTAAGCCGAGCATCTGCTGTCAGATTGCTTCAGGAAGCAAAGCTTAATTTTCCACTTTCCGAGCTACAGGCAAGTGGGTTACTGATGAAAGAATGATAGCTGGTGTATTATTTTCTCCTGCTCCCCAGTCTGGGGGTACACATTACCTTCTTATTCACACCAGAGCTGCTGCACAATTTGAGGAAATCAAACACGGTCGGGTTCTGAAAGACAACATCATTTTTATTTCATGACCGTGCCTCGCCAGCGATTCCCCGTCAGAGGGGAAACTTTCAGCTGCGTGACGCCCGCTGAGGCGAAGCTCCGTCACCGCCGCTCCCATGTGCACCTTCCCCGTGGGGGGAAAAAATCAACGTTTGTTTGCGATTGCTGTCAGGGTCGAGGGAATGAACGCCGCCCGTCGATAAAAACAGACATTTAGATTACTTTATGGGAAACTTAAACACGCGAATAACTTCCCTGCAAACACGGACAGTTTTTAGTGTTTATCCAGCAGGACACTAGTGCTTATGCCCACTAATCCCCGGTCCCAAAGGGCCCCGGTTGATGAAGATAGACGCATCACACACACACACACACACACACACCTCGCTCTCCTCCTCATCCACTGCCTCGGTGCACAGTCACGCCCGGTGCAGCGTGAGCCTCGTGTGTGTTTTGGAGGAAAGAGAGACGAGGAAGATAAGATAGACTCGTTTGATCGCAGGATGCTTTTTCGTGCCTGCTGTTTCTCCTCCTCCCCGCATCAACAGCTGAGCCAGTTGTTGTTTTTAGTGTGTGAAGGACACCAGATAAGAAGTTTGCATTGGAAATAATGGGCTGGAAAGTAGCGGCGGCGTCTCCGGGGCGGCAGACGGGCAGATGATTTATTTACGGATGATCACGGGGTTGAGTTCTCTGCTGTCAGTTAGGTCTTAATCCTCTGTAAGTTTGAAACTATGAATCTAACTTTCTAGCGTGGCAAACTTTACAAAGGCTCAACCTCTGGATGGAGGCGGATCCGTGAGATTCACAGGCGAAGAAGAATATTCCCGTGTGATTCCATGTGCCATGTTTTGCTTCCATATGTTGAAATTCTAATCTCCATGTGGAAAAAGCCAAACACCTGTTAATGCATGGACGTCACTTGCAAAGACATCCTCATCCATACACGAAAATGAGCCGGTCGCCTGTGAAAACACCCCATTTCACATGTGAAATTCCTATTTTCGTCTCTATTTCTGGTCTGTAAAACCATTAATTGAGCCCGATGTCGCGGTTTAAGGATGTGTTCTTTGCCAACATGTGTGTCTAAGATTGTATTTATGTTTAAAATGTTTATTTTGTAACACAGCAGCACTATGCAAACTTTGACTGCTGTAAACATGCACTGAAATCAGCAGAGAGAGATGTCGACATGGCTGACAGCAGAATAGCATAAAAAATAGTTGTTTTTTTGCCTGCATGCACATCACTTCTTATGAAAATTGAGCCTCCAGAGTCGATTTATTTGTGTATATTTTGTGTAATTTTAAGGGTTTGGAAGGGATTTCCACAGCGCCCCGGCAAAACGCACAAAATGCTAAAGTTCAGGATTTGACCAACACCTGAACTTTGAAATTTAGGGTTACCTGCAAAATGCCAGAGCACTGTTGAACATGAGTGACATTTCAGTTGTACCAACCAATAAAATGACCGTGATGCTGCGACTAAAATGTTGTTCTGTTGTCTGCGATTTGTTCCTTGTAAACGGGGGGGGTGTCAACCCGGTTTGTTTTGTGCAACCTCGACTAACCAACTGATTTAGTATCTCGACAAGTTGAAGACTTGATGATGAAGATTGATTGTTTGCTCTAAAAAGACTGTACATAACAATTACGAACATACAGTCCAGCCCCTCGAAAGAAGCTTTAACAGGTTTTAGCGACCGATCGATGATCTGGCTTGATTGTTGGCTTGGACTGTTTGTGTCTTCTTTGGTTTTCTAACCACGTCTTACAGTTTATCCGGTAAAAACCAGAACTTCTCCCAAATCGGACGAAGACGCATCACTCGTCTTTAACATATCTGTGTCCGTCATCCGTAATCCACCTCTCAGAATTCACGGTTTGCCTCGTTTTCTTCCCGTCCCCTCTGCTGCGGCGCTCGGCAGCTGCTCCCCCTCCCCTCCTTCTCCATAACTCTCGGGCCGGCTGTCTCAGATTGATGCTGAGTGTGCCGCTCCCAGATGTGGTTATTCGTGCCTCCGCAGTTATTTTGTCTGGGAAACCGAGTTAATTAGAGGCGGCGATGGCGGCGGCAGAGTGTGTGTATCGATAGTGGCTCCATCTGTACGCTGCATCATAAATGCTAAGCGCGCGGAGGGGGTGGTATCTCCGTCTGCGTTTTGCATGTGTTAAAATAACACCGGAGACGGACCCTCTATAGTCCGATAAGATCAGCTGCGACCTCTTTCATCTCTCCTCACTTATCTCCCCCTCTCTCTCTCTCTCCGCTCTCTCTTTCATTGCCGTCCAGCACATCGATGCCACAGATACGAGGACACCTATCCAGCGACGATCCGCCCGATCTCCTGGCTCATATATCAGAAAGCAACGCCTCTCTTGTCTGATTCCAACGGCAATGGAACCTCAATATTCCTTTCAGCGTGCCCGCAGATACCGCAGCTTTCCCCTCCTTTCATATGATATTTGACAGATAAAACCAATCTTTATTCTCGTAAAAAAAAGAATGAGTTTTTTTCCCCCAGCAGTCCCTCCTCAGCCGCGGTGGCTGCAGAGTGCACAGTGCCATCTAATGAGGGTTCTGTATATTTTCTGAAATGAACGTGCCCGATGAAGCGTGTGCACTTCCATTTTTAGAGTTGCCCTCGTCCAATTTGCAGAGAAAGATCCACCTAACCGACCATTCGGGGCACATTACGGCCAAACCTGGGAGCTGTGCACGCTCTGAGATCGCCACACCTGAGCAGCGCTCTCTCAGCTTTTTTTAGGAGTTGGATCAGGTAAAAAGGGGTACGTCTAATAACCGGTGTCTCTGTAAGTCCTCCGAGCTCGCCGGGATCCCCTCTCTGGCGTTGTCTTTAGATGCTGGAACAACTCTCAACACCGTCCGCTAATGAAGCATCAATCTCGCCAAGAAAAACTCCCGCTCCAGGAAAATCTTGGTTTTGTGGGCCCGGCTAATTGGGCAGAGACCTGCTTGGTCAAAAGCCTAGCGGTGGGTTTCATTCCAGGGGCGGCCGAGAGGCTCCGTGATCCTCTTCCCCTCCCTAATCACCAGCTAAAGGAGAATTGAAATTTGCCCTCTGGCGGGAAATAAGACCAAAGTACCTGCCATGCCTTCGTTAGTCGTCTCTCTTCGCCCCGGCTGATGAAATCGAGGTCTGAATTTACTAATGAGAAATCAATGAGTGCACGGCGAGAACCCCCGAGGCTCCCTTTGCTCCTGCGGTGTCATTCTTTTATTCCCCTCACACACACCTACACACACACACACACACACACACACCTCTGCTCCTGCCTCGCTCACTTTATCCCACTTTGCCCTCTCGCTCTCGCCTCCGCTGCGTGCCGGCTTCTTGACACATTTCCCCGAATTTACTTTATTGCGATAAACATCATATGTCTTCCTTTGAAATAAAGATCAGAGTGGCTTATTTACTTTTCTGCCCTATTTTCGCTACAGAAAGCCGGAGCTTTGAGGGAGTGTGTGTGTGTGTGTGTGTGTGTGCTGGAAGTGGTGTTTCAACCATGCGTAAATGCTCCCAGTATCTGAGCGCTGCTGTGATGGTGATCCCGCTATCTGCTCCCTGCGCTG
>CAEMYA010000116.1:514292-524927 GCA_903131615.1 Diplodus sargus
GTGTGTGTGTGTGCTGGAAGTGGTGTTTCAACCATGCGTAAATGCTCCGAGTGTCTGAGCGCTGCTGTGATGGTGATCCCGCTATCTGCTCCCTGCGCTGTATCTGTAAACTAGCAGATACGTTTTTCCTTTTTCTTTTTTCTTTTTCGAAAGAAAATTGCTTTTACCGAAACAAATCCGTCGACTGACAGGAGAGGACTGTCAAAAAGAGGAAATCTGCGCCTGAAACTCTGTTACGTGGCGTTCCGGAGGCCTCTGCATGAGCGTGCGCCACGTCCGCCTTCGAGTTTTGTTTCCTCTTCTGTTATCAGAACGAGCAAAAAAAAAAAGCCCACTCCACAAAAAAAAGCGATTATTTGAGCTGCATTCTTGCGACGATTGTGAGGAAATAGCCTCAGGTTGGCTAACAAATTTGATACCTCTGTATTTACACCACATGCCACAACACCGTCTGTGAGTTTCCCCCTTCAGGGATATTAATTATGAATGCCGTGACACTGACATCATGCTTTTTTTTTCTCTCTCTCTCCTCTCTCCTCTAGGTAAGACACGCATCCCTCCTTTTCCTCTCTCCCAGCCTGCTTGCAGACGGGGCCCGCCTGCAGTAGTCATGAGTAATGTATGGCTTATTTATTGCGATTCATCCCAATTATGTATGAGCGTCATATGGTGAATCTGGTTTGCGCCATAATTCATGCAACACGATGGGTTATTCATTGCGGTTATGGTTGTGCGCCGTTGATTGGGATGCAAATTCAATCATTATTTGCTGAGCGAGAGATAAAGGGGGGCGGTGGTGGTGTAATAGTCGCTGATTTGTTGACTGTACACAATCCCCCTCGCATGCTTAAATGCGGTTTGTTTGCAGATTTTGGCGCATTAGCATTGTTGATGTCCTGTCGTGTTTTTCTCTTCAAGAGAAGAAGTCGTCGGGGTAATTAGCTCGTTGTTTGCCTTTTGAAGAGTTTCCCTAAAAATCTGCCCAAACTAGACCCGAAACAAGCACATTTACTCCACTACTGCACCCGAGTGTTTTCAGTTTATGCTGCAGAACTTTATGCTTTTAATAGACGTTAAGTTTCAGAGGGCAATATTTGAGTTTGTCCTGTCCATGTTTTACTCACAAACATAAGACAAATGTATGATATGCATAGCTAAAGATTAGAAGTGCACTTCCTGTATGTGCGTCCCCATCGTTTTGGTAGGGATGCACATTACCACTGGCATCCATCCTGCCAGGATCTGAGGTTTCCCAGCAGAACATTGCATCGTAACGAAATGGTCGATGTTATTCAGGTCACCAGTCAGCTGATATCTTTCAAGAAGTTGTTCAAGAAGGGCGAGTTGTTGATGCAAACCAGCAGGAGTGATGCAGCGTTTCATGGAGCCAAAGCCACAGAGATCAAACTGTGGACCTTCTGATTGGTGGACGACCCTGAGCAACAGACGCCAATGCATCATTTCGTACATTTTACCTACAAAACATTTGCGCATTTTTACTTCACTGGGATTTCGAATGACAGACTTGTAAGGCGGCATTTTGCACAGTAGCGCACTTGTACTCCTTCCACCTCTCTTGTCTTTGTAATTCAGGTCCAGATTCTCATTCTTGCTGCAGCGAAAGCCAAAGCGTCAGCTGTCAAAATCGCTGACAGATTAGTGACGAACCCGCTAATTGTCCCGCAAGAACTTGTTCCCTCGGAGAACATTTCCGCCTGCCAAACATTCTTCAGATGGGCTGATGGCGTGCCACTCAAAAGCGCACACTTTACATGACAAACGGAGCACCTTTCTGCGTCGCGCAGATAAGAGCGCGGATTTGAACTGACCCCCCCGTGTTTCCATCAGCGATTAATGAATACCTGCCAAACAGTTGCTGCTTGTCATTTTTTCGCCTAATTACAGAGCTGTTTGACTCGATAGACATTTGCATGCGCGCACACCCACTTGCATAAACTCACACACATGCACACACACACACATTTGCACCTCGTGGTCCATTTTGAGGTGATTAGCTACGCGGCATTAAGCGGCAGCCTTGGCTGCCCCGCCTGATGTCGCCTTCAAAGTGGGGTCACCGTGGCCCAGGTTAAACTGAGGCCGCCATCAATACACTATTAAACCCATTTGCTCCTCTTCGATCTATTTTGATGCGAGGTTCATCGGACTCACCCTGTTCTCCACAGCGGAAAAGATGACACCCGCGAGCGACAAGTTCCTCGGTGGCGATGGTCGTTTACATATTTCCTTTGAAAGGTGGATGTTCGCTGCGCCATTTGTGGAGTTAATGAGGCTCTAAGTTGCTGTTAAAGTCACATTCTCAGCCGGATTCTTTGCTCTCGTGCTGAGCTTTTTTTAAATTTGTGAGGAGAATAAGGTTCAATTTAACACCGGTGTGTAACTATTTTTCATTTAACCTAATGATCTCCACTTGCCGTTTTTAAATGATCAGGACGAGAGTTTAATCCGGGACAAGCTCGCATGTTTACTTTAAAAACACACCAGCATGCAGGGAAAAAAAAAACTGAAGGAATAACTGAGCAGAATATTTAATTCATATGCTGACTTACCAACACTCTTCTGAAAATCACTATGTTGCTCTCTGGAAGATGGGTGCAAAATGCAGCAACAAGCAGAGACGGGTTTTCTTCACGCTCGAGTGGCTTCTTCTGCGTTGCCTTCTGTATTGATGTATAAGTGTGCATTGTGTTTTCTTTACACCCCTGGGCTCTGTGAGGCCTCTAAAGGTCTGTCTGCAGACACTACGTCTCTCAAGTGCTGCAGCCTGCAAGACGTTTATTTCAGATTACAACTGATAGAAAAGGCAAGTCGGTCTCTCTGTCCAACATTTTGATTAAAGTATCTTAACAACTGGAATCGTTTGGATTGCTATGAAACTTTGTGAAGTCGGGGGTTCATATCTCTACCAATAACAGATAAAGATACAGATAACGGTGGATTCGCTCATCTTCAATATTGGTGATCCCTTTACTTTTCATTTATCGCCATCACCGGGTCCAAAGTTGTGTCCGGTGCTGTATTCTATGACTAAATACCTGTAAAACAAATGTCATTCCCAACAGCCTCAGCTGCACTTCTGCGTAATTGCGCCGATTAGTATTTCGTGTAATGGGAGGGCACTCTTCCCAATGGCTCATTCCGATAACCTCCATTAGCACTGACCGTCTCTTCTGTCCATTCAAGTTGTCTACCTCGGGTCTCTTCCTAATAACAAAAGGGAGCTCTGTAGTCGTTGAATTGTTGGAAGATGAGCAGCTCTTTTCAAATATTTGAATTCTAAGTGGAACAAGGCTGTAATCTGGCACACAGATGAAAATTTAATGATCCCTTTGGAGAGTTCATTCATGTTCAAACTTGAACGCTTATACTATTTTATTTCCAAACTAGAAATGACACTCTCACTGTGTGACAATGAAATTACCCACGGCGCAAGGAATACTCTTTTCTATTTGATGTCTTTGGGATTTTATATCGGCCTTTCTTCTTCTTCTCTGGCTGTGGGAGACGGTCAAAAAACATTTAGTAATACAGACTGAACTGCAAAGGTCATTGGATTTGTTAGTCCAAAACCAGAAATCCAATAAAAACCCCCCCTTTCTTCTGTGAGACAAAAAATGCCCAGAAATATTCTCGACAGCTTCTCTCGAAACTTCAAATCCCAGAGTGAACTTCAATGCTTCACAAACAGTTCAGAGGACCAGACAGAGGATACGGCTGAGGAGAAGGGATATCAAAAGAGAGAGAAGAGAAAAATTGATTTCAAGTCCATCCTGTGGGTGTTTCCCAGGACGGTCTGATAGCATGTTTATGTGCTGCTGCAGACAACAGTGAAGCCGCTGATTGACTCGGGTTTAAGTGCAGATCTTTTCTTCTTTGAAGTTTCTTTTGTGTGACATTTCGCCAAGTCTGTCCATGAGATAGTTCGATGAGGAAGCTGAGATACGAGAGTGATTTCAGGTACTTGTCAAAAATGGTTATCTTGCTCTGAAACACACCCACATTTGGTCGCTTCTACGGGTCTCTGTTGAGTTGACAGTGTTTGTCTTGGTTTTGGGTTTGGATTTTGGTCATCTTTGTACCAATTGGCTCTTGGAACATGACGTACTGTACCGTCCCATCAATCTACACGCAGGTGTCCATAAATATAGCTGCAAACCATCCTTTTCCTCAATTTGTAGGTTAATGTTATTGATGTTCTTGGACAAAGATATAAATAAAGGGTAAGAATTGTCCTCCACGCGCTGGTGACGGATGTCATGTGGGTTAGAAGTCAGTATGACAGCAATCTGAGAGAGAGTCTGCTTCAGTGATGAAGCGGCACTCTAGCACCTCTCTCCGCTCGCCTGATTTGCATGAAAAATATAAAAATAAGAATCCTGTTTGCTTTGGCAGGAACACATTTGGCGAAAACATCTCAAACTTAACTGTATCAAATGAAGGAATTGCGAGTCAACAGTTTTCTGAGCTGCTGATTTGCAATTCTCTTTAAGCCCAGATTGACCCTTCATGAAGTTTCCAAAAACCAGAGACATAAGTGGTGTTTTCGCGGTGCGTTACCCCCTAGGTATCATGTAAAATATAAGCGGCGTCCCCAATGACTCGCCAACTTCAAGCCATGTCTAGACATCAAACATGTCGAGGAGCCGAGCTCACATGTTCTGCCACCCAGCAGTCCCGCAAAAAAAAATCAAGAGAGACGGTTCAAAGCAGGGGAAATATACTTCCTGTCTTAGCCGGTTTCCAGCGTGGCGTACATTAATTCAAAGTCAAAGAGGGGAAGCGGTGGAATTAAAGCGCCGGCCCCCCGAAGGACAATAAAGAATTGAGGTGTGAGGGAGAGAGACGTTGGAAAGAGAACGAGGGAGACGGAGTTAAAAAAAGGACAAGTAACACTGAGGTGGAAATCTTTTACTACACTCATTTTCTCCTAATGTGAGGCTCCCATGGCAGAGAGGCGGCGAGGGCATGTGTGGAATGGCTGATGAGCCCCCCCACTGCTGTCGCTCAGACAGGCGATGACTCCTCAGTATTGCCCAGAAAAGGTTGTAAAAACGTTTGCCATCAGTTCAGAGCTGACGGCGGTGAACTCTTGGCCCTGCCTTGACCAATGGGTTGGAGTGGGCCCACACTGAGCCAAGATGGAGCCTTTAAATCAACTTTCCAGGGGTAGAAGACGCAGGAAGATTTTTGCCTGTGGCGTCAAGGGTGTGTGGAGGATTGGAGACTACCGCAGAGATCCAACACAAGTTGGCCTACATTTCTGTGGATTGTAACGTTTTTACGTAGCACAACTTAAAGTCAATATCTCATTTTGTTTTCAACAGGAACAAATCCCCCCCAATTAATCAATGGTTCATTTTGCGCTGTCCGATAAAGTCATTCTGAAATGTTACACTTGAAAGGTTGCACTTGTCTTTCCAGCGCAACTTCTCTGATTAAATGAGCCAGATTGGATGTGTCACATTGATGTATCCTCGCTTGACACTTGAATCTTTCTTACCAGCACAATATTGCACGAGTTCTCCAACAAAAAAGACAAAGCAGCTTGTCATCACCCTCCACAAGCTTTCTGATCAACATCAATTGTCAGCGCCCTCCAAAACCATTGCAAATCTGATCTGCCGGTGCTGTAGTTGTTGCTGAATTGCAACCACATCATTGGTTTGCATTGCTGGTCCCTGGATACTGAATCACCTTCCATGGGATGGCTGCATTGACACAGAGTAGGTGCTGACTAAGGTAAAAACGCATCCAGCAGAAGTTTTTTAAAAATGTGTTGTACCTGGCTCAACTTTTTGAGAAATTCATCCAATGACCTTTCTGTGCATAGCTGGTAGAATACTTAGTTTTTAAAAAAAATACCCCCTTCCCATCATATTTAAGTGTTGGAATGCTGACATCCAGACTAAACCAAAAAAACAACAACAACAAAAGCCAAAAGCATAAAATGAGTGATTCTTTCTGAAGTTGCGAGTCATCAAAAGAGTAACTCAAGTTGACTTGCGTCCAAGTCACAGTCACTCGAGTCCATGTCTCCTTGATCTACAAAAGAAAAGCGATTGCCTGAGAGTTACAAAGACAAACTGACTGTCACTAATATGTTGTGACATGTATTGAGCAAAATGCAAATCTCATTTCAGTGACACATGTGCAGCGTTGTCTTGACTAAAAAGCCTTTCGAACTGTATATATTATTCAAACCGGCCCTCTGTGAGCGTGACTCATTCTCAGTGTTACTTGAAGCAACGCATACATCCACGCAGACCGCTGTTCTGAATACCAGGTAAGATTATAAATGGAAGAGCAGGAGCGTGTCCTAGACTCAGGAGTTCGTTAGATGTGCTCTGTCGGATAGGGATTCGTGTAGACATTAAAAAGACGCTCTTGATCATGACGTGGCATGAGCGCATTTGAGTTGCACCCTGTAAGGTTTGAAACAAAGAAATGTTGTAATCATGGCAATGCATGAGCCCCTGAGCGCCAAACCATCCATCAACAACGTTATGTTACTTCGGAGGGTTTACTGCTCATTTCAATCAGGAGAGACTGTCCCCCAATGGAGTGTAAACATTGTTGGATGATGACTCTTATGAGACTGATGTGCTGATGAAGCTGATGAAGTCTGGGCAGCAACACAGCAGCATGAATGAACTAGATGCATGGGGACAATCTTATAGATGGCAGCACAATGATAGGCCAACAGTGAAGGCGCGTCTCCGTGCTTTTGGATGGATGTTCCCAGCTGATGTCAGCAGCTGATATCAATGGACTGTCCCAGATAAAGACAGGCGATTATGAGTGAGAATGAGTGAATGAAAAGGACGGTACGGGAAATAAACTTAAGAATTTAGCGTGCAAAAGAGAAGTCTTCCTGTCTGAACTTGCACTGGAGCTTCTTATGTTGGACATTGTAAATGTTGATTCCAACAACGGCGATAAGTCGGACATGTCAACACTCTTATAATACTTTGTTTTCTAGTTTTTGTGCTTCAGTGATGGTTTATTTGGAAAAAAGTGATAGCTCATTTCTGGTATAATAGATTTAAAAAGGTCTTTTGTTGAGTCCTTGGAGATGCGCTGATCTGATGTGTAAAAACTGACCTTTCTCGACTGTTTTTGCAGCATTTCCCAAAGTTAAGGTGGAATAAGCAGCGATATAAAGGCACTGTCAGTGTTGGGGAGGACTTGGTACAATGGCTATCTCTCCTCCTCCTCCTATCCTCTCCTCTCTGCTTTGACACTTCGTCCCAGCGGAGCTCCACCAGGTCCGCTCATAAAAGAACAAGTGTGCCTGTCCATATCTTTGACAGCCATACACGCCGAACAAAGACACACGAGCGTGCGCGCACACTCCGGCGTGCGCTTGTCACAGTAGTCTCACTCGATACAATCCCTCGATACAACCCACAGATACGGCGAGGGGGAAAAAATACCCAGGCTCCTAAAAACACACACACACACTGACACACACTCCCTTACAGGGAAACCAAGCATATCATATCAGCGCTCTCTGGAGTCGAATCCACTCGAGGATATCTGAACGAGAGGCCCAAAAATAAACTGTCTACTGTGCCAGGAAGCAGTGCCTCCTCATATGTAAGCCTGCGTATGACTAGTTAAAATGCTTGGCCGTGGGCCAATCGCAATGAGTGACCGCAGAGTCGCTTTCGGGCCGTGTTTGTGCAGCGACTTCACATCTCCAGTCCTGGGAGATCGATGAACAAGGGGAGGGAGAGGAATGCCTGTCCTCTCTCTTTCTGTCTCCCGTCCCCTCTTATTTCATCTCTCCCCGTGTCTCCACAGGCAAACTGCAGAGTGATGATCTCCGTCTTTTTCTTTTTTCCCCTCCCTCCCTCTGTCTTAGCCTCCTCTGCTCCCCAACAGCCGAGGTATTCACGCGCCACATAATTGCTGCCTTTCTCCTCCCCCCCTCCCCCTTCCTCTCCCTTCGCAAGGTCACTCCTCTCCCATTGTGTTACCTCCCAAGTCACTCTCAAAAGGCTCATTCAGATCAGTTATGGGGCTTTTGTAAATATTTAGTGCCGGCATTTGCCGCACACCACCTCGTTTCCACTCCGCTGTATAATTCACTGAAGGATTACCGTACGGTTGCATCGCGTCCTTGATGCAGCGGCGCTGCAGGGCTGTGAATGTCTACACTACGCTACTACATTAGAAGTGTTGCTATAAGATACTTGCTACATGCAACCTCATCAATTCCAGCTTGGATTTGAGTTGCAATGTTTCTCAGTGTGAGATACAAACACATGAAGTGTACATTATAAGGCATGAGCTCCTTTTTCATGGCTCACATTTTACGCTAGTGTCTTTGTTTAACTGGATATACTTATTATATTGCCATTTATTGCATGAGTAGATTAGCTGATCTACCAGACTTGACATCTCTAACAAGTGCCAAGTCATTTTTTCTGTGGCAAATCGAGTCAAGGTCAGGCTGTGTCGAGTCAAGTTGAATCCTTATGTCATGCGGCCCAAGTCTCAAGCAAGACCCAATGCATTTGATGCAAATCTAATCAAGCCTCAAGTCATTTTGTCTAAACCTCAAGCAAGTCTGAAGTAATTTGGCAAAAGTCTCTTCAAGTTGAACGTCCTTTGGCCCAAATCTCAATCATGTCCAAAGACAATTGGCTCAATTGGAGTGATTTTTTTCCCTTGGGCGAGTCAAGTCCTTGTCCTCGATTGGTAGATTACTCACTAATATTTAACATTTATTCTAATTTATCAAGCAAATTGCAAATCTTCATTGTTTAAAATGCAAAAATTCCAAATATTTGGTGTTTCCAGATTCTCAATGTGATAATTTGCTGCTCTTCTCTATTTTTCTATCAAGCAACATTAAATACATGTGGCTTTTTCAATCATAGTAATTTATCAAGCAAAAATGGTAATAACTGATATTTACAAAGCTAATTATCGTCCTCCCTAAATGAATATGCTGCTGTTCTCTGTTTGAAATCATTGTACAGTGAATATATTTGGGTGTTGTTGGACCAGATAACAGGTTGGGAAACTAAATGATGAATTAATTATATAATTAAGTTTAATTAATTATATAATTAAGAGTTGCAGCTCTGTGTTGTTGCTGTTATTGGGATTGTTACCTTTAGTTGTTGCTGTTTGACCACCACCAAGTCACTCCACAACACACAATGATCTGTAGTATTATAATCGTCATCTACAAGCATGATTAACCAACTCATAAACATGCTAAACTGTAGCTCTGCCGGTAATTATGATGTGTTCCTCCGACGGCACAACCAGAACGTCACTTAATGCAGATTACAAAATAGAAAGCAGTTTGTCTCACTGTGTGTGGCCATGCGGGTATTTTGATGTGTGTACTTTGCCATTGGCGTTTCTGCGAGTTCACGGAGGCTCAATAAATGGCGTGGCAAACTGTGTCAAGCGGAGCGCTCTCAGCGAGTGCATGAGATTGGTTGATAGATAGATTTCACACTCTGGTGACTCACTCTTCATGTTGGCTTTACACCAGCTTTGGTGTTTTGTCAGGGAGCATAACAGGTGATTATTCCACTCGGCTTACACGGGGGGGGAGGAAGGGAGGGCGGGCGGGCGGGCGGTGAGGGGAAAGAAGGCGTAGAAGAAGAAGATGGATGACCTGAAGCTGTATGTGATAGAGGATATAAAGACGCAAATAGGGAAAACTGTAAAATCAATTATGAATTGTTGGATATTAGGGCCCAGTGTCAGCGAGCAGAACTGAACGACGAATAATGGAAATTATTTCAGATAGGTTTTTTCTTACCTTTGGTAAAATGTCCTTTCTTAATATTTGAGCTTCTGCAGATGCTGCTTGCCATCTTTCCATCTACCTGGTTATTTAATTATTGCTTCAAACCCTGTTCTTACTATCAACGACAATATGAAAAAACAAAACTTCTTATGCTCATGACTGATTAGTGGGTGACTGCCAAGCCCTAGATCCCTTTGGGGCCCCCAGAGGCCCGGGATCATTGCATGCCAATTGTGTTTTGGCACTTTGATTAATTGCAATCTTGCCAGGGAATTTGCGCCAAAATGGAGTTGCGTGGTGTTATGGTCTTTTCTAGGGACCAATTTTTCTTTTCTTTTGTGCAAACATAATGTATATAACAAATTAAATTGTGCACTATCAAATCAAAATAAAACAAAAATTAAGTATTATCCCAGCAGTACTGGTTGCACTGGACTTAATAGGACCTAAGAGTTTGTAGATGACGGTCAGTAGGGGCCTGATTTTTCACCCGGAGCCCCTGATCTTAAGCCTACCATGTTTCCATAGACTCCAAACCGACATAAAAAAACCAGGAGTGATGAAGGCCAACTGTTGCATGTTTTCGCCAAAAAGCTGCACTCGAACAAATCGCACAGACAACAGCTCGACTGTCCATTTTGCACCCAAGTGACGGGAAATAAGTCTCCATACCACCAGGTGGCAGTAGTCTGTTTTGTCATTCAAAAAAGGTAAATGTTGTAGTGTTTGCCTGCCATTTGCACACCACTTTGGGTAAAAAAGCTGCTTTTTTTGGTTGTGGGGGAAGTAAGGCAGGAAGAGCTGAGGTTTACTGACAGTTTTCCTTTTTTTTTTTTTTT
>CAEMYA010000116.1:524935-535116 GCA_903131615.1 Diplodus sargus
TTTTTTTTTACCTTTAATAGTATTGCATTATTCATTCAATCACAGAAATGGCAAAATGGACATTTTACACATTCCTTTTGTATGTTGGTTGTTGTAAACATAGATATGAGATTAACCTGCTCCCAAGGTAAAGCAATAAAGCAACAATTAGGATTTGTTTTCAAAGCTCCACCTCCCCCTCCAACTTGTGCCTTACTCCCTTTTATAGCCCTTTATATCCTCACCTCGCCTCCGACCTTTCTGACCTTCCTTGTTCAGCCGCTGCCGCGGTCCTCCCTCAGCGAGCTTTGGCCTCAAAGCAATTAGCCAGAGAACTGTGACCAGTCCATCGAAGAAAAAAAAAAACCTCTCTCACCCCACTTGGGCTCGACGGATTACGGGACGGCGGGAGGAGGGGTGGGTGTCTAGACGTATGAGCGGCTGGCTGTTTGAGTGACGGGTGACGCAGGGTGCAGCGAGACTCGCCGCCTGCGGTGGACTCACCCGTGTCATCAGCCGGTCCTCCCCGAGGAAGGGGGACTGTTGGAGGGGTTCGGCAGAGTGGCTGGAACCCCTTATAATTGGCAGGAGATGATCGACTCCACGACTCCACACACACACACACACACACACACACACACACAGAGCTCTAAAAGTGCGTACACATGTTCCAAAAAGAAAAGTGGAGGCACACATTCGCACGGTCGTGGATGTAGAAGATATCAGCACGCACACACACCGGATGAGTGACAGGGTCGGGCAGCTTTGGGCTCAGTTGATGTGGGAAAGTTGTTTCTTCCAGTCCAGATCCTCCATATAAGGCTGGACTAGACTCAGAGAGAGGATCGGCTACTCCCTGCGGACCCCCCTCCCTCCCTTCCTCTCTCTCTTTCTCTCTCTCCCACACTGTCTCCCCCTTTACCTGTATATCAAACTCATTCTGTCACCTCCACACACACACATATACATTACTATATATATATATGTATGTATGCGTGCGATGCAGAGATCTCATATGCTCGAGTGGCGTTCGCATTGATTCCTCTCAATGCTCGACTACCGCCAGTGTGCAGAACCAGTGGAGCGGTGAGCTGCAGAGGGGAGAAGCCCGAAGGTAGGAAGAGGGCAGGCTGCAGAGACTTTAATTCATAGTTACGTCAAAGCTGAATAAGCATTCACTGGAATTCAAATTGAATGCTAAACGCAATGTCCGTCAATATATGAGCGAGTGATATGGACATAATTGATGTCATGAAGCAGCACGGAACAATTAATTTGCACATTCTTGTGAGACAAACGGTGCCGGACGACCAGGTGGTGCAGTCGCTCCTATTGCTTGCAGTTCATTTAAAGTCCTGGTGGTGCTGCCTCTCATTTCTAACACGCAAACAACTGAATAGGTGGTTAATAGGCACACAAATGACACATGTTAAGTTTAGGCACTAAAATGTCTTGGTTAGGTTTAAGCTGCCTTTGTGATCGGGTTTAGGTACCAACAATTATTGGTCAGTTTGAGGCACTCGTACATCTTTGTTGGGTTAAGGCAATAAAATAGCTTAGTTAGGTTTTGGTGCTAAGACCTTGATTGCCTAAACGCAACAAAGATGTTCTAGTGCCTAAAACTGACAAAGACGTTTTAGTAAGGTCAAGGTGCTAAACATCCCGGTTAGGTTTAGGCATTAAAACTTATTTGTTTGGATTTATGCAAGGCAACTTCTTGGTTCGGTGTAGGAAAAGATCATGATTTGCTGCAAAATAATTAAGTAATGATAAGCATTGCATCCCCAACAACTAGATAAGTCTTCCCAATGAATAGATGAGAAGAATCCAATAAATTCTAATTCCGATTTAGCTCGTTCCCAGCTGCCAAATCTCCAGTTCTTTCCGTTCCCTCCAAAGCCAAGATGGCTTGAGTTCCCAGAGTTGCATCCAAAACTATTACTGTCACAATGTCAAGCCCCAAGTTTTGTAAAGCTTTACAACTTTAGTTGTCACACACTGGTATCCCAAAAACAAGACTTCATATAACTGTTTAATCTTACGCCGACGACACCCAGTGTTTTGCCGCAACCATGTACAATCTAAGCTTGTCAAACAGGTGTCATTGTCACATGAATCTTGAAGGACGGTTCGTGGGCTTATTGGGCGTCCCAAATCTTTTCCCAGGGGCTGCGGAAAACTGAAGCAAAGTCTGTTGCTGCCTCTTAGTTGTGGAAGCTCTCTGACAGACTGTGTAAGGCTGAAATCTCCAATTTTCCCCAGTTTATTAAATAAAATTGCATTTTGGCAGCAACGGTGCAGTGAGTGGGCACTCTGACTTACTTCCCTCCGTCTATCCGCTTCTCCATTCCGACTCTCGGCCTCTTTTCCCCGCTGTGTTTCCAGCGCAGATGGCTGCTGCAGACTGCCACGTCAGTGTGTGTGTGTGTGTGTGTGTGTGTGTGCACCCCCGTTACAAAAACATAAAAAAAGAAGGCTTGCATGTGCGTTACACACACTTGAGATGTACACACTCCGGAGCACCAGTGGGGAAACCCTTGTTTATCTGTTTCTTCAGTCCTGTCAGTGTTGTTGCGTCTCCGCTCGCATTGTAATTCAGTTTGGAGTTGGCTGCCGCGGTGTCATTCACACATACATGCTCGCACAGTCCCGAACACAAACACACTGCAGTTGTGTGAAATCCAATTGCAAAAGGAAAAACCTCGGTGAGAAAACTGACAGCAGGCAAAAAAAAAAGACGCGACTCACTTGAACTCCTCCTATAACGACGTACAGTATGCTCAAACTATATTTGCTCATCACGGTTTAAACTGGGAGAAGAATATGTCATAGATATATTAGGGATTCAGATTTTTAGCAACGGATGGCTTTCAAAGGGCTGTGAAAAAAAAAAATTGGGCTTTTGAGTGTTTCGGCGGCGGATGTTGGTCCCACTGGCAGTGTTGTCGCCTTTCCTCTCTCCTCAGCCCGCCGCGCACACAGCGTCACCTCGGGGACGCTCTCACAAAGAGAGTGCTTAATGAATGTGGAAAATGAGAATACCAGTTTGATGAACTCTGTTACTCAATTAGTGCAATTAATTTTCCTGTGGCGCCGCTGAGTAAAATGGAGTCACGGATGATCGAGCCACTGTTTCGCTATCTCATTTTATTTTTAGGCAGCTGCCAGCGTGCATATGTGTGTGTGTGTGTGTGTGGGTGAATGTGTGTGTGTCGGAAGAGAGAGAGAGAGAGAGAGAGAGAGGAGCAGTGAGCGAGAGAGATTTTTTTCGGAGGAGTCTCATTTTGTTTGTGAGCAGAAAAAAGACGAAATTGTGTTCTCGCTTGTTCACTGCACAAGGCTGGTTTTTCGTCTTATCTCCTCTAAGCTAATACCGTTCACGTCTGATTTAGTTTGCATTGAATTACAAATCCGTGTGCATTGGAGAGATGTGGAGTCTCTGTATGAGGTTGATTCACTCTGATACTCCGAAAATGAAGTGATATGAAGAAATGGAATAGAATGAAACGTATTTAATATGTTTCCGGGGAGAGTTGGTCTGGAAGACGACGACAATCACTCCGGTCGTCGGGCCTCGCTGTATGTTGCAGGTCGCAGACAACAAGAAATCCTCCTAAGAAAACTGTTTTCTGTGCTGTGGTGGAGGAAGCCCGGTGTTAAAAGGGGATGAAAGTGACAAACGTGATTGGACATGGCTGTCAAAGCCCCTAACATGCCCACCTGCCGGTATCATGTATGCAAATGTATTCTTTCTGATCCCAACCTCTCTACAAGTGTGGCACAGGTGCACGAGGAGAGCCTGACATTTGGCATCTTCACAAAAGAGCCCATGGAGTAAACAAGTGGCACCGATAAAGTACTTCTAGTGTTCTTTAGCTCTGTCTGTGTGCATGTTGGAAGGTCAACAGACAACAGGAGGATTTAGCTCTGCAAGGTAAACTGGTGCTGGTGATGGAAATGGTCCCAACCAGTCCCAAGCAGCCGATCCACTTTCATTCAGAGTTAGCTTTGCTAGCTAGCTTGTTGACAACTAAGCCTGTATTTTCAGATCAAAACAGCATAAAAGCTTCACAGTGATACCGTGTGCTTCCTGTGAGGTATCCCATCAGTCAAGATGGTGCCATAGAGGGAGGGCCACATGTCTAGAGCGCCAAATTAGTGTCGATACGTTAGAATTTTTAGCCTTGATAGCTTAGCTACCATACGTAGTTAAAGGCAGGTTAGGCAGTCCTTATTGCCCATTTTCACTGCGATTATATTCCTTAATTTCTTGATACATTAGTTTTACTTTAATATTTCTGTAGTCGAGTCTTTAGGCCAAAGAATTGTACTGTCTCTTTTTTGCACTTGCAAGTATTTAAAGATGTTGCGTTGGTCAGGAACCAGAGAAGCTCTACTGTGTGAAAAGTTTCCTTAGCTAAAGTCTAAATCAAGCTAGTTAGCTGATCTGACAACTGGTGGGTTCTTTAGGTAGGGAAGGCAATTCTGGAGAAAGATGGCTAAGATTGTTGAGTCTCATTTCCTGGTTGTCAAATATAGATGCTTTTGCTCGGTATTTGGGCTGAAATTCTAACCCAAAGCATCTCTATTTGCCTGGAAATTAGACCCAACAATCCACTATCTTTCTCCAGCATTGCCTTCCTTAACTTGTCTTGAACCATCTTGCAAGGCTTCATTTGTAAACAACAATGGCTGCTACACAAGAGGTTATAGCATCTGCTACATCAGAACTGGAGAGTGTATTTCATTGAAATAGGAGCAAAGAAGAGTTTGATCCACCACCCGACTCCACTGGTGGTAGCACTCTCCTGCTGTTGAAGTTAGCTCCACTTTGATGAGCAGATGGTTCATCCACTCACCTGTAAACAGTTTCGCCTTCTCAGATGGTTCTGTGTGACGAACCATCTGGCCCATCAGGTTCTTGCCGAGTTCCTATGTCACCAGTTTTATGTCCGATTGCTGCTCGTTTAATGCTGCCAATCGTCGAGTTCAGGTTGTGATGCTCGACACATGGGAATAGATACATTTCTACTACGCACAGCCCCCTCAGTCGACGGCCCGATCTGCGTCTAAATCAGTGTTTTGCTGAAGCCATTTGGCCAGACCAGCTTCTCGCCGCCCTCTCAGACCTGTTACCATGCAACCACGTCAAAGTGCCTGGCATGGGAGGGCCAACAGGCGGGCACCCGGCATGCCCGCAGATGGTGGGGCGGTCAGAACAGGCTGTGAGAATGGTCCCCCCTCGCTGCTCGCACACACACACACACAACACACATGCAGAGAGCTGTCGACTGTTGCTTTGTGTGCTAACAGCCAGGCAGGCTCAACTCCCACTCTGCTCTCCGACAGGCTAATTATTGTGACTCGTGTTGGAGCTGTTGGAAGACGTTGTTCGCCTGTCCGCGTGTTGTTCCGCAGGTAGATACAAACGTTCGGATGTCTCGTCTCGTGATCACGGATGCAGAAGTCGTGTTAGTTAGAGGCAAATGGATATTGAAGAGGCTGGGAAAAAAAAAAAAAGCACTTTGATCGTCTCCCGCCAAGAGAATTACGTAATCCCGTCGAGCCAGACGGTTGCAGATCTGTCTACGGTTTAATCTGCAACCGATGTCCCCTCACTTGGTGTAATAATTATGAAAATACTGGTTGATAATTTTTCCAAGCAGGCCTCAAAACTCAACCAGTGGTGTCACATTTAGGAGCTCCACCCTCTCTCCTCAAGTGACGGGAACAATCAAGCTCGGAGGCGTCTTAAAACAAATGCCGCGTTGAGTGACAGGTGGATGCCAGCGTGGCCGAGGTTGGCAGGCAGCGGTGACAGTCGTCCTGCTGCCACACAAGCTGCTCCAACTGGTGAAACTGCAGGCGAGTCCAGGCCGGTCGCTCCTCCCAGCGCCTTACTCCCCTCCATCCGTCCATTGATCTCTCTCTTTTTTCCCCCTCCTCCCTCCTTCCTCGGCCTTCCTTATCCGTCGCCGTTGTCTTTCTTATCGTCTCTCCATGATGCTTTTCCGTCTTTCCCCCTCATTTACAGTCTGTCTCCAACTTCCTCTCATCTTTCCAATTCCTCTTTTATGAAGAGGCTTGAAAGAGAAGCAGTAGATATACGAAGGATCCGACTAAATACACCTGTCTTATCAGCTTTAGTCGCCAATCACACCAGCGTTTACGATTGTCTGTAAGGAAATTGCTGGCGTTTTGACTCTCAGTGCGACGGTTGTAGTGTCCAGTTCAAAAGAAGAGAAAAGAGAGAAATCCAAACTTCTATCTCATTCAGTTTTTCTGCTGTGTTGTCAGTCTGAAAAAGACTTCAGAGTCGTGTGAGATTTTATTCCCACATTCTTTTTCTTGTTATCGCTGAAACGCCTCATGACCAAAATGATGGACATTTTCAGGTTTACATACTTTAACTAATACTTAAAAATTGTCTGGTGATGGTTAAGGTCCCTTCACTTTATTTTGGGTGTCTACTGGAACATATTTTACATGCTTTAATGTTAAAAAACACATTATTCTTCCCATACTGTCCATTGGTGCAGCACCTGTAATCACCCTGAACGTGCAGTTTCTGTGCCTGTCTCTTTAAGGCCCAGCCTGCTCTGATTGGCCAGCTCTCACATGCCTGAGAAGGTACCGCCTCCTGTGTTTCCCCATCAGCTGACAGTGTTTTTATAACCATGGCTGCTGGAGCATGGGACGGTGACATTTATTTAGACTTACTTTAAAATCAAAAGAGTTCACTCTCTACAATATTGGACCTTTAATGGGTCTCTGGTGCTTTAACAGCTTCCACTCACAGCTGTCCGGCCCGGGATTTTCTCCCATTCAGCCACAAGAGCATTCATTGAGGTCGACCATGGATGATGGACGACAAGGCTTGGCTCAACATTGGTGTACCAATTCATCCCGAAGGTGTTAAATGGGGTCGAGGTCGCAGCTCTGTGCTGTGGGAAACTGTTTCTTTGTGGACCTTTCTCAGTGCACTCGGACTCTGTCATGCTGGAACAGGACTGGGTCTTTCCGGAACTGATGCTGACTCCCAAGACTAAAAAAGTAGCATGACATTAGATTGGACAAACCAAAGAGAAGATAGGAAAATAAATAAGTAAATGTACCTTTTAAACATTGCACAGCTGCAAAATGTCTGTCTGGTTGTGGTCGTCATATATATCTTTACTCTATCAGCAAAGGACTGAGGCTCTATGTAAGAGGCTGTTTCTGCCGGTACAGTTGTTTGACATTAAATATTGAACCATTATTGATGCTTTACTCTCGTTAAATCATGTTGAAAGTATGTGCACGTGTGTGAGTGTGTGTAGTTTTTCAGAATTGATCCCCAGCACCGAGATTGATGCCGCAGGTGTCTTTTTTTTTCTTCCCCACTTCTCCTTTGAGGCCCCCCAAGCTCATTTTGGCAACTCATCCATCCTCTGAGTGTGTGTGTGTGTGTGTGTGTGTGTGTGTGTGTGTGTGTGTGTGTCAAGAGGCCTTCAGGTCATGTACTTTATAGGTCTTGGCTTATCTATGTGATTTACAGTCCGGCACTGTGAGCATGAGAGTGGCAGACAAGGCACGCCATCGATCGACAGCCACCACATGTGGGGGAGGATGTGTGTGTGTGTGTGTGTGTGTATTTGCATCTGTAGATGTGTGTGTGTATGTGTGTGTGTGTGTCAGACGGAATATTGCATTAGGGCAAACTTGGCTTCTGTTGCTCAGACTGTGTCCTAATTGTCGGGCTGGAAAACAGATGGCAGTGAATGCAACGTCTCCTCTTGGTTCCCCGGGTGTCTCTGACACACACACACATACACACATACACACACACGCACATTTTCATACATATATTACAATTCTGCACAACAAATAATTTATGTTATGCAAAGTTATTGCGTTGGACCCTTGTTTTCAGACTCGGGCTGTCTCGTTGGGTTTGTCGTCCTGACGTTGTTGGTGCCGGTGTGGGCGTGAGCGCGCATGTGTGCGCACCAGTGAAGGTCTGCTGAGGGACGTGGCACCCGTGGGTGGTGTTTTAGCTCAGCGTGAGCGCGGCATCGCTACACCTCCACATCACTGTAACGCTGCGGGGTTGCGGCTTAACGCCCCGACTACTACATACAGAATCTCCTCCTCTCCTGCACACACACACACACACACACACAGACACACACTGGTTGTCAGGGAGCCCTGCAGATCTTATCCAGCCCTCTTGGAAGCTGATTTGCTAGCAGAGCTCTTTTGTCTGCCCCACACAGGTGGGGGATCCTAATATAGATACACTGCTCTGTACATGCACACACCTCTCACTTCAAGCTTTGGTGTGATGAGCAATAAGCAGAACCATCGTGTATTTGGACTGAACTCATTTTTGTTCTGGAAACGAAAATAATTAAAGCTGCTACAAGGGACTTTTATTGTTCTTGATTCTGGCGGCTCCTGTGGTCAAACAGGGTATGACAACCTCCACCTCTGGTTTTAAGGTCTTGATCTGGCCATACTGCTATAATTAACTATTTATTAATGATAATTATTAAACTGAAACCCACAACAACCAACTGAACACACACTGTGTTGGATGTTAAGGTGTGTTTGGGTTTATACTGCTATACTTGAAGGTGTGTGCGCCCCCTCTGACAATTTCGCCAAAGTTGTGAGAACGTGTGTTTGCTTTTTGTTATTTTACTTGTCTGTATGCATTTGTTCTCTTGGTTATGACTGTGTGTGTGTGTGTGTGTGTGTGTGTTTTGGCAGCCTACTAGTGCCTTTAGTTTCAAAAGGGTTTCATTCAGAGCCAGATGAAATCCCTCCTGCCTCTACGGCAGCGATCAGACGGCGTATCATGCCGTCGTCGCCGCAGGCTAACACACTCACACACTCACACACACAGACACAGGTGGGTTTAACTCCCTGCGTGTGTGTGTGTGTGTGTGTGTGTGTAATCAGTAATATGGCTGAGGAGCTCATTACACATCCCCAGCTCCCTTTGCTTCCATGAACGTCATCTCCTCCCAGAGAAAAAGCTTTTGGGAAGGACAGAAAATCTGAAACGGACCGAAAAACGCTCAGTAACTGAGAGGGAATCGATGGACGATTCGATGGCAGTGGTACAGAAACAAACACAACAATCGAGTCGCTGCCTGCTTTCATACCACCAAGACAGTCAGGCAAGTAGCTGTAACACCTCATGAGTGTGCAGCATTCAGGAAGTGGTGCAACCTTACTTCCTTTGGAAGGATAAACAAACAAGCTAACTTTTCTATCCGACTTCCTGATTTCAAAATGGGAACATCAAAACTGAAATGGAGACGTTAACATTATTTCCGAGAGATCTCCAAATGGTCTCACTATTGATTGTTTGGCATTGACGCTCCTGACGGTAGAATCTTATATAATGGCGACTCTCTTAATCTTTGTCGCAGCCCGAGATAAAAAGCTATTTGTCACATATTCTGATGTAAATGAATGTCTTGTTTCGTCCACAACCCTAAAGAAACTACAGGATATTCACTTAATTTGAGTCGAGGAAGTGGACTTCCATTTTTTGATGGTTGGTGATGAATTGAGGTAGTTACTAATCAATTATTTAAGTTACCATTACAGCTCTTGCCCACAACCCAAAGATAATCAGCTGACTGTTGTTGAGGACTAAACGAACTAGAAAATATTCACATATGAGGATCTGAGATCGGAACATTTGTGGCACAAACTGACTGAAAATGATGAATCGATTACCAAAAATGTTGGTGATTTATTTCTCAGTAGTCAAGTCGACCAGTGGTTGCAGCTCCAATGACGACTCTCACCAGCTGGAATCAAACTTTGCTAACCAGTTACCCTCAGTACGTGCCAAACCGACAAGAATCAATATTTACTGACTTCCTGAGTGTTAAGCGAACCAAACTCCATCATGGAAGTAGCGTATTTAAGTATCTCGACTCTGGAGAATTCCTTTAATTGAATTAAGTCTTTGACATCATACAGTGTGTGTGTGTGTGTGTGTGTGTGTGTGTGTGCTCGGGCATCATCTCGCCCCCTCGGTGTAAGAAAACTGCTGCAGGCGAGTTCGAGCGTCTCTGAATGAGCATAATTACGACACAATGCTCGTGAGCATATGTCTGCGCGTGTGTGACCTTGATATCCGATGACCAAACTGTAAGTTCTCCGCACTAATTAGTTTGTTTATCGTCGGCTCTCAAGACCTC
>CAEMYA010000116.1:535145-556637 GCA_903131615.1 Diplodus sargus
TTTTCCCTCCACACGCTCTCGAGGCGTGCACGTATGTGTGAGCGGCTCGCGAGTAATGGCCAGTGGCAGGTAGAGAGGTGATGGATTGCCTGATTAGTGGTCTGGCAGGGCTTCTCCTCACAGATGGGCTGTTAGATGTGGGCATCTGGCTCTGACATGCACACACACACACACACACACCCTGCGTAGATAGACACCGTGGTGCACACACACAGGGCCTCTATACCTACACGTGTACCTGAATCCTCAAATAAAAACTTTTCTCCTCATCCACCATCTGTCTCTCGTCTCCGCTTCCCTTCCGTCTCTCCCTCGTCCTCCCGCCGTCCTTCTTTTTTTCCTCATCTCCGTCCCTCTCTGTTTTTTTGTCCCCGCGCTTTGCTCGTTAGTCAGTGTAATTACCAGGGAAGGGGAACAGATTAGGGCGTTTACGCGCCAGGATGTTTACATGCGCGGACACACATGCTGCCCGAATCACCGCGCGAAGGGGATTAAGCACAGAATGAGGCGGGTAAAACACACCGGCGGAGAGCAGGATCGCATCCGCGGATCACGAACGCACGACCGCATGTGGAGAAACCCAAATGCACGCTAATGCAAATATGACGCATGCACACAGTGGATACATGTCCGCCTGCTGTGAGGAAATGATGTCGGACCGGGGAGGTTTATGGGAAAGTTCATGTTCTCACACCAGTGAGATTTCTGCACGACAGATTATAACCTGGTTTATAATAAACACACATTATGCATCTATAATTCACGTTTATTAAACCGGTAAGGCCTCATTAGGCTCAGTTATCTGGGTAAAACTCATGTAAGTAAGATGAGAAGATTGATACCTCTTCTATATCTCTTTGTTGAAGGTGAAGCTACAGCTAGCAGCCAGTTAGCTTAGCTTAGCTTAAGATAGAAAACTGGGAACAGATGGAAAAACAAGCAGCCTGGCTCAGAAACACGATATGAACATTGATGTAGAGACTTAAAATGTATCTGTAAGATAGCTTAAAAGGAACAGTGTGTAGGGTATAGTGGCATCAGGTGGTGAGGTTTTACATTGTGACCAACTGAATACCCCTCCACTCACCCTCCCTTGGTGCCCCAAGTAAAAAAGATTTGTAAGTTTAAATTGTGAAAGAAACAGCTGTATGTGAGCGTCACATATAAAAGGTTCTCTCAAAGGTAGCAGGAAGGAAAGGATTCTTATTTTTGGTGACTGCAAATGACTGAGGACATAATTATGGTTATTATATCGCATTACTGCTGATAGATCTCTCTAAATCCTACATTCTGGACCTTTTTAAGAGCCCTTTAAAATCGACTCCAGTAATTCAAAATCGACCCGTGTAAAATGAACAAACAGAGCCGGAGTTTGTACCCTGGGTGCGTGACAAGCACCATCACAGTCACTGTCAAAATGCTCACTCGGAGCCAAAACTCAGACAGGACCTGGACAATTCTCCCCCGCTATGACGAACTGAAGGTCGTTTCAAAGTTTAATTGCCCCCGGCTCTATCGTCCGCTCTTCACACATCTCGTGCCTCCCATTGTGCACGATTTCCTGCCGCTCGGCGGACATGTAATTTAATCTCACATGTGTTTCCGTGTCGAAACCTGCAGGTGCTCGCCCAGTGAACTGAACTGCTGACGTGACACTAAGAAAAAAAAAAAAAGCCTCTTTCACTCCCGTGTCCTCCTATCAGTGAATTTACCGCCGGGGCTCGAGGCGGGAGGGCTCATCCGATCGCACGGGTGTGTTGGGGGAGGTTTGCAATGCAGATCTCTGCGCTTGATAGGCTCATCCGCCGTGATGGTAATGTCATGTGTCGTATGCTTATTCAGGCTCAAAGTAATATCATTTGTAGCATTTTTCCTCTCTGCCTTCAGCCCTCGCTCCATAAAGCTAATTACAGTGCTTTGGCTTCAGATCGGGAAGGGCGAAGAGGGGAGAGACGGGGGAGGAAGAGGGGAGGAAGCAGGGGCTAATGGCATTTTAAGGGTGGGGAACCACTCCCATTACTTATTCTAATGAAAAGCTAATGCGCACACCTTTTAGCCTCTGAGGCACATGTGGGTGCACGTAGCATGAGGTTGCTTTGTGCTCTTTGCATCTGTATTTCGATAGATAGATAGATAGATAGATAGATAGATAGATAGATAGATAGATAGATAGATAGATAGATAGATAGATATTTCACAACCAAATGCCGTTTAACTGGAGCTTTTTGAGTGTGAAATCTTTCCTCCGGGCGATATGAACCAGAGGACACCGAGCTCTCACCGAGTTAATTAAACCTCAGTGAAATGGTTCCAAAAGAATAAAAAGTATGAGAGTCATCAAGCTATGCCGCCGTTAAAAAAAAAAAAAAAGGCGCAGGTCCCAAGTTATGAAGTTGTTTCACGCACTGAAAGGAGTTTCATAGGAATTCAAATAAAAGATCGTAACAAGCCAGACATCTAATAAACGGAAGAGCTTCTCGAAAAAATCCCAAAACGCGGGAGTGATTACACCCAAGGTGAGGACAAAAGCGTCATAAATGGAACTGTGAAATGAAGGCTCTTGCTGCGAGTGTCAATTCATTTAGCCTATGAAACTGTACTGGTTTTTGACAGTCTGCGTTTAAATTCGGGGAGATGTGACAGCCTTTTGAAAGTACCATCATTTGTTTTCATTAAATCCTGTCGTCTTCTAACACCAGATATTCTTCCGGATAAAGAATCTCAGTTTCCAACACCAGTGGCTGCACATGTACAAGCTTACGCACCGACAGCATTACAAGCCCATAAAAAGCTTGTATAATTATCCAAAATGCACTAATAAAACACTCGCAGACGCTCCCCGAACACTTCCTTTCCCGCCGCTGATTCGAGCGGAGCCGAGCCGACAGGTTTCTGCGTAAACAATGCGTGGAAAAGTGGGTGAAGTGTCCAGAGAGATGAGCGAGCGCAGTGACTTCTCTTCATCTGCCTGTCGCCGCTCGCCGCTTTGCCAAATAATACATCTGTCGCTATGTTTCTGTCTTCATATACACCCAGTACGACACTGTTCTGTTGTAGTCGGGGTGTGTGTGTGTGTGTGTGTGTGTGTGTGTGAGAGAGAGATGACCTGTATCCAGTGCATTAAACAGAGGTTTTACCCTATTGCACTGCAAGGATTAATCGATCAGCTCAGTGTTTCGATAATTGATGAATTGGGTAAAATAAAGTCAACATTCTCATTCATCAACATGCTTCCTTAAAAGTGAATATTGTATTGAATAAAACTGGATATGGTTGAGTTGTGGACAAAATAAGACATTTCAGGGATCTCATATTGGGCTGTTAATCATTTTTTAGACCACACACAAAATTGTCACAATACTAGAAATACAGTATTCTGAAAAACATGCCATGGGGACAAAAATGATGCAATATTGACGGCATTAAATGACAAGTAAATTGCAAAAAATTGCCACTAAATTCCAAATGGCCGACTTCCTGTTGGATTTAGATCATGGCCCCAAGATAATTTTTTGTAGATCTCCATATGATAAACATGTGTACCAAATTTCATATGTGTAAGTGATTAAAGCCAAGAGGGCTACTGTTCTGCCCCACCCATGTTAAAAACAAATCAAACCTGTACATTTTCCACCGTACATGGCACGTGTGCAAAGTTTCAAAGACCAAATGTTGGATTGAGAATGATGGTGGGAAACTGAAAGGTGTCAGGTTAAACAACCCCCGGTGCTACAACTCAAGGTGAATGGGCCAGATCTGGGCTGAGGCAGAACAGCTTCATCGCCTCCCTTTCTGTTCCTGTTATCCGAGATAAGAAGGCAAGGAAGCAGTCGCGGTGATGAATGGGCGTTTGGCATATCTGGCATTCATGCAAGAGCGCTGCATCACTGAAACTAACGTTCTCCACTTGATTAAACGCAACCACATTTATTTCCTTACCCGTAAGAGAGTGTTTTTAGTCGCCTAAGTCTTACCTTATTCAGAATTTTTACACAATAACCCTGATTTACAAAAACAGTAACTAGACCTTAGCTGCCCAAATGCACAACTAATAAAGGAGGTGAGAATTGTAGAAGCATTCACACTGGGTTTGAAATTACATTGATCATTGATCAGAGTATAAAGCAAAGGTTTGGGCGAGGTCAGGGTTAAAACTGATTGAGGCCCAGTTGTGGATATGGACTGGAGATTGTGGTTGGAGTTGGGGTTCGGATTGTGGTTGGGGAAAGGATTAGATGTTAGGGTTAGGGGTTAGAAGTTGGGGTTTGGGGATGGTGGTAGGGTTAGGAGTTGGGGTTATGTATCATGTGTTAGGAGTTGGGGTTAGGGTAGACTTTTCGACTCATGAGCCCAGAGACATATACTGTTGGTGAACATGAATTCTGCAGTAATTCCTCCATTTTAACTGTATGTATCTTTAATTTTCAGTAAATGCAGCTTTATCTATTATTTCTGCAGCTCACCAGTGGGTCTCTAGGACACTCACCGTGCAACCACAGAGCCTGCGCAGTCGGACCAGTAAATTATTAATGGGACATTGATGTATACTGTATAAGCTGATAGTCAGTGTTATATTCAGTGGCCTCAGCTTCAATAAGAAACAGTAAAGAGCTGTTAAAACTGAACCTGTGACCCTGATTTAATTCAAAATAGGACCCTCAGCACACACACACACACAGCGCCACCAACACTTTGGTGTAGATATGACGAATGCTGCAGGATTTTATGCCTTTCATGTTGTTATTAGTCTGTCTGCAATAAAAGATCTTAGTGTGTGTGTGTGTGTGTGTAGAGGGGATTATGACATGCTCTGAAGATATACTGTTGCCCCCACCATCACCACCCCCCCAACCCCCTTGTCCTTTCAAGGTCGGGGACTAAACCAAGGAGAAGGGAAAGGGAAAGGAAGGGTGGTCTCTCCACACTCTGCAGGGCTCACCTTCCTCCCTCCTAATTCCTCCCTCGTCCTCTTCATCATCGCGCTCCTCTTTTCACTCCGTCTCGTCTCTGTTCTCTTTCGCCACCGTCGGCTTGGACAGGCTCCGCCTCTGTTCGTTTGAAAGGTGCACGCTCGCCACTCGATTCAAGGCTGATTGTCGGGACCCTGAGCGCGTTGTGTTAACTATGTCGACGGTACAGGAGCCCAAGGATGAGGGTGAGTGGCGCTGTTGGCTGCTTAAAGCCACCGAGGCCGAGCTGTTCAAACAACACTGAGTTGTGAGTTAGAACATGGAGTATTTAATACATTTATGGATAATGTTGTGTTGCAGAGAACCAAATGACAAAAGGTTATTTATTTGTTTGTCACAGTTGTATTGAGGCACTCGGCTGATGTCGTACTTTCCTTAATTTGATCTGAAAAGCCTTTACAACTTTTCATGAGGGGTTACTATGGCTGAAGGACAGTTACATACAGCTCCTTATAGAAAACGTACCTTGCACAACACTATTCTCAAAGCAGATTCTTTTCAACCCTCTGAACTCAACATCAGTCTTGTCAGTCTCATAGACAATATTCCACACGACCAATTCCAGCATCTACTCTGCATCTGTGATGGCGAGGCTGGTTTTCTTGAAGAGGCTGAAACCTAAAAGGGTTCCACGCAAATATTAAATAGATGGATACATAGTTGTACAGGTAAGATGTAGTTTTGATTGTGGGGTGAATTGTCCCTTTAATGACACAGTTTCCATTCTCTCTTAACACTCTTGTGTCTGGATAATTACTGAACGAAAAACATCACATACTTTTGGTGATCAGTACTCAGGAATGTGTCTTATCTGTTGTTCATCGGGGCAGGGAAGAATGTTCAAGGAACACTGACTTCATTTCTTTAGTTGCACAGTAAAAGGTCTGAACCAGCAAAATCAATGTCCGCCAGTCACTATTAGGCCATTCGGGGAGAGCTATGGTCAATCGAAGCCAGACTGATCAGAGAAAGGGAAAATTGGCAGGCAGAGAGGAAAAGAATGGCGCAAATGAGAGCAGACGGTTGGAAGGTAAAGGTAGGAAAATGAAAGATCCACGGAGCAGGTGAGGGGATCTGTGCAGCCATGGATTGATATGTCCGCTAATCCCCTGCTGTGTTGACAGGTGGGTCCAGTCAACCCTACACTGTGGCTTTGCCAAGCGAGGCCCTCGGCCCACAGTGGTCCAGCCATGCCAGATTTCAGCTGTGGGCTTGGGGGCCAGCAAGTCTGCCTGGCGTACCACTTTACAGACAGAGAACAATGCGGACCGGTCAAGGCCCCTGGTGAAATGTTATTGTTTGGACACGACTCACAAGCCTTACGGGACTTTCAAGATCTGCCAAGCAGACGACGCTGAAATGGCAGTGGGCTCATGTGTGTCAATGTCAGATGCAAAATAACTTACATAACTCTCCAGAACCACCTGATCCTGGCATCACAAAGGCATCTTTTTTTTTTTAAACCAAGACTCTTTACTGTTTGATTGGAATGTATTCCACTAGAACGATAATTAGGGTTTTCTGCTAATGAGAGAGATACCACCTGGGTTGTAAGCTGGCTTTGCCAGGGCTTTGGCACATTTTCCTCAATTAGCTCAAGCAGAATTTGACGAGTTCCTGTCCAGAATCGGATGATTGTTTACAATAAAATGAACACCAGACAGGTTTAACAAAATGATTGTTGCCATGGCAGGCATGCAAAGAAACACTATGTGATCAGAAGCATGTCGGCATGCCAATAAAGCATGTTGACACCCATAGTTTACACCAATATGTGATTGTTGAGAAGCTCGTTCCAAATCATGGGGTTAAATCTGCTGCTATCACGAGGCTTTCCAAAAGGCTTTGGAGCCTGGCTGCAGAGATTTGCTCCCATGCACCTCGAGTGTGGGCGAAGTCTGTCACTGAAGGTGGGTATGATCCAGAAAACCATTCCTTTATGGACCCTATTTTGCTCAATGGGCTTTGTAATGCTGAAACAGGAAAGGGATCATTGCTGCTGTACCCTGACAACTGTCATATATGTTTTTCTTCAAAAAGAAAGGGGTACCTTTATTTTCCAACAGCTTGAGTTTTCTTTTTCAATGAGATTCTAAGTAAAAGCTTTGTCCAAATAAATTAATAAAGGATCCATGATGCTGTTGGAGTTGCCTCTGGTCAGGACTGCGGATGTTGGGAACACCAGGTCAGTTTTAGCAGGCCCTGGGTCACGAGAGATCCCAAATAAACCCAAAAAGTCCCTCGAACTCTTAAGATATATTGGTGGGCTTGTACAGATGAACTTTTCCTGGCAGTCAGCAGTCTTATCAGTCAGTTGACCATCTATGTGGATAAAGAAAAAGTGCCTGGAAGTGCAGCTTGCAGGTGGCACAAGTAGGTATGAGTAGAAAGAAAAAAAAATGGTGCTTTTGATTTTGCTGATCAGAAATTATCATTACGTGACATTAATGCTAATTTGCTAACGACCCACATGATCCTTGCTGAGAGTTGTGTTCCCGCCATAACGACATGTGCAGGATCATACAGACACCCTGCTGGTTCTTTCTTCAATAAATGTCCCGCCGTGGATAAACGTGTCGCCCGCTTCTCTTCTGTGTGTTCTCTGAGCGCTGCAGGCTTTCTGCTGTGAGAAGAGGAATAGCTGATTGGGCCTCCCCTCTTTCCAAAAACCACTTTATCTTTCTGTGGGCTTAAGTGTTCCTCCCAGGCAGCGGCTGGGGCCTCTGAGAGTCCCCGAGTATCACGGCCCTGCCTTGATCTTGTTTACTTAGTATTCCATCAGAGCCCAGAAACGAGGAGGAGGGAACAGGGAAGAAGGCAAAAAGGAGGAGAAGAAGAGGGTGGATACCCTCACCCCTTTTCAACCCCTCCGCTGTGCTCTTCGACACTCAAAAGATCTTCCACCCTTTGGTAACTTTTCAAAGGCCCCAGTAATGGTCTTTGAAGCAGCCATCAAAATAAGTGTTTTTTTATCCTCTTCTTTTTTTTTTGTCAGGCTGAATGCTCTGCAGGGTTGGGTGACTTTCCGTCTGTGAGTTGTATGCATGAGAGGAAGAAAGACAGAGAGAAACATAAAGACACCGAGGGGTCTCGCAAACCACAGAGAAAGGAAGTGCGTTTTCTTTTCTTCTTTTATTTATTTCATTTCCACCTTAAGATCTTTGCCTTATTTCTGTCCACCGTTGTGCTCACAGTTTCTCTTCCGTGGCGTTCCGGTTTTCTCATGACCATCATGAACGCAGGCAGGATCAGAGATGTGTCTTTATTGCGTTTGATTCTTTACTTTATTCCTCTGCTGCACAATTTCAAGCTTTCACCCCGGCACTCATTTTTTACATCTCGAGTTCTCTTTGTTGGCTCTGAGATAATAGAAAATGATAGGAAACAAAGGCTATTAGAGACAGTCTCAAAGCCCAGTTGTGAGGGAATGTCAATCTTTTTATTCATCACTTAACAGTTTCTTTTAAAGAGACACTGCGCTGCATTTGCAAAGATTTCTGTTATCCTATATGTCTGAGTTTCAGTCAGAATAATTCGGTTCACATTGTGATGTCTTGTTAGGATGAGACTGAATCTGAAGTCTGCGAGACAGATTTGTTCAGAGATTGAAATCCCTTAAGTGTCCACTGATGTCTGCTTCCACCAATCGGAGAGGAAATCGTCCGATCGGAACATTTTCATTGCATAGACAGAAGTTAAAAACTGTTATTTTGCTGAGTAAATGGTGCAATCTGACAGGTTACACAGGCGTCAGCATACTTGATGGATCAAGTTAGGAAACAGGTCAGAGATTAGACTCCCCCCTGTCTCTGACACTTGGCCTTACCCCTCTGGTTTTACACATTCATGCCTTTAGGTAGGGCGTAGTGATTCTCTCTGGGATAGAGGGGAAGGGCCTTTGAAACAGAGGTTTTGTCAATCTGTCTGACGTCTCTGTTGTTTCAATGTATCATAGTCCTTTTCTGTATAACAATCGCTATTTGCTTGCTAATCTCTCTGTATCCAAGTAGCTAGCTAGCTAACATTACATGATAGCGCCAAATTTTAATGTTACATCCCCCCCCAAGTTGAGCTTAATTGAAAGTCCAGCAAGTTGAGAAATATCTGGTTTTGCCACGACATCATCTGATGAGGATCAGGTTGGCATTGGCGTTAGGGATTGGAGTTAAGGTTAGAGATATGTCTGACTAGTTAGGGAAAAATAGATGTTTTAGCTCTACTTCCCAACATGAAATTGGCTACCATGAACGCATGATGAATGAACTCAAACAAAACAGCACTTCAGTCTCGCAAATCAAATCTTGAAGACCCGCAGCAGCCAAAGTAAAAGCGGATTACTTCCGTTTTGCCAAATTTTGTTTTCTGTTTTGAGCTTGATGATCTCAGTCAAACGATGCCCCATCCTTGAAATGCACTTCATAAGCCTCCTTTCCCACTTACAGAACGCAGCTAAGAGGCAGTCGCACTGTTTATTTTGTAATTAGCTGCAGCTTGTGCTAATTTGACGCGCCTTTCCTTCTGCATAGCTCCTCATGTCAATCCCCACGTCCTAATTCGGCCTTCAATTTCTCAGAGCTTCTTCTCGGGTGAAATTCTCACACGGGTGATGCATTTTGCATGTCTGACTGCAGCTCCAGCGGTTCTTGTAGATTGGAACAGAAGAAGTACTGGGTGAGCGTGAGCATAGAAGATGAGCAGCATCTGAAGAAATGTAACCCCCTCAGCAGAAAACCCAAGAAACAGGCGATAAAGTTCTCAGAGAACAAAACACCGCAGCAGCAAACTCCAGCAAAGATCTTGTCAAAATCAAAAATCCATTTGACAGTCGGAGGAAAACACGTCTTCTTTTTGCTCTGTCTCTCTTTTTCACTCCAAAGGTCATGAAGTGAAAGAGCATGTATCTGTCTCAGATATGTTTTTTTATCAGCTGCGGCTCGTCCTCAGCTCACCCCGCTGCACATCACAGCGTTGTGGATGATGCTTCACTTGGTGGGTGACTTCTAATATAATTGCCTGTGTTATTGACTGAGTGCTTGGATGTGTGTGTGTGCGTGTGTGTGAAGGTGATTTCTGCTGAATAAAAGCACATTGTTGCACCATTTACAGGATTTCTTTTTCTTCACTATTCTTTGTGCTTAAATCTGTTGGTTAGAAGAATTTCTTTCTACTCCACTGAAGGTTGCGGGTAAGCTCAAAACTTTGGTCCCAGCTGTAGCAGAAGCTCATGAATATCAGACACTGTCCTCACCAGAAAAATGGCAGCATTGGTCATTTGTCGAGACACAAAACACATATGCATATTTTGTGTTCTCCTAACATGAATCTTGTTACTGTACAACGAACAAAGGCAGACGAATCAGGACAAGGCTACAGCACAGCGAAAACCCACTCCGGTCAGTGTTGGTTGGGGGAACAAAGTGAGCTTCTCTTTAGCAGATATAACTCATGTCTCTACACTGAACCACAACATCACTGCTTCAAATCCTGACATGTGAGGCAATTTTATGCATTTCCAGGAATGGGCCATTCACATTTGGAAGGTGTTGATGGCAATTAAAGATGACTTATTTTGTTGTTTAGATTGTAGATGATAGTCGCAAACGTTGACCATCAATTAGCTACACATAAAGAAAAGATTCTGACCTGTAAGAGGCAAACATCCAACGACAAGAGGACGGAGTTTATCAATCTGCACCATAAACACAATGTTATGACTCAACCCAATCACCAGAACCCATTTTTGGTTAAAAATACCTGTCTTGGTTGCAACACACGTGGCTGGAGATATCTTGAGGTCTCAAAAACATCAATGCCAATCCACCATCCCCTCCTGATATGAAATACAGGTCATAAACATGAAATGTAAATGATTTGGTGATGATCAACAAAACGGTTTAGGGCTCAGCATTTCACTGTTGCCCCTATAATCTGTCTGTAAAACCATCGACCAGCCTTGCAGTTGCCAGTCGGTCTGGATTGTGGGTTGTTGCGGTTTACCCACGTACTGTAGTGGTGCTGTTTGGTCCAAATGTAAATCATAAAACAGCTCGAGATCTGGAAACAGTTTGGGGGCTGAAAGTAATCTTCATTTTTCATCGAGGTTCACATTTACGGTCCATTTAGGAAAAACCTTTAGGAGGAGATTTAGTTCTTTGAATCGGAGCATATGACCTTATATAAGTGTATTTGTGTCTTATGATTCTGCGATTTTACTTCTTTTAATAACTTTGAAGCTCTGCATCACTGCTTTGTTTAATCACCTTTCCCACAATAACTGTGATTATCTGATGGGAGGTTTCCCCCCAGCAGAAGGTAATAGCCCATAGCCGCCCATTAATGCTATTTTTACATTACTTTACCATGCAGTGTGGTGCTTTGTTGTTGCACCTTTATGGCGTTTTATATCTTAAAAGGGAAGGGATGGTGAGAAAGTACATTTCTACACATCTGCAGCTGCCCTAGCAGCCCCCATACCTGTACCCCCTTCCCCCAAGATACCTCGGAAAGAGGCGGAAACAAGCGTAGGAGAAGGTACACATCTCGCTTTTGAACTTCAGAGGAGAGAGGTGCTTTTCGAAACGCTCCCAGGTGCAGATTTTTCTTAGATGTAAGGAAGGAGGGCAGGGAGTTCAGAGAGATAGAGAGAGACAGAGAGAGAGAGGGAGGAGGACAGGAGGAGGAGTGAAGGATGGAGAGGAAGAGATAGAAGAGTGCAGAAAAAAAAGCACTGGCGAAAGAGAGAGAAAAAGAGGGTGAGAGCACAACAGAAAGAGTGGGAATGGATTCGTGTATCCCGCTGGGGGTGAAACGGTAAGCCACTTTCTATGTTTTGGAGGAAGTGGATTGATTTCCCCTTCTGTGACCTCTGTCTCACTCGCTGCTGTTACCGAGCGTGATACAAAAGTCTTTTAACTGGAGGTGGAAATACACCGGCTGCCGCATTTGGAAACAGCAAATGTTGTATTCGGTCCAAATGTTCTCAGGCATCACGCAGAACAAAGTCAGAGCGGTAGGCCTACAGGTTTAGCCTTTGAGTGAGAGCCAGCTTTTTTATTGCATGCATGCTGAGAACTACCCCCAACCAACCAGGATATCTGGGGGAAAATAGAGCCCAATAGAAACAAGGTTTGGTGTTCTGGCAATATACGTACTGTCCGTTAAGTACATATCTGCTGTGAAAATATATCGCAAAAAAGTTTTTTTTTCTCCTTGGTTTCATACGGTAGGATAAAGAAAATCAGCTAAAAAGTGTGATAATCATTAAAACATCGCAATAATAAACACGTTCTCAAGTCACATCCTCTCACTAACCTCTAACTTGAGTGGGGTTTCAGAATTTGAATAGTTTGTAAATGTATTATAACCAATCTGCTATTTCGTGTACTCTCTAGAACCTTTCACCCCCATGAAAGACACTTTCGGTTGATTTGGTATGTAAATTGGTATTTGGATCCAATACCAGCCCAAATTGTCTATATTTGAATTGCTATCTGGAGTAAACACACCCTGAAAACATCAGTATTTGGATTGGTATTGGAAACTAATACCAACTTAAAGCATTGTTTGTACGATTTGCAATGGTTTTCATACCAAATGCCAATCCAGTATTGTGAGTTAACAGTAACCCAAGGCAAAATACTGGTGTTTGTTTGGTGTGTGTTGATACTTGGATTTGTGTTCGGACCTGACAGAAACCTATTTGGGTTTGTATTTGGGCACCAAGTCAGTATTCACACTCAACACTCAATGACCAACGCAAAGAATCAGTATTTGGATTGCTACTCTAAGCAAAGAGAAGCATATAACGTCTATATCTGGATTGGTATTTGACCCAACACCAACCCTAAGCATCAATCAATCAATCATCAATTGGTATTGGGACCGAATACGATCCCAAAGTGTCGGCAACCTCTTTCTCCATAATGCCCTATCCCATCAATATGTACATTGGGTTACATTGGGTACGCATTACATGAGAAAAGTAAATTACAATTTTTGAGTCACTATTTTTCCTTCTCTCATTTCCATTAACGCTCCCACACTGGAAACGCCCTCGAGTCTCCTCCAGTAGGTCATGTCCGCATGTCAGATTTGCAAAACATAAAATTAAAAAAGACTCTTAGCCTTCTGACCTCTCCTCACAGGGCATCAAAAGTTAATCTGTCTTCTATTGAATTCAGATTAACTTGACCTTCCCCTTTACAGCCTGTGCGTTCCGCTCAACCCCTTTAAATGGCACAGGACGGACAGGTGGTGTTTGCCTAAATGAAACAAGCCAAGCCCCTCGAGGCCTTGATGCAAACACAAATTACCTTTAAGAAAAGAGGTGCGTCGCAGGTGAAGGTTGGCGAAGGTTGAAGCATCTGTATGCCCTCGAACGGCCCCCGCCACCTCTCCAAAAGAAGAAAAAAGAAGCTGTGACTGAATGCTGCGTCTGGGCTCGATATAAATCTCAGAGCTGTAAAACTGGTTCTGTCTACACTGCCCACCCTCATAAATTGGCATCTCGCTGCCACCCCTCCCTCCGTCCCACCACTGGCTACGCACATGCTTTATGACAAGAAGATCAGACCACTAAATGAACGGAGGCGAGGGGATCGTAAATCCTCCAGGTGAAGACGGCGATACACTGAGGGGGAGGTTGTTTCGGTCGACTCCTGTCCAAAGACGAAAAGTGAAGTTTGGCTCCTGGGATGAAAAGGGACAAGAGACAAAACATGAGGGGTGATGACTCTCAACTTTTGCAGCAAAGCACCTGGTAGATACTCAGCACAGTGGGTCATTACGCTTGAGCTGCAACTAATGATCAATTTTATTCTTGATGAGGCCATAAAATGGTGAAAACAGTGGTTCCCAAAGCTCACGATGACCGAAAGCATCATTTTCAAACAGTCCAAAACCCAAACAGTCTTCATTTAATGTCATTAATTACAGAGAAAAGCTGCAAATCTAACATTAAAGACACTGTGACCAGAAAATTCTGGACGGTTTCCAGTTTATCCCTCACCCTCGTAATGATCCCTCACTGGCTTCCCACTCAATCACAATAACATGGTAGTTTGTGGTGTATGCTAACCATCAGTCCAAAACACTAACATTCCTCATTTTATCATAAATTACAGAGAAAAGCAGCAAACCTGACATTGAAGATTTAGATGCTGGAATCAGAGGAATTTGACTTTCCCAAATATCAATGCAGTCGCTGATAAATTTATTGGTCGATGACAAATCCATTAATTGTTGCAGCTTTAAACTTAACACACCCCCACGTTCTTCCTGCGAGCTAGATAAATTTGCCTTTCAACCACCAATTTGCATTCTAATGAAGAAAAATTGATTTCCTCAAAACTCCTTCAATTCCTTTGTTTTAAGATGCAGAACTCGCATTAATCCCGTCCATATGCTACGTGTTGACAAGTAGGTTGACGTAGAAGTATGCGCTAATTATACATTAATTTACTTAAGTAATGGCGTCATTAGCATAAACGGTTGTTCTCTGTGGGAGCGCCGGTGGCTTGCGGAGGAATACTGATGTGCTCAAATGTCATTGCAGCCTCGTTTTAATCAGGCTTCCTCAATTGAAAACATATTGAATATCACATCCGTGGCTGTAATTTTAGATTAAGGGAGGATATAATGAAAGACGCCTTCAAAACAAGGTTGCGTTAGAAGGCTGGCATGCAAATCAAATGCCACTATTATGAGGTAAGTTTAATTTAATCTGGCTCCCAAAGGGCTCAGCGCTTGATGCTATTGATTTTTTTTTCTCTTTTTCTGCCGTTGTTCACAAAGATCAATACAGCTTGAATTCTCATACATGTGTAAAATGACACAACGACAGTATTGCCTGATATCCGAGGCCTGAAGCGAGTCCCGAGGTGAGATGCAAGAGCGATTTAACTTCTTTTGTTTTGGGACACACACATGCTGCGCTCCCTTTCTGTGCAGAGGAGGAAATTAATTTACCTACAGAGGGCAATTGTGCTCACGCAAACTGTTTTGAGAACCCATCTCTCACTCTTTATGGGGCCATTTCATCAGATTCCCTGTTTGGAAATAGACAAACTCTCACATTAATTTTAGAATTATGACACTGTGGCGTGCAGAAAAGCTGTTCTTTTCAGTTCTCCGGCCTTGTGTTCAGGGTCAGCTCTGCAGCCACGGCGGCAGTTTCAGGGGGGCAGTTTTTTTGCTCACATTGCTGAGATGAAAACGAGCAGTTATGGCAACCCATCTCAGGGACGTCGTCAGGGTCTCCCGTCGCCTTCTAAAGACCTTCATACGTCCTTAAAAAAAGTTTTCTGGTATGCGAATGAACGGCACTGAAAGGACCTCAACGTGATCCTTCACTGGCTTCCCGCTCATGAACAACAACAAAAAGCTAAAGTAAACACAACTGGTAGTTTGTGGCGCTAACTATAATGAATGGAACGTTTAAAGCAACACTGTGTTTTGTGCAGTTTGTCTAAAACATAGTTTCTGACTGCAACGCCACTGGTGTGAATAGAAACCCCAAGTTTCTGTAACAATATTATCTAACGTTGTGTCCGATGAGCTAACTAGCTAACGGCAGCTACAGTTAGCAGCAGTTCGCGGCTACTTTGTCATCGGGCCTCAGGAAACTTTATCAGCCAGAGGGAAAACCAGAAAACATTTTTTTTCTATAAAATATAATCCAATTTCGTTGATGTATATGACATTGTGCCATCGAGTCTTATGCACCTCTTCCAGGAGAACTGGAATGAAGAATATGATTGCAAGAGGCAACGTTCATCCAACTATAAGTTACTGTACCATCAAAATCGTGGTTAATTTACTAAACAACTAAATGGAAACAAGAACAAAACTATTTTGTAGCTTTACAGTCTTTTTACAGATGGCGGCATGATGAACGGATGATTCTGAAGCTATTATTTTAAGGTACAATAGTTACATAATGGCCAAGTCTTAATAATGGTAGAGAAAACCTTGCTAGTTAATCCCGCATCATCATGTCTAAAACGTTGATGACAGTCTTGACATTTGAGGTCCGTGATATCATAACACAAGGCCATGTGTATATACATCGATATGTCAGTAGCATATGTATGTTTAGTCAATACTGGAATTACTGTGAAAGGTCAATCATCAAGCTGTTTTAGAGTGTGTGTGTGGCCCACAGCTGTACAATCCTTCCAACGCTAAATAACACGTTCAAAGCATCGTTTTTTTTTCTATAGTTACTTAATGACATGAGGTTAAATAAATGTAATTATTTTCATGTTTGTGAATAATTCTCTTGCTTTGATCAAACCAAATCACATTTTCATAAAGGAAGCCCGTTGGGTCTTTTCTCGCTTTGCGATTTTGAAAATGAATTTATTCTCCGAGCATTTGACTGCCAGCATTCATTTGCTAGTTGATTTTTGAACTCCCACATTCTCCCCTGATTTGAATCAGCACAGAGTCGTAGCACGTTTTTTTTTTCTTCTTTTAACCAAATCTTGCTGCTTTACTGCAGCGCTGTGCAAATATTCAAATCCACAAACCTTTTTTTGTTGTCCATGGAGCAACAACAAGTACTGTAGGAATTCAATTTAATTCTGCGAGTGTGTGTGTTGCGCGTTGTGTATGTGCATACTGGCCGCATCGGCTGATCCTTGTGCTTAATGGATGGAACGGCCAGAGATTTGCAGGCCGGTGGTGAGCACCCAGGGGACCGAGGCATCAGCAGGTACAATGCGGACTATTATAGTCTGCTTGGTAAAACACTCACACACAGCAGTTACCCATACGTTTTGTCTTTTAACAGTAACTGTACTTGACGTTTCTTGCGTCCTCTCTTAATTTTTATCCCATATTTCACCTCTTCCATCCATTTAATGTATCATTTTCTGACCCCACTTCCCTCCCAGCACACTGCTCCCTTCCCTTTTGTTCTATTCAAATTCCGCTAATACTGTACACTACCTACTGAATCCATAAATAATATATTTCCTGCCCTCAAATACTGTTTCCCCTCGTGAACGTGTGCGCCGGCGTGTGTGTGATCACGCCGTGCGTAGTAGCAGAAAAAAAACAACAACATTTCCACTCGTCTCCTGGGCTCCGCTAATTAAAACATCTCCTGTCTTAATTTTCACTCAGATTAACATCACACACCAAGCGTCTCTCCGACAGCAGGACTTGCCAAACTTGGGCACAACTGCTGTAGTTTGACACAGTTGGTGTGTGTTTTCGTCTTCCCCGCCCGCGCGCCTCTGTGCTTGTGTAATCTCGCGCAGACATTAGCTTAGCGAGGACAACTCTCTCTCGCTCCCCCACAAAGAGATTTCATGATTACAAGACTAACCCAGATACTCGGAGGAGGACGCGTGGAGAAAATGGCCTGAATATCGCACCCCGTTTGACATTCTTTCCATCAAATCTCCAAAAAAGCTGACATTTTCTTGAACTTTTCACTCCCCGGCTCGCACATTTCGCGGCGCCTTGATGTGCGCCCGGCGAGGTGTTGGCGTCAGCAAACGCTTTCAGGCAGCCATCTGAAAACTTCCCGACGCTCGCGCGCTCACACTCCGCCTCCCATCGGTAAAACATTAAAGGTGGCTGTTTCTGGCGTGAGGGCCTTCATTAGGCGAGAGTGCAGGCGTGTGGATGTAGCCGTGTCATTAGCACCGTGTTCTCCCTCGTCCATCAGCGCTGCTTTATGGCACATCTCACTCCCAACTAGGTCATTCAGGTTTGCCTGGCAGATGGAATTGCCCGAGCCAGCGTGGAGACATAAAGCAGGCAGGCGCATAATGATGCCTTTGTACACAGACACATAATCACACTTGTTTTTTTTTTATTTCATTCTTTCCTCCTCTTCCACGTCGGTACTCCCTGTTCTTTTGCACCGCTGTCCTGCGCTCGAGCTAACTCGGTTCAGACATGGACAATGTGACATTATTCCCTCCATCCGCTCTGCTGTCAGACTACCGGCTGTGAAACGCAAACACACACCCATCGAGACAGGCGTTCTCTCAGGGCGGAGCTGGGTAATCATGCCGCAGCACCTCTGGCAAGGCTAATTAAACCGGGACATCTGCGCCTTATTCCACATCTGGAGCAGGTGGCGGCGTTGCCCGCAGGATCTTCCCCTCTCCCTCTACGCCGGCAACGGCTCGTTATTGCGCCGCTAAACAATGATGACTGCAAGGGCACAAACAGACGACCTCCCTCTCCGGCTTTTATCTTTAAAAAAAAAGAAATCGTTTTATCTTCAGTCAGAGTTGAGGCGCATTTAGACTTTTTCACATCAAGGCTGAACCAACCAAGCCTCCCTGCGCCCGTCCATATTTCCCCGCCAAAAGAAGAGCATGTCAACCGTTTCAACTCACCAGAGGATTAATTATCTCCATAGTTATCTCCCCCTTTTTATTTTTTTAGTCAATATAGTTATAAAATTCCTGCACTTGATCAACAGCCCCTCCTCACAGTCCCCGTGACAGAGCATTTGAACGCCGCAGTCCTTTTCATTTCTTGCTTCCTGCCTTCTCCCCGGCTCGCCTCTGCTGAATTTCTGACACAAAAGTGAACCTTTCAAGCCGAAATCTCTTTAAAGACACATTCAAAGTCTCGATCGGGCCGGTGGGGATAGGTGAGGGTTTATCCAAGCGAAATCGAGTCAGACAGGAGAGACGGGGTGGCAGGATTTGACGGCGGCGGGTGTTGAATCAAAGCCGGCTGGATCCTCGGGAGTCTTCAATTACACCGTTCTCCTGGGCAAATAGAAGACTTCAGCGTCTTTACTTGCGCGTCCTTGCGAGAATGATTGTGTAAACAATATATAAAAAAAGGCTTTATTTAAACCAATAAGGTCATTTACAGCAGTTAAACTACCCATAATCCTCCCTTTTGATGTCTGTAATAGTCGTCCTTAATCTGAATCCACTCCTCCGATGCATCACACTTTATTAGCTCCTCTCTCGACTAAATTGTTATGGGATTTTCCATTCAAATTACCTCTTATTTGGCTGATTCTTGGTGACCCTGCAGCCTTCACAGCGTGTCCCTCGGGGGCCCCGTGACATGCCCGTAACAAGGAGCTTATTGCAGCGTTATTGCCCAAGCATCTAGAAGGTTTCCAGGGGCCCGAGGGCACATGTGATGGCGCTGACAGGTCCCGGGGACTCGACTGTCACTGTCAGCGAGCCAGCGGGGTCGGCTCGATGCAGTTGTCAAACGGCGAGGCGAGGAGACGCAGGCGGCGCAAACACCCGCTGCCGCTTCGTTAATAGATGCATATCGTTTCCCACGCTCGCGCGTATGCAAACACGCGGTCCGGGACGCGCATGACGGCGCCCAGGACATGCACATGCGAAATGAAATAATGTTATTCTTGCCGCCGTGTGACAGGAACACACACAGAAAACGCGCACACATACACACACAACCTGGAGTCCTTTGGGAGCCCCTGACAGCTCTGCCCTGAGCTTCCAATCCGTCTCAGGGAGCTCCAAACACCCAGTGCAATTACTCTTTCTTGCTGACTGCACCTGCACAACATAATTGAGAAGGCTACTGGGGCTTTGTCACTTAAGGTAAAGATGTAAAAGGAAAAAAAAAAAGGTGCCCCGGCTAAGCTGCAGAACTGCAGCACGGGGCTATTACACCTCAAACAGCGTCCCCCTTTGGGCCCAAGCGCTGCCTGTTGGTGTGCGAGCGAGGACGCTCGTGGATCCGTGTGTGTTGTTTGCTGAAGGACACGGCGTGAGACCAGCGCGCCGACGAAATGAGGAAGCTTCCCCGACAACTCCTGCGCTGAATATTCTGTGACGAATTTGCAAGATTCGAACTCTCCGCAAGACAATCCCGTCGAGGTGGCGCGCCAGCCAGACTGAGAGTATCAAATATTCATGCGTTCGTCCGTCTTTGGAGTGCGGCGTTAATGGTCGGAGAGCCGGCTTTAATGATCAGAGATTTAATTAAGCTCTGGTGGTGCGAGTAGGGCTGACTTCTTGAGACCAGGGGATCCGGAGCATCCCCCGGTCTCGCTTTAATGAAACCAGCGGCAGGTCGTTGCCCGTAATGAGGAAATTGACTTGGACCTCATTATACGTCTTTTATTCAATTCCATATGTTGTTGAAGGAAGTTCCAACGAAATGAAATGTGCTGGAAAACTGTGTGAAAAGCGAACAACAGTCGACTGTTTTCAAACAGTTGCAGGTCTTGAGTGTTGAGCGCTCCCGCTGACGTCACGCTCCCTGATGAATGATCCGGGAGCAAATTGCCAGCGCTGCCATTTAACTTATCTGGCAAGCAATTACAAAGCTCAAGCTTTGAATTGAAGTCGACTTGTCGAAATGGCAGATCGCTGTGTGTGAGTGCGTTTTCAGTAATCTGGCAAGCATGCAGTTTGCTTCGACTCCAGCCGCCTCGATCGGGAGCCAATTCTCTCAGTCCTTTCTTCCCGGTTTCACATGAGGGAGCCGGGGGGATGAGCAGGCCTTTAAGTTATTCATCCATTTGTTTGACGGTATTTCGTCCCAGTGGTTTTTATTGTTTAATTTTAATTTTCTGAAAATACACTTATGTGCTATCTCGCCAAAAAATAATGAGAAGATTGAGACCTCTCTCGGGATTTATGGTTAAAAAAAAGTTAAGCTATAGTGCTGCAGGAAGCTAACTGAGGAAAACACAAAAATCCTTTTTTAATTAAGAGATTAAAAACACTTAACCCTTTTCACTCTTGGACTGAGCAGGCCAGGTGTTTCCCTCTTGTTTCCAGTCTTTATGCTAAGCTAAGATAGCCATTTCCTGGTTCAGCTTTTCGAAAAAGACAAGAGTTTGGTATCGATCTATAACTTTTAGCAAAACAGCTGTGATAATGAGAGTAGAGGGAAACATTAGCTCCTGGATACATCTCAATCTTCAAACTATCTTCATAAAGGACCTTAAAGAGAAGAAAACAGCATTAATCAGAAGCTTAAGATTAAGAAAAGTCTCATGTTTGTGTGGTAAAAACTAAGCTATAGCCATCAGGAAGCTAATTTATCTTCGCTTCAGACTTCTGTTAAAGTTGTTATTAAATTGTGAGATCACAAGATTAATAAGCATCAGTGGCTTATTTCAACTTCGTACAGAGCCAAGCTAGCTGTTTCCCCTTGTTTTCAGTCTCTATGCTAAGCTACGCTAACTAGCTGTTGATGTCTGCTGTACAGACACGAGTGCTATCGATCTGCTGATCTTAATCTAGTAATACCAAGTTTACTGGAGTGTACATGAGTATACATGTTTTCTTACTCGTTCCACTACTGTTAAAGCTCCCACCCGTTCATATTTGTGCTAATGCGAACACTCTCCGTTCAGTTTCATCTCCATCCGTCACTTTTTCTTTCCTCAACTGAACCCAAGCCTGATCTCCACACATGCGCGCACTCCTCGAATACCCAGAAGTCTGCTGAATAGTTAAATAGACCTATTTATGAGCCATAATTACACCCTCTCTAAAAATCTTGCCCACTTTCGCAACTTTCACAAATGAGTTCTCCCCTTTTTTTT
>CAEMYA010000116.1:556702-572999 GCA_903131615.1 Diplodus sargus
CCACCTGTGAAAATATCTAACTTTCATCCCCCCTCGCTCTCATGTATTCCCCCTGAAGGCAGACTAAGCTCTTTCCCTATCTCCTCCCCGCTCTCTCTCAAACCCTCTCTCTCGTTCCGCCCCGTCTTCCTGATTCCTTCTATCGCTCGTCTGCCAACTCGCACAGGGGAAGAGTGACACGCCCGCTCAGACGCACGCTCCCTCGTCATTTGTCAACGCTGTCAGTTCGGATGGAGGGAAACTTCGCCACCTACCTACCGACGCCCACTCCTTTATGTCAGATCCAACCTCTGCGAAGTGGCGCCTCGGTATCACCCCCGATATCAAGGGGAGCAGATCAGAGCCGATCGGGCTCGCGGAGTCACTCGGCGTCGCATCACGGCGGTGAAACCGCGACTTGACCTCTCTCCCCTCGCTGGAAACCTCTCTCAGATCAGATTCCCAGTGATTAAAACTAATTACAATGAAATGCACACACAAAAAGCACAACCGAATCACGCTTTGAAGGAAACTCCAGACTTAAAGAAGCAGGAGTTTGAGGGCGTCACGTCGGAGCAGCTTATTTCTGGCACGCTGTCAAACAAGAAGACGCGCTAAATCCTTGAAAAGTCAAGTCGAGCGCGGCGCATTGTGATCTGTTTGCATGTTAAGACATCTTGAAGCTTTTTGTTTGATCTGAGCATGTGACAGACTTTAGTTTTCCCTGGTCCGGTTCCAATTACTACACGAGTTAAGACTTTGTCAGCACATGAAAAGGGACTAGCGGCGCTCCCGAGACGCCGCGGCATGTGAAAATACTTACCGAGGAGTGTAGCATCAGTCAATCGAGGAATTAATTTGAGGACTCGACAGAGAGCGTTCCAGCATATATTTCCACAAGAGTTTCTTTTAAAGAGCTCCCGGTTTCATCCCTCTTCGCCGGGAGTTCACAACCTCTCAGTTCTGCCAACTCGAGCGTCGTCAGACGTCCTGAAGCGAATTCTTTGTGCCTCTCTGCGCTTTATAGTCAAAGAAATGTGAAATTAATTTATATTTTGTTGCTGGGAGGGAGCTCTTCTGAAAAAAGGGCTCATCTTGAAACCAAAACTTTGAATGCTTTTTCTGGTCAGAGTTACACGAAATCTCTCAGACGTTACGCCGACGTTTTAGAGAAAATACACACTGAGTGACTGAAGCTGGCTGTTTGCTGGAGAACAAATATTAATATTAAATCCAGAGCCGCTCTCTACAGTTCATTTAACCATGCTATAAGAAGTGAAATAGTGATGACTTTGGTGGAATTATTCCCTCAATGCAGCACATAACCCCTGCTCGTCACACAATGGTGTTTCCTTTCCATGCTGATTGCCTTTACATTGTCACTTGCCTAAAGAAAGGTTGCGGTTCATTTCTTCGCCACTTTGCCACTGAAGCGTCAGAAGCAATTAAGGCTCAGCATTTGAGCTCCTGCTTTCAAGTCGGATGAGAGGGGAGGGGAGGGGAGGGGGTAAAAGGGGCATTTCGGCTGTTCCTACGCAGCAAAAAGTCAAAGTCAGGTCAAAGTATGCGGCGCGGAGCGTCAGCACGGTGTGACGGCAGCGGCGGAAGGTAACGGAGTGCATTCGCTCTGTATTCGTGCTGTAGCTCCACAGTCTTGATAATGTACTGAATAAGCACATTTGCAACAATGTTTAATTACTGCTTAAGGCTACACAATGAAGAACGCTCTGCTAAGCCCCTCCCACCACGTGACGCTGAGGCTTGCCAAGGTTGTCAACCATTGTCACTAATGAAACAATCTAACGTCAGTTCCACTCGGCCGCTTGTGTCCAACTCAGAGTTCCTGGGATGAAACTCGTCTTCGTAGAGTTACTGTGATTGGCTAATTATGTTGCAGCCAACCCTGATTGGTTGTTTGACCAATAGACCAATTAGCCCTTTATTTGATACCTTTAGTGACATGCAGAAGTCAATAATAGATATTTTTAGCAACATTAAAGTGAAATGGTTTCGTCCACTGCAACTTTAAGTAAACTTTGAGACACTGGTCCACTTGGTGCCACTTTTTGGGTCTATAAATCTATATTTTACTCCATCGTGTCAAATTGAAAAACTGAGTTTTTACATGCAAAACTAATAATGGTAGAAAAAAAATATGCAATGTCCAACGCAATGATGCTGTTTCGACAAACGTAATCAATTCCTTGATTTTGTTGCTGTGTTAAATGCCGATGACATCGACGTCTTTTGGTTCCACTTCTCAACTATTTGAAACTCGTCTGACTTGGATACATTTTTAAGCACACATTCCCTCACGGCATCCATTTTAAAGTTCGACTTTCAGTTGAAAAAAAGTTTGGTTGTAAAACAGATTCTTGTATCTGAATGCATGAGAGTGAAACCTGGTCAAACTTTTACAGCATTTTTCAGGCAGAAGTGATGAAGGGAAGCAGTCGGGGGAAAGCAAATGGTGATCAAACGAGTGAATAGAAAACCTAAAATGGAAATAGTATTTAAGTTAGTTTTCCAATTATTTAGAAGAGATGGTTTGTGCTTTTTCTCCGAGAAAAAGCAACACGTTCGTAAAGCTTCCTTCTCTTGATTTTCTTTTTTTCTTACAACTTAACTTATACATTTATTTATTAGCCTCGGTTGCACTTGGAGAGCACGGGTTTTTTCTTCTTTTTTTAAAGACAGGTCAGACAGGATCAAGGTAAACTGTTGACGTGTGCGCGTATTAAGCAGCAAAGCTCGGTTTTGTTTGATCCGGCGCTCAGATAGTACAACGCCTTTTGTCTGGGAGAGCGAGCTCCGGTCGAGGTGAGGCGAGGTGGAGGGAGGAGAGGCGGGAAACGCTCGCGAGCTCCTGAATTCATAACGACCCCCGATGAGCAATAACCATCCCTCAGTTAGCACGGAGCGCAATAACCCATTTAATTTCATAATTATCGATTGCGTTTGATGGCCGCGGCAAAAAGGTCAAGATGAGAGTTGGGTTTTTTTTCTCTTTCTTTTATTATTTTGGCGAATGGAAGGCAGCGAACAAGAGAGAGAGAGAGAGAGAGAGGACTGACTCATACAGACAGACTCTCCCGCAGAGCGACTGACAACTGGCTGGCTGATTGGCTGATGGAGACACACAAACACACACACACACACGCATTTTTTAAGCATGTACCGAACACACAAGCCTAAAAAGTCACACACGGATCTGCAGAAAACTTGAGAACTGCTCCTTACTTGAATTTTCCAGTGATGCAAAATCACTCACAACACGCTCGCACGCCCACTCACACTGTTTTTTTTCTACTTTTTTTTAACACACATGCACGAGTGACACACACAAACACGTTGTAAATATGCACACGTTTAAAACACTCGAAGTGCGAGACTCTGAGGCAAGCGTTTCTGCTTCTGGTGCTTGCACATCACATCGTTTCGTGGCGCAGCAGCTCTCGTCTCTATCGTCTCGCCGGCCTTGTGTTGTGTCTCTTCGCTGTCCGTTTGTCTTCTTTCGACTGTCAGTGGATGGGGAACGGAGGCTGCTACTCCCCCCCCCCCCTTTTTTTTTTTACAAGAAGCTTTCAAAAAGGAGAGAGAATCAATTTTTCATTTTGTCTATTTTTTTTTCTTACTTCCAGGCCATTCTCACTCCCACTGAGTCAGATCCAGAAGCCTGGTCAGTAGCTATACATGTCAAAGTTTGATGCTGTAGTTGCTCCTGTTGCATCACTTATTGGAGTATTGCTATAATGCAGTAGTACAAAGAGCGAGAAAATCTGTGTCAAGGGGAGAAAGTGGTGATTGGATGGTTTGTTAATCGTATTTTCCCTTTAGGAAACGGGTTCACTTCCCATTTGTGACCAAGAGTGAAGAAAAATTTGCCTTTAGTTTATCTAATGTATATAAGTCACGTACGTAAATGATGTAACTGATGTCACGTAAGTTACACAAGTAATGTGATGCGTGGCCACAGTTATGCCACTTATATTAGTAGCGTCAAGCACAATCTTTTTTGCCTAAACCTGACCAAGGAGTTTGTTGTCTAAAACTAACCAAGTAGTTTGTTGTCTAAACCTAACAAAGTAGTTTGTTGTCTAAAACTAATAAAGTAGTTTGTTGTCTAAACCCAACAAAGTAGTTTGTTGTCTAAACCTAACAAAGTAGTTTGTTGTCTAAAACTAACAAAGTAGTTTGTTGCCTAAAACTAACAAAGTAGTTTGTTGCCTAAACCTGACAAAGAAGTTTTCTGCCTAAACCTAACCAAGTCGTTTCTTGTCTTATCTTAACCAAATGACATCTGTTTAACAATCTAAATATTATTCCAATATGCATAATATGTCATAATATGCCAACCAAGCCTCTTAATTTGAAGCTTTAGGGCGCTGACCAAGCTGCCAAATTGAAATTTGAGTTGGAAGTAAGAACGTGTCCTTGTCCTCAAGGACTGCTCATGAGTACCTATCGACAAAATCAAACCTGTTAACGCTGAATCAAATTATCACCCCTATCATGCATTCCTTATTGATGTAAGAACAAAAATGCCCACATTAAAAGCAGCAGACGAGGCGAGGGCAGCAGAATGTTTTGTGATAAATCCAAACCGAGACAGGGAAAATTATGCGACACACACACACATTATCACACTGTAAACACGAATACAAATTACCCCTGTGCTCTGTCCTCGCCCTCAATCACTCCCTTCCATCCCTCCTCGCCCTGTCATACCCGCAATTCCTGACTCATCAGACACTATTGTCATGCACCCTACCATCGGAGGCACACGGGGCTAAATTATTGGCCCCTTTTTAATAAGGCTATGGATTGTTTGAGGAATGGCGCCGGCACGGCTGTTGATTATATTGAAAGCCTGTTGTTTTATATCCTGCGAATGTCAGATTTCTGCTATTTACATCCCTCAACTCCCGCACGCCGGCGAATGGCTATTGATTTTTGCCAGAGATGAATGGGAGTGGCCGCGCGGAATTAAAAACAAAAAGACGAAATGGGGGTGAGAGGGGGGAGGAGGAGGAGGGTGGGTTTGAGCTGGGGGAGAGATTGGAGTTAAAGGACGAAAGAAGAAGGTAGGGGTTATCACAGCAGCAGGCTTTTGGCACCGTCCAAAGGGAACAGTTCGCCCAAAAAATGTCAATTCTGTCATTATTTACTCAGTCACATGCGGATTCAAAGTTGTGGAAAGTGTCGTCGTTCTGGAGCTTCACACCAAAACAGGATTGTAACATTCTCTTAAACAACTGAAGTCGATGGGGACTTGTTTTAAAATGTAAAAAAGAAAGACTAGCCTGGTATTCCAATGCTTCAGAAGACCTGAGAAATGGAGTTGAAAAGATTTTTTTAAGCAGAAATCTTCACTGTAGCTACCAAGCTCACAGTATTAGCATGCACCCTTTCTGATGTCGGAACTCGGCCGAACGTCAAGAGTGTAAATGACATATTTTTATATCCTTTTAGACTTGGGATTACAACAGTTGACCTGTTTGTATTTTATTGTTTTCCATTCAAGTCCCAATCTACTTCAGTTGCTTTAGAGAATGCTGCAAGTCCGTTTTGCTGTGAAGCTCAGGAAACACCTCCCAACTTCCCATTGGTGAGTATTTAATGGCTGGATTTTCATTTCTGGGTGAACTTTCCCTTCAGTGTCTTTGGTTTTAAACTTCTGCCACACTACATCGATCACTGAGCCCAAACTTTATTATTTTTTTTACATCAACTCGTCCATGAGCGCTCCACTGCCCTGGTTGGACGTCCATCTCGGCAAGATCTGTAAACGAAATAGTTCCATATTTTGCTGCTGGCGCTGGTTCTTCAAGCAGTTTTTTCGATGGACTGGGATTCGGTTCAAGACTGTTTTGATGCCGTTGCCATGTTTTGCAGCCCGATTGTCTCCATTGAATTTTCGCGCCCACGGCTACAATCCGTGGTCGAGAGCCAGACTGCAGCTCGGTCTCCTCCAGGCCTTCATCTTATTCTTTTAAAGGAAAAACTTTCGCGTACCACGTTACACATCAGCAGTCTGGGATGTTCAAAGACATTTTTCTCAATGAAATAATGCTTTACTTTGAAATGAACCCAGTGTTTTGTCTGCGTCTTCCCCCCCGTCTTCAAGTTCTCTTGTGCTTCCCAGAATATCTTCAAACAAGCTCGGGAGTCATTCTCTTTTTTCTTCCAAACACAACGTGCCTCGTATCTGCCTCGTGAAGACATTTTCAGGGATTGAAAGGTCATCCTTGACCTTGGAAGCAGCGGTTGGCAGATCCAAGCCCACCACAAGGTCCATTAGAGGCTGTTTTGGTCGCGTCACATAATCTTACTAAGCGGATTAAATACACCCAGTTGTCATGGTACTCTGGACGGTCAAATATTGTCAATTTTTCAGAGTGTTTTGAGGAGTTTTTTATCCAAACGCAGTGGATCTCTGAGCAGTCGTGCCCTCAGGATGTCCGGGGGGCAGGAGCATGTAATGGGGCACCAATGCTTTATTATTTTTATATATACGTATGACTACATCTCTGAGTGAACGATTAGCTGTTAACCATTTAGAAGCACTTTTTCCTGTTTTATGGAAATACAGGGGCGTTCAACAGGGCACGTTTTTTGAGTATCAGCGAATTTAGCTAGATTGTTTCAACGATTAGTCAATCAGTAGATAAGCAGATCTAAAGAAAACAAATTGGCAACTATTTCTAGAATTAATTGACCATTTTCATAATTTTAAAGCAAAAATATCAAACATTTAATGGTTCCAGCTGCCTAAATGTAAAGAGTCCCTGCTTGACTTTGTGTTTTTGGCTGTTGATTGGACAAAGGAAGCAGTTTGAAGTCGACGTCTGGCTCCCTTTGACGTTCTGATTGGCATGTTTCACTACTCAGGCATCACCAGGACACAAAGCGATATACCGACATGCAAATGTAAAAATATTTATTACAATATAGAAAATATAATTGGGTGTTTAGGGTGTTTGGACCGAAGGTGCTTCAGATTTGTTTAGCCGACGCAATCAGGAACTTTTACCTTTAAAGACAGAATGTGATTTCACATTAATCAAATATTGAAATTAACCATTCATCACATTTGCCTTGTGATGAAAAAGCATTCGACGGGAAGAGGAAGAGGTTCTGAAGGAGAGGCAGACCTTCAACAGGCGAGGACCGAGTTGGGAGGAGGGGGGGTGATGTCAAAAAGCTGACAGGGGAGCGAGGTTTGGAAAAATGGGGAAAGAGCGTTAAAAAAATGGGAAGGAGAGTGGGAGAGGAAGAGCGTAAAAAAAAAGATGACAGGAGTGGAATGAGGTGGAGGGGGGAGGAGGAGGGAGGGAGGGAGGCCAGAGTACAGATAGATGAATGACATTTTGGATTCTCTCAGCAATAAAGCGTCTCCCTCGACACAGGCTGTCTGGGTTTAGATAGAGGCCGTCACACTGAAGGGCTCATTTGCCTTTCAGTTGCTCATTACATCCAACCCAAACTTATTTCCTCCTCCGGGAGGCCCTCGCTCCCCCGCCGGGTGCTCGCCTGTTAGCGTGTGTGTTTACATGTGCAGCCGTGCGCGCAGGAAGCTTCCCGCGCGTGTGTGTGTGGTTTGTGCATTTCCGTGGCAAAAATGACCGAACGGGTGGCGTCTGAGAGTGTGTGTGCGAGAGTGTGTGTTGTGTTTGTGATACGCCGCCTCTCTTTACACACAGTTCGAAGGCAACTGATGCGTTCGGAATAACTTGAGCGAGTGAATCTCGCACGTGCACACGCATCATAATGTGATTCATAACAGGTCGGTGGAGCTAAACACACGTGCAACAAGCACAAATGAGCACACACAAACACACACACACACAGACACACACACACACACACACAGACACACACACAATGGTTGCGTCTTTACACCAAAGGCGTTCGATGCTGAAACATGCAGCCCCTCACGGCATAAATGTTCTCCAACCTTCCTTCATTATGATTTCTCCCATATGGTTCCGACTAATATTCTGCTTGGAGCCAACTCACTGGAACTGACACACACACTTTCGCTCTCTCTTTCACACACACATACACACACGCTCACACACACACACACACACGTGCGCTTGTGCGTACACACATGCACATCTGTTGTACAAATGACCCCTCCACCACACACACCCACACACACACACACACACACACACCTGTGTCAGTGCAGCAGGTGATATCCTGGCGCCCGCTGAGAAATGATTGCCCTTTTGATGGAGGAGGTCCAGTTATATGTGTGTGTGTGTGTGAGTCCTGTCGTTCACTGCCTTTAAAGGCATTTCATGATGTGTGTGTGTGTGTGTGTGTGTGTGTGTGCAGACATACGTGGAATGATAATTGATGATGACGGCGAGGCGTTCAGGATTAAGACACGTTGGAATGGAGAAAGAGAAGGAAGCGGTTGAAGGTACGAGGAGAAAAAGTGACGCGGGAGAAAGGACGACGGCTAAGTGGTTTGAAAAATCAGAGAGAGGGACAAAGAGGAAAGAAGATGTGGGAAAAGGGAGGTTTCAGGGCGGCAGTGAAGGGGAGGAGACCGTGCTGGAAGGCGATTGATGGCTCTGAACCCCCGCTGGCCTCGGATCAGCCGCCCACAGCTGTCATTTGTGCCATTTAAAGTTGAACCGGCGGGCATACGGACGCCATCGTAAAGTGAAAACCGATGGACGTTTCTCTCGTATGGCGGTTTTTCTGTCAGGAAAACTGTCTGTAGTACATGTCAGGGTTCCTCCAACCAAACCTCATTCAATTTTTTGACTATTTTTAAAGAAATCATGTTTTATTTGTTAACGTGTTCGACACTTATCATCGAGACAGTCGACTGAAATGCAGGCTGCCCTTGGTTTTTTGCTCTCAGGCAACATCTGTGCTCTCCTGACCCTCTGAGCGGTGAAATAGTGCCAAAATCATGTTTCAAATGTGAATAATTCATAAATATCAACAGCCGCGCGGCAGTTTGCGATCCGATCGCGAGGCAATGTGCTAATTATGGTGATAGAATGCAGTATTTCCACACACGGGGCACCAGTGCTTCTGTTGGACGACAGAGCGCCGCCCTCAGTCAAACTCCAACAGCGGTGGACTCCAGGAAGAGCGCCAAGGCTTTGAAGCCAATTCAGCAAAGTAGCTTAAACTGTGTAATTACGATGCCACGTGACGAACAGGCGCCCCAAAAATACTCAATCCACATAATCAAACATCGTGAGAGAAGTGGCTGGATAACAGTGGAGCATCACGCCCCTCCAGAAATGTTTCACCATCAGAATCGGATCCTTTCAGTCTCGGTAACGTTTTGAAAGTGCAGAAGAGTCTCATGATGAAATTTCTACTGCTTCTACCGCTGGAGGGGCTCTCAAAGTCCAGTGGGATCATGGGAGTTGCCGTCTTCCTTGTTAAACTACCACCGTTGATGACGAAAAGGTATCCGACGTGACAGAGTTTTAAAGTTTGTTTCGCGTTACGTTTCCTCCCACGCTACCTCGAAGTTAAAGTGACAGGCGACCAAAAATTACAGACATTTTGATATGATAATGACAATAAATTCTCCCAGAAAAGATGCGAGGATTGATCTTTAATCAACAACAGGGCGGTAGAGGACGAAGGTTTAGTATCTGTTCTCTATAGTCGACGCTGGATGTGTATTTAAGTGGTGTGAGTGCATTAATGATACAGTAATTTGCATATGATCTCTAAGCGAAAAATGCAAAACACTCCCTGGCTCCCGCCCGAGAAATTGGACTTCTTAATCCCCCCTCGTAATAAACAAAATATCTTTGAGGATTTTTTTAACTGTTCCTCAGACATAACAGAAGGTCAGGACGGCGGGCGAGTGTTTGTGGGAGCTAATGGGGAGCAAATAAGAAATTAATAGCGAGAAAAAAACGTTACCTTGGAATTTGTTTTCTATCGTTTTAGAGATCAAACATGTCTTTAGAGAATATAATCCGCAGATTAACCGATGATGAAAGCGCTCATTAACAGCCCTGATTTAGCCATTTCATCAATAAGCAAGTACGAAGGTACATTTATGCCTCGACGGGTGAAAGTTAAAGCGCAGACGCTCCCTTTCTTTGGGTTTTTGAGGTTTTGTTCCAGGCCTTCACCAGCAGAGACACAGACGAAGAAGAGGAGGCATTTTCGAGAAGTGTCACCAAACCAGGTTTTTTTTTTTTTTGAAAGAGTGAAAAGTTTGCTGGGATTAACGCACCGTCTCAGCAGCTTCACAGATAAGGACGCAGGGAGAGAGTGAGAGAGAGAAGGAGGGCTGATTAGGAATAGATTAACCCAGTTCCTCAGAGAGACGCGGGTACATCAGCATTTCACCATCCTGGAAAAGTTAAAACAAACGTACCGTCTCTACTTTAGCTGAAAAAGAGGTCGCACTGACCCTTTATATGCATTAAAGACTTCTTTATAAACCACCAAAAGCCCAGGAATACCTTCAATTTGAGCTTCATTATGAACTATCTATTCTTTTTAAGATGCTGGTGTCTTAAAAAAAAAGTACCTTGCTGGAGTTTTAATTTGTGATATCAGTCGTTTTGTAAGAGAAGCTAATTTTTAGGATTTAATTTTGGGATTTCATGTTCATGTTGAGCCGGTAAGCTGCATCTTCAGCACCTCGCTTCCAAGAAGATGATGATGATGATGATGATGATGATGATGATGATGATGATGATGATGAAGGTGGTGGTGATGAGGTGGATGAAGGCCAAAGCGTCCGAGCATCACGGCCGGGCTGCAGGATGCCGGCTTCTTTTTTCCGACGTGACGTTTTACGACTGAGGGACGTTCGGTTTGTTCTCGTGGTCTGCTCACAACATCACGTCTGCAGGAAAACTCAGCATTTGCAGTTATTTAACCAGAAAATATACGTTTGTTTCGAGAGGCTAAAGGTTTAAACTGTCTCCTCTGGTTAAGAGTCATTTCTCTTGTGATGCTGAAAGCTCTGAAAGTGAATCTTTTATTCAGGAAGAAATGGAAAGAAAATGCAGCTTTTGTGTCCTGTTCAGTAAAAATAATAATAATAACCAAACAGCTCAGCAACCCAAATCAAAACATGAATGCAAAAATGCCCAAACATGAAAATTAAAACATGAATAATAAATGGAAATGAGATACTGATTATGCTCCAGCACCAGCAATTTGGTAAAATAACAGAAATGTTGCCTCGTTTTTTGTGTTTTTTATTATTATTTTATTTGTGTAGAAAATATGATTCAACTAATGGATTAAATAGAAAATGAATCTGCACAAATGTTTCATGAATTTTAAAGGTGCACGGTGGAGATTTGTTGGAAACACACAACAGTTGTGTTTGCACTCGTATCACGTCCTTAAAGGGACAGTTCACCCCAAAAATGACGATGCGGTCACAACATTCGTGTGAACAAGAGAAAGCGTTTCTTTCATTTCATTTTAAAGGAAACATTCGCTACTTCCAGCTTTTCAAATGTGAATATCTGCAGTTATTATCGCAAGTCTTTAAAGCAGCAATATGTAAGAATGTCAGTTGAAAATATCAGAAAAATAACCAATCAAAAGTTTCACTATTATGACGTCGGATGTCTATTTCAGTTAGCATACTAGCTGGCCTCATCCTGTCCCGGTCCAAAGCTCCTGTGCTCCATTTTAAAGACCAAAAGCTTTGTAAATTAATTTAGAAAACCTGCACGTTATCCCGTAATAACACTAATTGTTAGTCTCAGCCTGAGATGTACATCATTTATCCCGTCCAAAGCCCAAACACCATTGTTTCCTTCCATCAGGCTTCTGCTTTCAGAGGAAAGGTGCTTAATTTAATACTTCTCTTTTCCTCCGCTGCAGACCGGCCCGATCAATACTTATGAACAATGAATTTGAAATGAGCGCAAAGGTGACTCGGAGAGTTCCAAATGTGATTCTCCAAGCCGACGTTCACGCTTTCATCTTCAGGACTCGAACGTCGGCGGAGGCGAAAACGCTTTAGAAATTTAGTTATCGCCTTTCCACCTTGAGAGAAGTTGTTTATTCTGAGCTCGTATTGATCAGAGTGTCCTGAAGCCATCGGAATGAAGCTGGATAAATTCCTGGAGAATTGATTGGCGTCAGATGTGTGGAGCATCGCGCCGCTCCGTGCGTCCTCGCCCCGCTCGCTCCGTTTGACCGTGACCTCCAGAACAGAACCACTCCAGTTTAATAGAGCTCCGCGCCACTTCAAACCCACTCACATCCACTTCACACGCACTTTTTAGAGTTTATTACCTCCCACAATGCATCAAATCTGATTTGAAATCCGTATGGAGGATTAAAACTGCCAAAATAATAAAGAAATGAAGAAAGACAGACATGAATAAATTGCTTGATAAATAAATGAATAGGCCGTTAAAAACATCAACAATTAGATTAGTTTTAAAAAAAAAATGAATACATTAGGAATTAAATATTTGTTTATATAATGTAAATCCAATGTAAATCCAATTTTTGCAAAAAGTCCCATCGAACCTCTTGAGGACTGAACGTGCCAAAATCAAGATTAAATAAAGAAATGGATAAACAGCACAATATCCACGTAAAACGCCTTTAAATGCACCAAATATGATTTAAAAAAGTGATAATCATAAGTGTTGTTTCAACTCAAGTTGAAAGTTTAAAAGAAAATGCAAAAAAATTAAAGAGCTTGTGGCTAAAACAGGGGAGAAATGCAATGAAATGAAAAATAAATTAATGAATAAATTCATGCATAATGTTGAAAATTAACTGACTAACTAGATAAAAACAGAAAATGTGAATTCGTGTCAGACATGTTAATTTATTCACTGTGCTTTTTTTTTATTAATGTGTTTATTTTTCATTTCGGCGCTTACAGTCCTCCACACTTTGTGCTGAACTAAAATGTATTTGCTCCAAACTTTTTTTTACATAATAAAACTGTTTATCAGGCGCCGACTGGAGATATTTTCCTCTCTCGGTTCCGAGTAGGCTTGTGAATGCGACTGCAGCTAGCCGAGCTAAAGGCAGATAAGACTGGCGCCTCGGTAAATAACCTCCGCCGTGTTTCTCCAGCGAATGAGGGCTGAGACCTCGTGTCAGAGCTGCGACCTCGCTCCACTTTACTTATGTCGCGCTCGTGTCGCCTCGCTGACCCCCTGCGGTTACCACGCCACCCACTCAGTCAGCCATTACGGCTCAAATCCCAAAAGGTTACCACCTCTCTGCTGTTAAGATGCATATTTTCTGTTTCTCCTTCTGCTGTAAGCTCATGATCTGGATTTTTCCAACAGAAGTGGAAGAGGACAGGCGGTGTCGCAGGAGAAGTCGGACTTTGGGAAAACACAATTGTTTTGGGGTGGTTATATAAATCCTGTTGGGTGTCGGATGGGATAAACTGACACGCTGCTGCTGATTATTAGTAATCAAAGAAGACTCAGAGTTCAAATTTACTGGAGTAAATCTATTTTCTGCTGCTTTATTTACTCGTTTAGATTCTGATTATTCTGACAGACTTTCATCTGCGACATGTAGAGCTCAGAGGCCAGGAAGTGCAGTTTTTTATGTATTTTTTTTGGCAATCAGACAAAAAACACAAATTCCAATAGTCGGAAAATTGCTGAGCATCAGATGTGACGATCGGTCTGTCACGAGCATCAAATACATCGTCGACTACATCCAAGTTTCAGGACGTTAAAGTAACAATCCTTCCGATTCTCATGAAATCAAACCTCATTTTAAAATACTATGTCATGATTGTGGCGGGGTCCGCCAGTCTCACACCGGATTTCAGATTCAAGCACCATCATGGTTAAATGTGATCTTCACGTACAGATATTTGTTTTTAGTTAACGTAATAAGAGACAGGCCTCTAATGATGGAGTCTATTTGTCTATTCTGTCCTATGAAAGTGGCAGAAAATCAACAAAATGTCTTCAGTTAAATTAATATTGTAATATAAATAACTGTTAAGCCGGCACTGCATCACACCGACACTGTATTTTTAACACAAAGGAAGTCAGAACATAATGTGCTGCGTTTGCCGAATTAACAAGAAGGAACGATAAGTTGAATTTGTGAGGAGCAGCATTTCACAGATTTTATGACGTGCCTCTTAAGTCAACAACTCCACAAAACTGGTGACTTTTTTTAATGGAGTCTGGCGCTGATTTGTAACGCGTGCATGTTTACTGTTCACCCTCTTTGCTCCGTGTCGGAGCTGTGTTAAGTCACCGCTGGGGCAGGAGGGGGTGGGAGAAAAAAAAAGGTCAAAAGTGAAGAGAAGAGGAGTGATTGAAAAATGAGACAATCTGAAGCTAAAACATCAGGAGGACAGGAACATGATAAGAGATCAGACGCAGGCGGAATATAAAAAGCCGAGAGAGAAGAGGCGAGCAACGCGAAGAGATGAAATGAGAAATGAGAACAAGCACAGCTCAATATGTCAGTGAGAATAAGCTGGGAGGTAGCTGTCTGCCTCCGTCTCGCACTCCGATGGATCAGAGATGGGCGCCAAAAAAACCCAACCACACATCGCCGGGACATCTTTCTGCTCGCACCCGTCCTGCATTAGTCACCGTCGCTTTAAGAGAAACAATGATTTACCCACGTAATTTGTCGCTAAACTACGCGGGGAAGAGTCGTGCCAGGCGGGATTAAGTCGTAATTCAATTATGGGATCTGGAACTATCCGTGGACCGGGAACTATGGGGTTCAGGAACTATAGGGGGATCGGGAACTATGGAGGATCAGGAGCTATAGGGGGATCAGCAACTATAGGGGGGTTGGGATCTATGGGGGTTCAGGAACTATGGGGGGATCGGGAACTATGGAGGATCAGGTAATGTGGGGGGGATCGGGAACTATGGTGGTTCAGGAACTATAGAGGGATCAGGAGCTATGGGGGGGATTTTGAACTATGGGGGATCGGGAGCTATTGGGGTTCAGGAACTATGGGGGACCGGGAACTATGGAGGATCGGGAACTATGGGGGATCCGGAACTATAGGGGGATCAGGAACTATGGAGGATCAGGAAATGTTCATTATTTGTAGTTCAGTTTTGAGGACCAAATTACTATGAACAATGTTTCAAACTTTACAAATTTGTCGTATTCAGCCACAACTACCGCCGACTCGTGTGACATCACTCAGCTCCCTCCAAACCCACGATAGACTTTTTAAGACTTCACACATGGAGAGGTGAGAACCAGAGATCATTTTGGGCTGAAATCCGTTGTGTTGTGAAATGAAAGCTCTTCGTGAGCGTCCCGTTGTACGGTTAAATGGCCGCCTGACAGCCAATCAAAATCTTTTCCCATGACAACAGAAAAAACTGCCATGAATCATGAAACGGTGGCAGGTTTGTTCAAGGTTTTTGATGAAACTGGATGTTGCCTAAACCCTCGAAGCATGTGATACGCCAGCACCCTCAAGGTTTTAAAGAAATCAAAGTTTGATGAATGAGCCGCCTTCTGCCGTCTCTGCCTCCTCGAAGACGAGACAATCGAGGCCTCCCTGCCCCCAACGGCGGACATCAACTCCCCCCATCACGCCGGAGCTGTCAGGGCGGAGACACGGCCGCCGCGTCACGCGATGCATTAACGGGCAGAAAAGGGGGTTGACGGCTTGATACTTACGTCGTCCGCCGCCGAGAAAGACAAGCGAGGACGTGTAGGGGCAGAGAGAGGGAGAAATGGATGGCTGAGGGCAGAGTAAAAAAAAGGAATTAGGAGAAGGGAGATGGAGGAAGATGTTGAGCAGATGGATCCAGACACTTTCGGAATGAGGACGGAGAAAAGAGCATTTACAGTAGAGCGTGTCGGCGTGAATGCTAATGCCGCCGGACGTCGTTCCCACTCTGCCAAACACAAGATTGCGTCTCTCTTACTACTTCTTCTTCTTCTTCTTTATCTTCTTCTTCCCTCTCTCTCTCTCTTTCTATTCTGTTTTCCTTGCCTTGCTTACTCACCCCGAATGAGCGCCATTTCTCTCTTTGTCTATGTGTGTGTGTGCATCGGCCGATATTGGCTTTTGAGAGTTGTTTTCCCCTCACTTTTCACCTCTCCCCTCTGATCTTTTATCACCACACACACAGGCATAAACTCGCTCACACACACACACACACACACACACACACACACACACAGCTGCGAGTAGGTTTCAATAACAGATTATTACAGAAGCCCGCTAACCTTTTCATCCACACACACACACACCGGCATTCATCGATCCAACCAATTTTAGACCCTTACACAGGCTTCCTTTGAGTTTGTAGCCGCTCTTAAATCATTTCATCTAATAACTCATCTGTGTGTGTGTGTGTGT
>CAEMYA010000116.1:573027-594783 GCA_903131615.1 Diplodus sargus
GTGTGTGTGTGTGTGTGGTCAGCAAATCTCATTTATCACCATAGCTCAGGTCCCCTCACTGCCATTCTGCCCGGCTCACTCGCCACCCACAGCAATATGGAGGGATCACGGAGGAGAGGAAGCGCCGCTCATCTGTGCAGAGCCAACGATCCATAAAGCAATATGGGAGTTTATGAGCTCTCAATGTTGTTCAATATAGGGGCAAGTTCAACTATGCAATAGTCCATTGGTTTTTTCTCTCTCCTGCTTCTCTTTCTGAAAGTCTTGTTTCTTTTGGAGTTGGAGAATGTGAACTTTGCCGTCTTTACCTGTCACGGTAGCAGTTTTCTGTGGGCGGCCATTCAGAACCTCCTTTGGTTTTTGTGGGATTTAACAGTTGCTTTTTAGGGATGATAACACTTTTTAATCTCCCGTCATCATGCAAGGCACTCGGGCTGCATTCAATTGTTATTTCCACGTATTTGCTCGATTAATTGATTAGCTGTTTGGTCTGGACGTTTTCCAAAATCTATTTTCGACCGAGCCCCACGACCCTAACCTCTCCAAAAGTAAGCTTCTGATTCCTTTCTCGTCCAACATTCAGCCCCAAAACCCAAAGACATTTGGTTTGCAATCATAAAACAACCAAGAAAAACCAGCAAATATGCACATCCAAGAACATGCAACCAGTTTGTTATCCTGCCACCCAACCCAGCTTTCTTTCCAAAACTTAAACTTGTTCTTCTAACCCGAATCCTAAATTGTTCCTCGCTTCTTTTATTAACAATGACATGACCTTTTTGACTTTAAACAACCTTTGCCTAAATTAACCCGCATTTTTGAAACCTGCCCTGAACCTTTCAATTCAGTATTGTTGTTGTTTGTTGTTAAAGTTGTCTTTGCATTCATATTTTACGTGTCCATTCTGGTTTGATCATGACTTTTCTTTTTCTGTTGCTTATTCCTTTTTTTGCGAGTATGTGCCCAATATGAGAAAGAACAAGCATTGTCTTTTCTTTTTGCCCAATTAACAGTCCTAAACCCAAAGTTATTAACATTCTGCGATCATGAAAAACCAAGAAAACGCTTCAGTCTTGTGATCTTCAGAAGAAACAGATAACAAAGCAGAGCACAGATCCAGCGATGCACCTCAGGAAACACATTTAAAAGACACTTTAACACATTGAAAAGCCAACATTTCTTAATGAAAAAGTAAAAACTGCACGACTTCAGTCCTCATAATGTCCAAACTTTGTGACTATAATCTCACAGAGAAGTGCAAAGTGTCCTGCGAGTCCTGGAGGTGTGAAATGAAGGAGGACACTATAGCAGGAAGTCCTGAGGGATCGTAAGTCCCTTTTGTAATCTCAGAGGAGTGATACGATGTGATGCGACAGCGATCTAACAGAGGCAGAATTATTTGTACATCTCTTAAATCTAATACCGGACCTTCAAAATAAGGATGGGTGTAATGTCATGTATCTGAGGTCGAGTCAGCTGCAGACAGCAGAGAGCAAGAAATGACAAGAATTCGATTTCTGTAACCGTTCAAGTTCATCTCTGCAGGAATAGGAAGGTTACCTTTCTGTTGTGCTGCCTCTAACAGACCCAATTTAGAAGAGAACTATTCAAAGTTGAGCTGCTGACAATCTTTAAGGAGCAGTGCTGAATGCACCGAGCCAAACTCTGCACACGCGCCGACACGGAAACCCTCCAGTCACGCCCGCGGTAACGTGGCGGCGGTTGCCAGCTGAGCGGAGCAGATGGCGGCGGGACTGAGGCCGGGGAGGCCGGCTGACTGAGTGACTGAGCGACTGGTGGAAAGGCTGGCAGGGACGGAGAGAGGAGGAACTAATTACAGTGATAGCCTCGACATTAGCATTAGCACTGCAGGCAAACACAGTCATTTAGAGAGTCTGTTTGTTTGTTGTTGGGTTTCGGTTATTTTCTTTATCAGTGTGCTCAAATGATGTAGGATTATTTTTTTGCGATTCGTGTCACCCATTCAGAAGCTCCTTTGGTTTTTGTGCAATTTAACAGTCACTTCTCAGGGACGACATAACATTAATCTATAGTTGTACACTATTTGTTTGGCATGTTTTCTTTTTTATTTATCGTTGTGCTCAAATTTCATGGGTCTATGTTGGAGTCTACTAATATTATGCAACATGTTAGGGCTGCATGTAATGATGACTTTTTTTTTAAACTAATTTCCCCTATTGACTGTTTGCTGGATTCATAAATGAGTTGCTTGGTCCATAAAATGTCAGCAAGTTGTCCCAAAGCACAAGATGACGTCTTCAAATGTCTTGTTTTATAAACAACTCAAAGATTATTCAGTTCACAGTCATAGAGGGGGAAGAAAATCAGAAGATATTCACATATAAGAAGCTGGGATCAGAGAATTATGCAGTTTTCTCTTGTCAACCATTCAGAACCTCATTTTGGTTTATGTGTGATTCAGAACTCATTCACACATTCAACATGTCCCAAAGCACAAGATGACGCCCTCAAATGTCTTGTTTCCAAAGATGTCATTTTGCGGTACCTTTTGCAGTTTTGTTGTCGACAATTCAAAACCTCCTTTGGCTTTTGTGCAATTTAACTTTATGTCAAAAATAACATTTCTAAAATGTGTTTATATTATGCTGTAGGGCTGCAGTTGCTGATTATTTTCAGTATTTCATCTGTTAGTTATCTGCGTGATTAATATGCTGCAACTGCAACTGACGAGTCACAGTTTTCTGTCGCCACCCATTCAGAACCTCCCTTGGCTTTTGTTCAGTTTTGGAGTATTTCTCAGCAGAGTTGAAAACAAAGTGACTAATCATTGCAGTTCTAAACGTCCATGCAGAACAACATTAATACCTATTTCTGGCATCTTCTAATGGCTGAAATGACACGTGGAGACAGTGTTTCAGCCGTGAGCGTTTAACGGTAAAAGGATGTTTTCCAGAGCCGATCAGAAGCTCCTGGTTGCTTGTTTTTTGTATGAGTGGGAAAAAATTCTACCTGTTTCTAATTGCCCGGCCTTCCCGCACGCCGATAGAGCTGTTTCTCCTCACCGCAATGTCTTCAAAGTCTTGTAATCTCGTCGGCCCGAGGAAAGTCTCCGAGTGAAACCCTCTGTAAAGGTCAACCAACGCAATTTGAATATCTTTGATTAAACAGTGTGCCGGTGCCAGACCCAGACTGTAGGTCACTGCCTCAGAGAAATGACACCCGCCCCTCTCGCCCCGCTTGTCCCTCCCCAAGTCTCGCCTCTCGCAGCTCCCTCATTGTGGAGGGTCACGTCTGCTGCTCTCTGCTCTCTCTATTTTTTAACAATTTACGTAATCTCCCAACCCATTCTTCCTCCCTCCCTCCCTCCGTCCTTCACTCCTTTTGAGTTTCGGTTTGAGCCCTGAAATCCCCGATCCGGAATTTCTCCCTCTTGTCTCCTCTGCCCTCTTTCTCTCGTCCTCCGTTCATTATCCCGCTGATTCCAACGTGTTTCACAGACAGTGCCGCACAGCAGTCGTTGAACCGTGCATCTGCAGTCTGGTGTGTTAGTTAAAACCCTCGCTAAGTGCAGTCAAAGAATCAGAGTTTGTTCCAGGGAAAGAATAACTCTGGGGAAAAGAGATGGATCTTATTTTACATGATTTTCACCACTGGAAAGGCCCGGTTAGCTGGTTGGCTGACCTTTAAAGTATTAAGCAGTTACATTGGTAGCACACTGTATGGCATCATCAGACCCTCATTCTGAAAAATCTGTTGTTAGCTCGGCACATGTAGCTCAGACTTGACTTGAAATTGCCTCCAAAATGACCCCAGTTTCTTTTCCGTCTTTGTCTTCCAGTGTGTCCCGGCACGGAGAACAAACTCAGCACTCTGTCCGACCTGGACCAGCAGTACCGCACCCTGAAGAAGCTCTACGAGAACTGTGAGGTCGTCATGGGGAATTTGGAGATTACCAGCATCGATCGGAACCGCAACCTCTCCTTCCTCAAGGTACGAACGAGCTGCCTTTGCTTTGTTTTCTTGTATCTTGGTTGCATGTGCGTGAGTTTCAGGACCACGACGAGGAACAGGAAGTCTGAGGTTGAATGTTTCTAACAGATAGAAGTGAAGGTTTGGGCAAACCTGTTGAGGGGTTATGTCGAGTTGAGCAGTGGTCGACTCAACATGTTTGAGGGGCAGGGGCGAGAAAGAAAAAGGGCACCAGGTGCCACTTTTCCAGGTTTTGTCCAATGGAAGAACACCATCATATTAAACCATTGAGATTTGTATTTGTAATACCGCAAGAGGTGATAATCCCCCTGGGTGCGCAGGTGACCAAACCCGAACCCGAGCTCCATAATTAGCTCAAGATTAGCTAACTGATCTTCTTGCTAACTGGTTGTCATAGCAAAGATTAGCAAGTTGAGAATTCATGAGAAGCAACACGCATCCACGCCACCCCCTTCAGTTTCAGAGCTCCCTTTAAATTCTGACCATCCTGATTTCGGACACTCAAATAAAAGAGTACAAAGTGGAGAAAGGCAGTGAGTTCTGTTGCGTGCCTTGATTCAGCACCACGGACAGTGACGGAGAGAGAAAACAGCCTCTCAGATGGAGGCGAAACAGTTTCAGCACCACGGACAGAGACGCAGCGAGGCCGGGTGGCATCAGCACCACGGACAGAGACACAAAGAACATGTGGAGATGTTTCAGCCTCTCAGACGGAGATGAAACAGTCTCAGTTTCTGTAACTATGAACAGAACCCTTCCTAGATGGTGACGAGCTGGTTAGCTTAGAAGACAGTAGTGGAATTTCTCAGAACAACAAGAGAAACTTGTGTCTCTTTAACTTCCCCCGGTGTTTCTTTAAGATAGACCAAACCCATAAATCCATCTCACTGACACTGTAGAGGCGGTGAGATACATATCTGAGGATTTAGACCCAGTTTCCTCTCCACAGAGTTACTGTCATACTGTGTTGTTGATGCTACCTTTACTGCGAAAACCTGCCGGGCTTGCTCATGGGATCGGTGAAATAGATGTCGAGGAATATTAAAGTCTGCACTTTGTGGAACAAGTTTCCTTCTGGTCCTTTAAGAGACAGCAGCGGGCTACTACTTTCACATTTGTATTCAGCTTATTTAGCTGAGTCTGTTATCCGCAGGGTGATACAATATGTAACCAGCGATGGGTTCAGCATCGCTTCCACGGAGCTCATGGGTATCGACCGAAGCTCTTTGCCAGTACAGCACTAATACGGCGCGCTGGAAGTCACGAGAGGAGCCACTGGTGTGAATAACAACGCAAAGGGATGTGTGTGAGGCAGTCGTCCAGAACCCACCGCTCTCCTGGGTCCGCTTCCTGCATGCTTGTCCGTCGCTCGCATACTGTCGGTGCCACCCGGCGCCATTCTCCCCCCCCCCCGCTGTTTAATGAAGTGAGGTGTAGTCTAATTACTGGGCCAGAGCCATCAAATGAGTACCATAAACAGTCCCATTAGGCCCGGCATCATTAGGGAAACAATTAGGCATCTGGGGGATTGTTAAGTGAATGTGAAGGGGAGGGGAGGGGGTTATGTATGTTGTCGCCATGGAAACTATGTAGCAATCACGCCATTGGTTGCAAGAATTTAGAGGGACCGCACCTTAATTTTGGGGATTTGCGGTGTGCTGGTGTTGTGTTGCACTTCCACAGACTATACCTTTTCATTTTTTGGTGATTTTTCTTTTTTTTATGTGACTGAAAATTAAATTTAGGAACATTATTTATTTATTTATTTTACCTAGCAACAGTAGAGCTTGTAAGTCTACACATTATCAGCTTAGTTGGTCAAAAGAAAATTAATTGCAAACTATTTTGAATGATTTTTTTCTGCTATTTTACAAACAAAACGCTCAATTAATTTGTTATAAAAAAGAAGCAAAAATGAAAATAATCTTCATTTGAAACCCCAAACAAAAGTCAAACTTTCCAGATATAATTATAAAGTGAATTTAAACATGTTAGCAGCACAGCTTTGCATCGTCCGCATCTTGAAGTGGCGGTTCATGCAAAGTTCAGCGTCAGCATGCGCCCCCGTTATCTCCACACACGTTTCGAGGGATGCGCTCCACGTGTCGCCTATACATTCGGAACTGCAGGCAGCCTGAGGATGGAGTCTGAGGGAGGACTGATGCGCTTGGAAATCTATCTATGTTCTCCTGAAAACAGCAGCCCGGGAGGTGGATGCAGCGCGAATGGATGGACGATGGATGGATGGAGGGAGGAGAGAAGAGCTAGAGGGGTGTCACTTTTATGGCAGGCAAAAACAGCTGCTGTGCTAAAATTACAATGTTCAGCCACCGTGCTGCAGGGGTGTGTGTGTGTGTGTGTCGGCGTATATCTGTGCAGAGAGAGAGAGGGGAAGGGGGGGAGATAAAGGGCCGAGATGGAGAGGGAGGGCAGGGACAGGCAGGAGGACGGGTGATTTTTGCCTGCTGAGATGCTGACAGCTCGATGGATGAGACGGCTCGGCGGCCTCCTCAGGACCAGCTCTCCTCCAGACCACATCGCTCTGATTTTCTCTACTGGGCAAAAAACGAGATGAAGTTGGTTTAATAGACGATTCACCAATAAATCTCAGTGTTTGTTTTATTCAGCTTAGAGGCCCACACGGGTGGAGCTTACTGCGTGAGGTCACCGTAAAGCTATATGACAGATCACTCTGCTGTGGAAAGATCAGGTATTTATACTGCAGTGTTTGTGTCTGACCTCTGTGAGCCGAACAACACGAGCGTTTAAGGCGGCTTGACCCAGATTTTCATTCAACGTATTTAAAACGTCACATGTCAAGTTTAATTACATATTTATTGAATGCTCACAGATCAGAGGTCAGAGGTCAGAGTGCCAAGGACATCTTTGATCGCTTGCTCGTGAACTTTTTTTTATGGATGATTAAATCTGCCAAAATCAGAAATAAAGAAAGAAATATATAAATGTAGAAGAAAATAGAAATATACCATATATGCCATCACAAATTAAATTACATCCAATTAATACATAAATATTTAAAAATATGTAAAAATAATTATTTGAATTATTTATGTATTAATTTCTGCGTTGTTATGCAAAGGCAGTTATTGGGGTAAACTTATCGATTGATCAGCTGGCCGATAAAAACATATTCAACTAATTGATTGAAAATCTTGAATCAATTACAAACTATAAAATAATGAGCATGGAAAGTTAAAGGGAAAAGAAAATTAGAAACATAATTTATTGGAAGTTTAATAAAAACAGAAATATTAAATTATGTCACCAAAAATATGTGCTTTAATTTATTTTCAATCAAAAACATATAGTAAAGCATATTAATTTAATATTTTAATTTAATTTAATTTAATATAAATAATTAACTCTATCGTTACCATGTTCACACTTCTCTGGGTTCCTTTAAGGGAATAAGGCAAAAAAAGTAGAGCTCAGAAGGCGTCAATCAGCTCAGAGATGTGTGTCCTTATTAAAACACTTTAAGGCTTTAAGAATGTTTTTTGGATACAGGTACAGGTGTGTGAAGTACATCACCGGGCTGCTGCCTGGCAAACTCCCCCGTCTGTCTGTCTGTCTGTCTGTCTGTCTGTCTGTCACTCACAATGACCCATTTTCCCAGAAGTGAGGCAGGGGAGCCGCGCCAAGTGGCCCGCAGTGGCCCACAACCGGCTAATGATGTCACCTAGGCTGAAGGACTCTTCATTAAAGCCGGATCAATCTGGCGGGCTGGCGCCGCAAAACACAGGGCGCCGTGCCAGGGCTGCAGCTGAGAGCTGGGGGGACGGTGGTGGTGGTGGGGTGTCCGTCCATGAAGTCTGGAAGACACCAGAGTCCAAGTGTGTGTTTTAAAGTCTGAAACTTCCCCACAGAGGGCTGAATTTATCACCAACACACACACACACACACACACACACACACACACTGAAGGCTTTCAGCAATAAAGAGAGATGAATGACACGGTCACCGAGGTGTATCCTCCATGTCGACATGCAGACAGAGACACTCTTTACAGAGCTTATCTCTGGCAAACACCAGCCGAGAGAGACGGAGAGAAAACACATCCAGCTTCTTCTTTTTCTTCTCCTTTTTTTTAAAGGAAGCACTCATTTCCAAACTCAAGAAGAAGAAGAAGAGGAGGGGGTACAGTGGCTCCCCGAGTTCAGCTCGGCGCAGCGAGGCAACAGAGGAGACGATAAATAAAAAATAAAAAAAGGGGATGAGACGGAGAGGGGAGAGAAAAGACTCCTCACACCAAAGGCTTCCCATTTTCCTTGGGCTGTATTTCAGCTGCGAATGAAAGCGCTCAGTGATTTCTGCAGCTCAGCTATTCTCAAAGCGTACATCCTCAGAAATCCATTGTGGAGGCACGCGCTCCCCTGCTCCGCTGCCTCGTATGCTTAGCAAACTATCAGCCTCAATGGTGTGTGTGCGCTTGTAGCCCGCTGTGTGGATGCTCTGTCGGCGGAGAGACGATGAAGTCGGGACCCTGAGGTGAAATGAGGTTACAGGAAACACTCGCTGGGGGGGTTAAAGGTTGCTTATCTCACACATGTGACTGTAACGCTAATCCCGGCTCGTTGGCGTCACGACTTCCTCGCCTTTTCCCTGTCTTTCAACCTCGCTCTAACCTGCTGAGATCAGTGTGCCAGTCAGAGATTACTCCTTCTCTCTGCGAGTGTGTGTGTGTGTGTGTGTGTGTGTGTGTGTGTGTCATTACTCAGCACTCATCCGATCTTTCTTCCCGCCGTCTGACAGCGTGACTCAATACTATTAATTTGCTACGAGGCAGTAATTCAGACTCCACTCGTGTCGTGCTCGTTTTCGCCGCGTACGTCCTTCAGCCGTGTTCGCCATCCATCCCCGCTCCACTCGTGATGCACTGTGTCGTACTTGAGTCCAAATTAATGGAAATCTTCATGCACAATCACTGTAATAGATGTTGGCAGCGGACGATCCTGCAAGCCGCTGATATTGGAACTTTGAGGTCTGGTTAGGTTCAGGCACAGAATCCTCTTGGTGAGGGCGAGGGGAACATCATTTCTGCTTCAAACACTGGGAAATGTCTTTACAAATCATTGAGAATGTCTGGTCTTGCTGCCAGAAACATCAGTTTCTTTGCAGCGAACGCAGCTTGGAAATGTCCAAAAGCCAGCTGTCAAATGATGCGACGCCTCCTTCAAAGTATCCGATCTTTGTTGCTAGAAACGTGGCTGGAAAATGTCCCAATGTCTCCATAGAAATACCCGGTTTTGTCCCCACAAACAGCAAGCAAACGTCCCAACATCAAAATTGGCTCAACAACACATATATAAGAATATCCGTGTTTTGTTTTCGTAAACACGGCAGGTAAATATTCAGAATATCTTGTCTTGTTGCCACAAACAAAGCTCGAAAATGTCTTGACGTCTGCTTATAAATGCCTGGTTCTGATGCCACAAACACAGCTAGACAATGTCCTTATATCTCATTACTAATAGTTGTTTTTTCTTGCCACAGACATCTAGAAGCTGTCCAAGTGTCTTCTTTAAAATGTCTACTTTTCTTGCCACAGCGATGGCTGGAAAACGTCTCAACATCTCCTTCAAAATTTGCAGAAACAGCTTAAAAAAGATTTCAGATGACTTGTTGAGAGTATCAGATTTTGTTGGCACAAACATGGCTGGAAAAAGTCCTGATATATTGTTAGAAATACACAGTTTCGTAGCCACGAACAAAACTCAAAAATATCTGAACATTCCCACTAAAGTGTCCAGTTTTGTTGCTACAAACAGCTGGAAAATGTCTTAAAAATGCCTTGTTCCGATGCCACAAACACAGCTAGAAGATTTCCTGGCATTTTCATTAAAAGTACCAAGTTCAGTTGGTCTGCACACAGTCTTGAACAGTGGTCTTTGGCTTGGTAGCCTATTTACCAAGCTGTGAGGCCACCGCAACCTCCTGAGGTCACAAACATAATACAATAACTTACAGAAATGTTAATACGTATTGAATGTACATATTTAATGTATCATAGTCCCCTTATTTAAGAAATCCAAGTCTAAAGACGACACCCAGGTGTCCAGGTCCATACATGATTGGTTTTCTAACTCTGGTGTGGACGACCTTAACGGGCCGGCACAGATTCCAGACTTCACTCCCATCCAACAGCGTCGGGATGGTTCGCCAAATGCGTGCGAGCCTTCGTGAGCCAACATCTGATGTTGGACCTCACTCACTCTCTCGTGGCTGAATGGAAGAAAAATCCCCGGAGCCAGATTCTGAAATCTGTTGGGAAGTCTTCCCAGAAGACTGGAGGCTGTTGTAGCAGCAGATTAGAGCCCGGCGGTGTTTGGAGAGAAATGTTCAGCACTCATATATGGATGCAACGTAATGTCTCTGAGGTGGACCGGGGAACGAGACCAACGAATGCTGCGAAAACTAAGGAACCGAGTAATAAATCTAATGTTTCTAATAAAAGTCAAAATGGCGGATGTGGTGTCGGATCAGGAGTTGCCCACAGAGAGACAAAGAAGCCAAGCTGACCACAAATTGTGAATGAAACCCTTGAAAAAGCGGCTAATTAATGAGCATTTGTGTCCATTCATTATGCAAATGTCAGGGGCCGGTCGCATCAAGAGAGAGCAGCCGTGGCGCGAATTCTCCGACCGGGCGGCGTTAATACGAGCAGAAGGCGAGCGAACACCAGGAGGAGCTCATTAAAAAAGTGCCAGTCAGACCTGAAACAAACAGGAACGACGACTTAATGAGAAGATTTATGGTTTAATTCAGGACGTCTCCTCTCGGATCTGCTTTCTCTCTCCAGCCGATTACCGACTTACGTTTCATGTCCATTTGTTCTCCAGGTCAGTTTCCAGTGGACTCGTTTCTATCAATGCACTTGTGCTCCGGATACTTTGGTTACATGACGCTGTTGATACTGAAGTGAGACATTAAATGCGGTACTTTTACTTGTAGCAGAGTATTTTTACAGTTGATTTTTGCACGACAACCAGTAATATAAAACATATTACAGATATTTAAACCTTTCTGACGAATGTGCAAACTGAAAACACTCCTCGTAGTTCAGGGTCCAATCTAGTGTTTCAGAAAGTTACCTCAGCTCCTCGGGTCACAATGTTTTCATATCATTCCTATTATTGTGGGCTTTTCTGCTAATTAGTTCCCCGTGACGATCTGAATCCGTCTGTGTTCTGCGGGCTCGGACTCGGTGCTGCGGGCCTTTTCTGAGCGAGAGGCTGTTATTTACATGGAGAGCTGGAGGACGAGGCCAGTGAGGAGGTCAAGTGCTCCTCTTCTCTCCCCAACCTCCCCGCCGCTTGCTCTCTACAGATGTTTCACACCATTGTGCTTTCGCGTCGCACAATGGCTCTTCACCAAATAATGACACCACGACACCCCCCCCCCACCGAGCGGCGGTTGGAGCAGGGGGGGGGGCGGCGCGTTAGCCGGGGCGAATCGTGCGGTTTCATTAGCCTCTGAACCAGCTGAGGAGCTCATAAAAGGTTGGGACTGTCGTTTGGAGCAGGGAGGCTGTTAGCGCCTCGCGGGCTCCCGGCAGCGTCTGCATAATTACAGCTCTTAACGCTGGGAAAATTAGCACCCTGCACGGCGCCAGCCAGCATCCTGCCAGATCACGGTGGCACAACCCCAGTGTATCTTATAGGCCGGTAATTGTGGGGTAATAGAGGCGTCCAAGTCCAGGACAGAAAAATTATATTTTACTCTTTTATTCTCTTGTGTTTTTTTGTTTTTTTTTCTCCATGTTCAGGCAAAAGTGTGGCTGCTTCCTGTGAATGTTTTAGAGCCAGAAATGAAGCGAGAGTGTTTTCAAATGTGAAAAAGTGTTTTATTAGACACTGTAGAGAACAAAACAATGAGAACAAAAATGGCAAACGATCCACCTTTGTGTCCCTTGTTTCAGGGATTTGAAGAGATATTCATGGGAAAGTATTCTACAGCAGTTTTTACAAAATTACCTTTTAAGGTTTTTCCTTTTTTCCAAATCGAAAAAAAAAAAAAAAATCAGTTTCACCGGGAAAATAAAACAAGCTTATAATCAGAATATGTTGAAATTACTGCAAAAAAGTGACTTTTTCCCTTAAACCCTACAGCGACGGATTAACACAGGCTAGCATTAGCATTGACACTACACCATAGTTTATCTGGTGGTGCCGCTTGGACCGAATGAGCTCATTATTCCTGCTTTGTCGCTGCTGCAGCTGCTTCGCCCCGAGCGCGAGAGGTGCAACAGCCTCGAGGATCGTGAGACGTTCTTCAGGATTGTGTTTTGAGCGCCGCTTCCTTAAAAAAACCTGATGTTCACTGTCACAAAAAAACGTTTCCTTGCAGGATCAAACAGACGAGACGAGACAAATGTTGCACCTTTTAAAGTGAAGAGCTTTTAAGAAACAAGGCGACAACAGAGAATCTTAAATAGGGCAGAATTTGACTGGAGTCTGGTTCACTGGAGACACCCGACATTTAGGGTTTTGCTGGACATCCACACCGCAACACCAGAGTGTATCTGTGCATGAATACATTTTATTTTCATGTAACTTCACATCGCTGGCAGCGAATAAAACTTTCACACAGTGCTGACGTCCTGCAGGCAGAACAGTGGGTGGTAAAAAAGGTTAAAAACAACCCCTTTAACCACTCCGGTACATTTGTAAGCAGATATCAGTGTTTAAGTATTTATGAACAACTGCAGCTCGTCCTGTAGGCAACCGTAAGTGGAGGCTGGCGTGTAAACAGACAATGGATGACAATTCAATAAATCCCAGGAGTTTTAAATGTGAAGAAATGACAGAATAGCTTCAGTGATTCTATCTAATCAATCGGTAACTACTTCGGTAGTCAGTTAATTGGTTGGCTCGGGTATTTTTTTCAGAACTAAAAGTAAAAAAAAAGAAGTCAGCTTCTTAAATGTTTCTTTCCTGCTCGATGGCACTGAACAGCTCTGGGTTGTGGATAAACGTCACATCACAAATTGACTGGATGATACAACATTTGAAAGAAAACACTGTTGTGCAAGTGAGAAACGTGTGCATCGTGCCACATTTAAAGGTGCAATATGTAAGAATTTTAGCTGAAAATGTTGAATGAATGAAATAACAGTTTTGACACTGACAGCGACATTAGCATGCTAGCCAGCGAAACACAAACAGTCCCTTGGTCCCTGAGCTGCCAGTCAGGAGTGTTAGCTTCAGAGCTAACTGAGCTAATTAGCTGAGGGCAGCTACAGCAAAATTATTTTAAGGCAAGAAAATAAGAAATATGCAGTTGAAAATGTAAAAAATGTGTCAGGAAAATGTGACTTTATAGCAGTTACGACAGTATGTCATCCTGAAACTAACAAACACTCCGCTGGTCCCTGAGCCCCCAGTCTGGACCACTACCTGCACAGCTAACTGAGCTAATTAGCTAAGAGCAACCACAGCTGGTTGTACGCTCCCCCTTTTTGTTTTGACAATGGCCATTTCCTACGTATTGCACCTGTAAATGTACCCTGCATGCCTGTTGTTTAGAAAGTCAACCACTTTTTTAACAAACTCCTCTGACTCCTGAGGGATTTCCCGGCCCCACCGTTTGGATTTCAGGGTGTCCTCTTCCCCCCGGGGGGCGTCTCAGTAGGTGGTACGACTGAGACTGTGCACCGGCTCATTACTGGAGTCCTGGTTGAATAGCCTGCAGCGGTGGAGAGCTGTTGTTTCAGCGCGGAGGCACATATTCACACCGAACACACGATGGAACGTTAAACATGCATGCACACAACCTGCCACTGTTGCCGCTCACACATGTCTGCATGTGTGTGTGTGTGTGTGTGTGTGTGTGGCGGCATGCCTGCTGTTTTGTCGGCCTGATCAAAGCAGACACGGTGCAGAGCAGAGGTCTCGGAGGTGAAATTAAAGTCTTGCTGCCTCCGCCGCGTGGAGGAGGGGGGGGAGAAAGTGATTACCGTTAAATTAAAAGGTACGACCATAAAAGAGCGCCACGGCCGAACCCTCGCAATTCATCAAAATGATCCCACGGCTCGTCTTTTGCTTATCAAATTGTAAAATATTGTCCATGACACCGGCGTAACAGGGGCGTAATTAATGCACTAAATCAATTCCGAATCAGTCCGCGCTGAGTGGCCCTGCTGGGATGCCGTCATTATCGCAAATTATGGTGGCAGATGCACGGGGCCGAGAGGAATGGGTAAAGCTTCAGCGCCATCTTCCCCCCCCCTCCCCCGTCTACAACCGATCCCGTCGCCTCCCACTCTCTCCGACTCGTGTCATCCACAGCGGCGCTTCTCTTCATTCACACCTGTGCCGTCTTATTACCAGGTGCAAAGAGTTTTATTAGTGAGCGCCCACCCTTTTTAAAAAAAAAAAAATCCCGTCTTGAAGTCGTCCCCTGCCTGTGGCTGACATGTGGGTTTTAAACGACATTCGCGTCTTTATCTTCGTAGAGGTACATCGAGGAGACGACTGTATTAACAGCTTGAATTTCTATTCCTTCTTATTTTATGTGCGAGGTTGATGGATAGCGAGACACTTCGGCACGGAGTCTCCATTAAAAAATACCACAGTTTTATCATCTTAAAGAGGTTATTTACTCCCACACAACTGAAAGCCTTCCATCACTGAGCGATATCCGAGTGGAAGCTCAGATCTCACCGTACTGTACTTGCGATTGCAATGTGATTCACTGTTTTGTGGAAATGATCTTTTTTGTGCATCACACTTTTCATTTTCCAGCGAAATAACTGCTGAAATCATGACGATGTGACATTTGTTGAGGTCTGGAGAACAAGATTCGCGAGCGAGGGCATCTAAAGGTAGCAGATTCTGTGATTCTGATCCTGGACTTAATGGCCATATTGCAAATTTGATAATATTCTGAAGTATGCAGCTCTTGTTTTTGTAATAATTAGCTTGAGAAATGGATGTTTCACCCCATTTGCCAAGATACAATGTATTTAAAATGTGTGCGTCTCATATGCTACATACCATGATGTCATATCAGGAGGTGGACGGGATCGCTGTGGTGTGTTTCAACATTTGTAACGGTGACGCTGCCTGATATTTTAAATGAAACGTCAGAACGTTTTCCAGTCGTGTTTGTAGAGGAAAAATACTGGATGTTTTTTGCAAGAAGTCCCAATAGAAGAACGCCTTTTTGATTCTTAGTAGAACCTCTTATAAAGGTTCCACCTGTAACCCTTTCAGAGTGTTCTGCCTAAAACACAAGGCATCAAAAAGATCTAAAAAAAGTACGTCTGTGCAAATCCTGTGAGATTAATCTCCCTTGTTTTCTCTTTTTACCTCTTTAAACGTGGATCCAAATCACAAAAGCACTGTTTTTTTTGAAGCCCTGGCCTCCAAAACCTTTATCACAGTCTTATAAAGAAACCATGAAGAAGGTTATTGTTGCAAATAGTTCCTGGTTGAACTTCAGCCCTCCAGGAATTGCAGATTTCAAGGTCTGAATAATTCAAATTCTTTAACCTGAAGCGTACAAGAAGACCTTAAAGTGCTCTACAAAAAAACTGCAGGGGAGTTTTTGCTGAATGATGGTAACAACCATCATTATATGTTAATTAAACTTGGTTGCTTGGTTCAATTGCTTCTTAGAATGGAAATATATCATTTGGGGTCAAAGTGTTGATGCTATTTGTAATTCTTGGATTGAAATATCTGGATAAAATTCACTAAATCTGTTTGTTTTTCCGTCTGTCTTGTTGTGATAGATACTTTTTGTTGATCTTTTTCTCTAATGCAGCTTCCAGGGTCTGAATATATCTCAGTTTTTAACCTAACGAGTAAAAGAAGTTCCAAAAGTTCTCAAGAATAAAAAAAAATAGATCTGAACTTTGGGAACATGCAGAAAATTAAACTCTTTTAATTCCAGATGTGATTCACAGTAGCACGGCGGGTTTTTTTTTACAACCCGCCTGCTCTATAATGCATGTTTGCCTCATCTGCTATGGCCACAACATTCAGGAAAATTAGGACGACCAGCAGGACGACCAAAACAACCTTGTTCTCCCTCCGGCACCACCTGGAAAGTCGGGTGGACGCTGAGAGAAACTCACAACAGCCTTGTGCCTCTGCGGGGAAAAGTGAAGCCGAGCCAAGAAATAACCTCTCGCTGCGAAACCAAGATAAATAATTGACTTCCTCTTGTTCCACAACTTCCCCGTGAACTTTTCTGAAATCCTCTCGTCTTGGCTGCTAACGTATGAACGGTTACATTATGAGACGCTGCACGAACTTCATGTCTGGCTGTGTTCAGCAGCGCTGTGAGATCATATGCCTTTTTGAAGGCGGCGCATCATCGCTGCAGGATGTTTTATGCATGCATATTGCATTTTTATGACATTTCTTAAAGATGTTCAACTCGCAATGATTTATCTTTTCTTTTTTGTGCAATTACACATTCCACACAACGTCCAACAGAGGTTGAGTTTCATCAATTCTGTAGAGTTCCGGCGCTGATTAAAGTAGCGTGTTTGCATATGAACTCCGAGTTCCACAGTTCGTGCATGCAAAGCGTTCAGCGCGTGACAGTTTCACGCTGTGACACAGTTTTATTATTCCTGGGGTAATGATGGTGGCACAACGTGGAGAGAGGAGGGGAAGAAAAGTAGCTGAAAACCAGGAGAGAGAAAGATTGTTGGAGAAAATTATCGGAGAAAATTATGTAGTTTGATGAAGACATTTTCATTAGCTCGAATATTAGCGCTCCACAAGCAGTTCACCTAAAATATCCTTATTATTTGAGTCGGTCAGGAGAACGACACACCGAACCAACAGGAAGTTAGCAACAGACGAACAGGACAAAGCTCAATGTGTTGGTCTGTACCACTTACTTAGAGGTGCAGTGTGTGAGAACTGGTCACAAGAGTAACGACTAACTGCTGCCAACTGTAGCTTCTAAATGTACCTGCCCGTAGCGAGTTAGCTCAGTTAGCCGTGCAGCTAGCAGCTCAAACCTGCACCTAACTGCTAAAAAACCCTAAATATGTGCACTGAGACAGACCCAGTGTATTATTGTTGTCCTCCATTACTCCCTCTCATTCAGCCCTGTGCTGTGAAGCTACTGGGATCAGGACTTTCTCCCAGTGCTGTTACTTTCAGTGTGTGTGACACCGAGCCCGCGGTTCAGAGCTCCGGGCCCCCTCCCCCGCTCCCCCCTCTCTGATATTAAAAAAGCATCTTAGCAGCGGATTAATTTCTGGATGTGTCTAAATTGTTTCTCCCCATGCCTTCTTAATATCTGCCTCACATAACTGGCTTTGGGAGAGTGCGCCCTGTATCATGCTGTTCCCGCTATGCCGAGTGGAGGAAACAGATTGTGTTTCATTGTGTCATTGCGTCGGTGACATTTACACTGTGTATGTGTGAGTCTATGATATGTATGTATATCTATTCATTATGTGGCTCTCTGACTGGATCTTAGTTTGTTGGCTGTAGTGGCCAAGAACATGAATATTAATAGTTCAGCTGTCTGATTTCCCCGCCTTCGCACTGTTAGCCTCATTTTGACTCCCCAGAAGTTCATCTTTTTTTTGTTGTGTAGAGCAGCAAAAACAAAGTTCAGCCACAGCTTCAATTGAATCGTCTGACAGCAGTCAATAATACCGCAAGGTTTTATACTCACCTGACTTTTATCCAATGGAAAGAACAAGACAAGTTCAAAGAAGAAGGTTACAGATTCTTAGTCTCGCTAGAAGTGTCGCTCTGGGGATGAAAACGTCTAAAATTTTGGCCCAAACTACACTATCTTACCACTGGATGACATTTTGATTGACATGAAATTGTGTACAGACATTCGTGGTCCCCAGAGGATGAATGCTAAAGATTTTGACAGTCTACTTACTTTTCATCCAGCGCAACAAAAAGGTCGACATCGATTGCTTTGAGTGAAACACCTCCAAAGCGCTTAACCTGAAATTTTGGCCCAAACATTTATATGCCCCTCAGGATAATCTGTGGTAACTTTGGTGTGAGCCCTTAACTTTTCATGCCCATGACCCTCATTTGTAAAGCGAATGTTTGCACGCTAGGCTAACATGTTAGCATTGTCGCTGTCAGGTCGTGAGCACTGTAATGTATTCAGTTTCAAAGCAGAGCCTGGCGGAGCCACCAGCACGGCTGTAGAGCTCTTGTTGCTCTTTGTAGGCGCTTACAGGCTAATTGTGTCAGCTCCACTAAACAATGCAACAGTTTAAGAGACGAGACAAAAGCGGCGACATTTCTTCCTGCTGGAAATCTCACCAGACAGCCACACAGAGCTGCTAACACCATATACAGTTACTCACTAAGTTGGTTGGAGTGTAAACGCTCCTCTCTGCTCCATCACATTACTTTGTCTCCACGCTTACATTGTCCTGAAATGACTATAATTCTATTAGAGTTACTGTCAGGGGTGTCCTGTTTATATTACCTAGTGTATTGTATATATTCTTGAAATATTTATGCAGATAGCGAACGCTCCTCTCTTATACTCCTCAACATGTGCCTCGGGGCTTATTTCCATACTGGCTGGAAACGGATTCTATGCACTTCCATTCTGCTCGGTAATCCACTCTGGGTGGCTGGAACTCACTTTCTTACCACAGTCTGAAAAACAGGCCCCTGCGTTTCAGGAAAACTCTCATGGCAACGTTAAAAAACATTATTGAACGGACACTATTGCGTTTCTCGGCAGCTGTATTTTTTCGGTCTGCTCTCCGTCCAGCTGGGATTCCACCCAAAACCTCCAGATGTGAAGAGAACACAAAGCCGCCGGCTCATATCGCTCAAATCATAAAAACTTTATTTAGAGGGAAGCCCAAACAAGCGCAAGACAAATATTATTTCATATATATTGTTTAATAAGGGACAAGGAAGTAGAAGTAGGAGTTGTTGAAGTAAGTTCGGGCAGGAAACGGAGATGAAGGAGCAGATCAGTACCGTCTCGTTTGTACCATAGTTGTGGTATTTGCATAGACTGTGTAAAACATCGACATCACCCACAGGTTATTGAAGCTCCACTGTGAAGCTCAGTGTGTCGCCATCTTGGTGACTAAACCACATATGGGGAAGGAAGTTAAGCAGGGGTGGAGCTGAGGTGGCCAGATGAAACCTGATAGCTAGTTGCGTGAAAGCAGTCACGCACTTAGTTATAAAGCCTAAATATTGTTTAGATTAGTTAGCTCTGACCCCAAAAAACCCCCAGAACCAAGTTGAAAACTGTACCGAGCTAACATGTTTATTTCTGCTGCAAAGTCGGGTATTTTAAAGCTCAATGTCAATTAAGAGACTTGGGATGAACCCGTTGTTTCCTTTGTCAAACTGAAACACTTAAAAACAAAGATTAAAGGTTTAATTCACAAGAGAGTTGATTGCGAAGTCTTATTCCCAACCCATCAAACACGGAGGCTTTGGGATGGCGGCCGGACCAACAATCCCAAACCTCCAGTATTAGACGAGTTAAGAATGAGACTCATAAACTTCGACTTTCTTAAGTTTTCTGACTGCGTAGAACCGCTGTGTTGCTTTCTGCAACTTTCACAACCTTTGGAGGGTTCTTGTTAATTTAATTTGGGAATGTCACTTCAGGTATTTTTGCGCCCCAAAAATAGGGATGGAGGAGAAGAGACGGCACAGAGGTATGATCGAATTAGCTTTCCTTTCAATAAAGCTGCTCCATTGTCAGCCCTGGCAAAGGACGCGGCGGGAAGAGATCACAAACTGCACACAGTCTGCGAGCGCGGCGCCGCAGATCTGCAGTCTGGTCGCGTCGTGTTGTTGTAAAACACGGTGACGAAAACCCGAAGACGGAGCGGCAGACTCTGGGCGGCCTCTGACCCGGGAGTCTGCAGCGGAACTGAAAACACATCCCTGAATTTGTTCATTGTGTGCGATCCAACAGAAGTTTATGGAGTTTTGGCAAGAGTTGAGCGTGATTAGACTTCTTCATGTCAGACATCCATCTGGGTCTCTTTAGATTAACCATAAGAGGAAATTTGCTTCAGGGTGCCGTTGAGAAGAGCCGTTGAAATGATGTAAATCTACATATATCTTTGAAATACAAACTTCTATCCTTTCATTCAACGAGGTAGAACTGTAGGCCTCCGTCTTGTTCAATCGAGCAGTCTCGTGCTGTATTTGACGTCTGTCAGGTGTGCGTTATTTCTGCTTTCGTTATGCAGTCAAATTGATTTATATTGCCAACCAAGCCACTCTAAAAACACATGCATCTTGGCACGTGCATGCATGGACGCACCTGCAACGAGCACCTGTGCACACACACGCACACACACACACACACACACACACACACGCTTTGTGTTGCCACAAATCAGGACATCCATCTCCGATTAGGGCAATTTGATTCCAGAGTAATGAAGTAGTTTGGCGCTGAAACGTGGCGTGCCTCACAACCGCCGATGATGTGACTGGCATCGTCCTCCCTTGAGGCAAAATGGCTGACAAATACCCTCCCAATATCAACACACACACACACACACAGACTTTATAAAGAGACAAGACAGATCGAATCTGACACGGTTGTAATCAGTCCCACAGCTGCCTGGTTACCTGGCCTGAATATATTTGTGGTTTGTAAAATTCTACAGTTGGGTGTCTGCAAGAAAAACAAAAGTAGTGTTTGTTTGTGAGAGTGTGTCGCAGGATTGTAGCATGTGGGAATGTTTTTAATTAGAAAGGTTGATTCTGCGAAGAGGAAGTGAGGTCGTCACAAGAGTCCCCAGTTGGTTTATTGGTTCCTCTTAAAACAAAATGTTTTCAAGGACATTTAGGTCTCCTAAGAGGATTCAAATTAGATTTTTTTTTTTTTTGCATATTCATAATGATGTCTGTGCGCTCTCACATCTCAGCAATTAACTTTGTGAGCGCAACCAATAAAACTGATGGCCACAGCTACAAAAGCAAATCCGAAAAGATGTGGTATACTGTTTTCGCTTGATGAGGAAGCCAAGTTCCCTTTTGGGAAAACTCAAACTTCTACCAGCACCAGTTGATAAAAGTTGGACAAAGTTGGCCGCGTGCAAGACTGATTTAATGCACAGAAAACTGAGCGCACTGATGTCGAGCCGTCTTGGATTTTTAGGTCAGTCTGTCCGACTTAACGTGTCGCAAATCTGACTTCCAGGGATGTTCAGGTCCAAATTGCCGACTTACTCGGAAATTCAGACTTCCCAGTTCAAATGGAACGCACCATTATCCTTTTAGAGAAACTAACACTAAGCTAACACTGATGCTAGCCTGTTGTAGAAGCCAACACTGACGTTAACCTGCTCGAGTTAGAGAAGCTAACACCGATGCTAGCCTGTTGTAGAAGCTAACACTGACGTTAACCTGCTCGAGTTAGAGAAGCTAACACCAATGCTAGCCTGTTGGAGAAGCTAACACCGATGCTAGCCTGTTGTAGAAGCTAACACTGATGTTAACCTGCTCGAGTTAGAGAAGCTAACACCGATGCTAGCCTGTTGGAGAAGCTAACACCTATGTGTGCCTGCTGAGTTAGAGAAGCCGATTAAAGTGCTGATTAAAGAATAGAGTTTACAGTTCGGCTTTGTTAAGCTGAGATAAGATATGGAGGTCTGAGATAGGATTGGACACGGCTACATGTTTAGGAAGTGCTTCTATTGGATCCATCTTTTCTCACTCATGTTTGTGTTGATAACAAAGCCTACAATCATCGTGCAAATCAACTATCATCCACTCTCTCATAAACCACCACGACTGATTATGATGCATGTAAAAAGAG
>CAEMYA010000116.1:595395-610554 GCA_903131615.1 Diplodus sargus
TGAGTTATGTATTAGTGTTTTCACTGCGGCTTGGGGATCAGATACTGTACTGCGCTGTCGCCCGTTTTAGCTTCGCCTGCTAATGTGCTGCAAACTTTCCCCTTTGGTAATTTTTAATTTCCGAGCGGGGGGCTTTACTGTAAATGCGTCTTGACAACACAGACGCCTCACGGACGCCGCTCATGAAGCGGGCTCATATGAGATTGTCGGGCTGTCTGAGACGATGAATATCAGCGCCGAGAGCCAGAAGCACATCTGCTGCTGGAGGCACACCCCTGGTTATCAACACACACACACACACACACACAAAGCACTGTGTCATCCCAAAGTCATTGTCGACACTGGCTGGCAGTGTTGAAACTGAAACATGTCAGCGTGTTGTGTCTGACTCTGACTCTGGAAACTCGCCCTTCAATAAGTCCAGTCGCAACTTTAGTAGCTGTGATCCCGGTGGAAAAATAGGAACTGTTGACTTATTTAAAGCAGCTACAAGAAGCTTTTTCTTCTGTTGTTTCTGGCGCCCCCTGTGGCCGAAAGCTATATGTCATTATCAGCTTATTAGCAAACGGCAGCTACAGTTATTACTGCTGCACCCTGTTTGTTTGGAGTATGAATTTGATCACTTGTATTCGTACAGGTGACATTCACGCTTACCATCGACTCAAGTGTGACTTTGGATACTCGAGCACACAAGTGTTTTGATTGAGCTGAGCTATAAAGCCACCTTAAAGGGGGGGGAGTGGATTTCAAGCCTCTCTGTGCCCGGCGGCGCCGTCGACATGAAAAGTGGTGCGTGGGTTCAAAACCCCTCCATGTTTTGATGCTCCTTTCCATTTGAAGTGAAACAGAGGGAAAAGCCCCGCCCCCCTCCGCTCCACCTGCGCACCCTCCACCCCGTCGATTCATCTCGCAGGAGTACCTCAGGGCGCCATCGACAGACTCGAGGCGCATCTCGCGAGCCCTCTAAGACAAAGAAACCCTCCCTAACCCCTGCGCAAATACCTGCACTGAATGACTCAGTCGTTTTCACGGTGACATTTCCATGCAGCTGGATTTTTCATTTATTCCAAAGTCAATGGCCCTCCTCTCAAAGGCCTCCATTTTTTTTTTTCCTTAAACAGGATTTCTCCAAATCTTGAATGTCACACCCGAGTGCTCTCAGCATACTTAGCAGCCAAACAGTCGGGCGAGGGTGAAGGAGTGCATACTTCTCTTACAGAGCTCATTGAAGCGAATTGGTAAACAGGTCCCCGCCCGCCCATTGACTTTGCCGCCGCGTGGAGGGAGTCAGATTGCGCCGGCGCCGTCGGTCGGATCAAACCGTGGAGCGTCGGCGGTCTCGCCGCCGACATGCGCCGCTGCACTCTCCTTGACTCGCTGGCAGAGTGCTCCATATGTATGGAAATGAGCCGTAATCACCATAATATGTGTCCCATCTCTTGTATTTTATAATGGCGCCATTATACTTTTTTTCCCGCTGCGTGATGCCTTTTTCCTCCTTCCTCCTCTCCTTCCACCTTCACCGAATCCTCCCCCCTTCCCATCGCTCCTTCTCATGCCATCCACCTCATTTACACTCTCACTCATCCAGATGACAGGAACAGGTGCACTATTAATTATGCTTTGAAATATATCTCCTCTGTGCTCCACTTCCCCGGCTCCCTTATCGTTGTGGGCTTTCTGCCGACGCCTCGGCGCCTCCTAACCCTAAACTTCTCCCTCTCTTTGTTCTTCCGGATTGTTGTTTATTCTTCCGCTTCGACTCTCCGTATCTCCTTCTCCAGTCTTAATATTCCGCTCCCGCTATTTTTACCCCCCTTTCCTCTTTCAGTCGAGATGAAAAACTTAATTGTGTAATTATCTGGAGGTATCGGCTTGTTTTCACATGATCGTGTCCTAACTATCTCATTATCTCGAGACAGCGGCTCGGTTTGTAGTGCTCGTGTTCGCCGTCGCTGAGATAACAGTCGAATTACAATCGTTATCTCAAGGTATCAAACGTTGTTTTCCCACGAGCCGCGACTTAAATATCTCATTATTTTGAGATAACAAAGCTGTGACGTTCTCTTTTCTTTTGGTCGGGGGGGGGAAATCCAGCTGCTTCGCCCCGCCGACGTCGTTTGAGAGTCTATCCAAATCGGCTTAGTCTGATGAAAGCAGCGCCGTCAGAGAGAAAGACCAGGGAAGATTAAATTTGAGGGAATAAATAAGGGAATTAACCCCGCGGTGGAAATAAAGCCACTCGGACAGGGGGCTTCGGTGGCGACAGATCTCGACGTAACAAGAGCTTTAGGAGATGGTATTGAGACATCAGCGTGAGGTTTCGGCGCTTCGGCGCTTCTTGTCAGAGATCCTCGAAGTCTCAGCAAAAGATGTCACCTCATATTTTGATGTCTGTAAATCTCATTCCTTCAGGTCTTTCCCTTTATGTTGTCACTCAGTTTTGAGATACTCTGCTCAGATGTTTCCATTTTTCTCCTCGTCACATTAGAGACAAACTTAACGATCATCTCATTCATTCAAAGGTACGATACGTTTATAAAAGGAACATGACGCTGCTCGTCATGTTTCAGGAAAGTCGTTTGCAGATTTCACCTCTGAGCTTGTTAAGATTCTTTTATTTAAATAAGCTTTCAAGGCCAAAGGAGATCCAGTGGTCCCATATTTCACACTGAAAGCAAAGAGTCAAATAGATAATGTAAATTTCTGCAGCATAAGTTAGATTTTCTTCCATCCGACCTCATTTATCATCTCACGACCCCTCTGATTTTGCTCGTGAACTTTCAGAGAAGTCTGACTGTGATGTCAGGAGCCGCCAGATTAAACTGTTCAACAGTAATGAGCAGCTTCTTGTACAGGTACAACAGCGAAATGCTGCTTACACAAAGTAATGATAACTCATGTCTCGACTACGGAGGACTAAAACTGCCATAATCAAAAATGAATAAATAAATTAATATGTCACTGAAAGCACCAAATACCTCAAATTAAAAAAAAATATATATATATATATTTTTAAATGTGACAGTTTCCCAAACCTATTTCCTTCTTTTTCTTTTTCTTTTTCTTTTTACTTTTTTTTTTTTTTTTTTACATTTGTATGCATTTCAGCTTCATTATGCAAATGAGGGAGCTTTTGCTGGCACAATAGTTGGTTTCTGGCCTCCTTGAGAATAATATAGAAATAAATATATGAATAAATTAATTGATTTTAAAAAGGAATATTGACTAATAAATAACTAGAAAAGAAAATTGAATCGGAAAGCAAATGAATAAAGAAATTAGTACGGAGTTTATAAAATACTGAAGCAAATTAAAATAGAATTAAAATAAAAACTTGTGAATTAATTCATGCCTACATTTATTTTTTATATCATTTGTGGTACATTTAATCATATATTAATTTATTTGGGTCCTTTTGTTTATGATATTGGCTTTTTTAGTCCTCCGTACTCCACTACTGTTGAAAATTGTCCAGTCGATATGAAGGAAAACTTGAGAAAATAGTTTAATAAACAGTAATTTACTGATATCTAAATAGCTAATTATCGCTAAAAATGCGTGTGCAACATCAGCAGCTCTTGACTTCAATACATATACACGTTTTTAGACTCCTATCACAGTCAATCGGTTGAGTTTCATGGCGTCATATATCCTGACCTTGTCGTTCATCGTAGTGCTCTTTAAATGCGTCGACCTTGATCGTGAAAGTCGACGCACTCATCGGAACATAAAGTTTAAAATGATCCATTTCCACTTAAACTGTCCGCATTAAAGGCAATTAACCCAGTTCAGTAACACGCGGCTGGAGACGCTTCTGTTTTTCATTCAAATCTCTCTTAATTCTTCCTGTTAAATTCTCTAATGCAGCGTTTTTCTCTCTAAATCTGGGGTGAGGCCCGCGGGCGATTCTTGGAAAAGACTGAACCTGAAGGAGTTTGTATGCAAATCTATCTGCTGCGTTGCCAAGGTTCCCTGAGCATCTGCAAAGTAAGTCGAATGAAGAAATAACAGAGGAGAGACGTTGCGCGGTTTGGTTAAATTATCCTACGTAAGTGTCTGGTAAGTTAAACCTGACGCTGTCCAGCCACTTATGTGTATTCATCTTTAATCCGGCTTTAGGATTCACCTCTTGGCGCCTTTTTCTCACCAACTGTTGCCGAGTTATAACACAAAACAGTCGGCTCGCGGAGCGGGTCTCGATTCATTAACTGATAAAACTGTTTACTTTGCAAAAGGCGATTGTTTGCTTATTCCAACGCTGGCTCGAATACAAATAGTCCTCCTCTCCAAAAAATCGGTTTTGTGAAAACATTTCCACATGTCCGGAGGGGGGGTTACAGGTGCCCGAGCGCAGCCTCGCGTATCAAGCAGTTTCTGTTTCCAAGACAGCGCCGCCGCCTTGTATCTTGATTATGTTGCGCGGGGGTAAATAAAGCACTCTTGGCCTCCCTTTGCCTTGAACCTCGGCGCCGTGCATCCCGGAGATGCAAAGAGCAATTTACCCGACATGCGAAATTCACATTTCGCCCAGAGGTAAAAACCGAAAAAAGAAGAGAGGAAACGAGCCTGTCGGGGGCCGCGAAGGATTCTGTTTGACTGAGCGCTCCACGCTAGGCCGCTAATTGCCTGCGATTGATGGAGGAAAGCGCTCGAGGAAACGTTAAACTTGCAATGCATCGTGGGAAGTTGACCTATGCCGACTAAGTCTTGTCTGTGCCTCGTGGCTGTGTTTTTTCTTTCTCTGCGTGGGTGGTGGTGGTGGTGGAGGAGGGTTATCGGCACATCTGAGGGCCTGTGTGTGTTGTGAATGTGTGAAACAGGAGAAGAAGAAGAAGAAGAAGAGGAAGAACAAAACCCTTTTGTGGCAAGAATACTCCATCAGAAGTCGAGCGGCAATCAAAAAGATTCAAGCGCAAGAAAAAAAATAATAAAAATAATGATCTGGACTCGAGCCAGACTGAAAGATTTCAGCGCTTTGTCTCTCTCCCGCTCCGAGTCGCTTTAATCACTCGGCTCTGATGTCGCGAGCCGAGGTTCATTTTCAGAGAGGGCGAAGGAAACCGTGTGTGTGTGTGCGAGGCGTTCGTGCACCTCGTTGCTACAAATTAGCCCTCCCACTCACCTTGTTAAGTGTGTATGCTTTTTTTTTTTTGAGAGGAAAACACAAGAAGGAACAACATCTCTGCCCACCGTCCACCTTGTTAAGTCTGAGCACATCACCCACCGAGTGGCATCCTTCATCTTCTGTGTTGCTGGAGCTGATGCGGCGGGAGGGGAAATGCAGGTGCTTGTGTTTACCTCCCTCCGGACCTCCTCCTCCCCCCTCCTCCTCCTCCCCCCTCCTCCTCCTGCTTCCTCTCTCCTCCGGCGGCGTGGAGCAGGAGAAGCTCGGATAAATATTGATCAGGAAAGCTTTAAAGAAAAAAAAGAACAATTTATGGCCAACGGAAGGAAATTAACTAGTGTCAAAGCGAAAGAAAATGACTGAGAAAGAGCAGAGTAATCCTTTAATTTAATTAGGTAAATTACAACAACAACAACAACAAAAAAAGCCCTGGCTAAGTCTTGTTTTTTCTTTCTTCAGCCCGCTCTCTCCCTCTTCGCCCTCCCTCGCTCCCGCTGGAAGGCTTTCCTGTGGTTGCTAAGCAACAGGGAAACAGTTTTTCTTTGGTTTTCGCCAGCGGGTCCCGGAGGCTGGCAGAGAGAAGGGGGGGCACAGTGGAGGCACTGTGGAGTCTGCCAGCATCCGAGTGCATGCCTACAGCTGGGGTCGCTCCCCTGTCCCCCCTCCCCACCTCCTCGCTCTCAGCCACAGCGCCCCCGGGAGGCGCCCCGGGGTTACGGCGGGGTCGCGTCGGCACGGCGAGCTCGGCTTCCTTGCAGGAAGCTCGAGGTCACGGCGGGGTCAGGGTGATGAAACGGCACGACTTACGACCACGAGCCCCGGATCAACAGGCTCCCCCATCTCTTCCCGGAGAAGGGAGCCTTGTTTTTGCTCTTTCGATGTCGAGTCACAAGTTGCACCGAATTGCGTGAAGTTGCGCAACTTGCTAACTCTCGAACAAACATGACAGAAAAAAAAAACTGATTTCACCGAGGGGATTTTGACAGGCAGTGAAGTACCTCACAATAGAAATCCTTTTTACAATAAGTATGCTAATCAAAGCCTCCTCTGAAACGGATTCTATTTCTCTTTTATTATGTTGTTCTTTCTCTTCAGGTGATTGACACATTGTAATCTCGCTAATAAGCACCTCCACTGTCTGTTTCGTTCCCATTGTGTTAGTGTTACAATAGGCCAACTTGGCAGGTGCGCGCTTGCCGAGCGCTCGATATAGAAGCGAGTCTCGGTTACCTGGTATTATCCTGAAAATGCAGGCACTCCTCACGCTGGGCCCCCGACTGTCAGTCTCCACTAGCGTCCCCCGGGGGTCAGCAGCCAATCAAACCTCACATTACTCATTTCCTCCCACTCTCTGAACCAATCATCTGGCCTGTCTCTGGTCATTAGGTTGTCTCTGAAAATGCCCGTTCGCTTCAGAGCTGCCCGGTTACTGGAGATTTAAAATTCCCTTAAATGAGAAGTTATTATTTAATGATCGTTGAGAGTTTGAAGGCACGTCAATGATGCTCCGTGCTGCTTTGAGCTCACATAAAAGACTTGAATATAACCAAATAAAGAAAAAGATGTTAAAGTCAGCTCCATTTTGTGCACTGGTGGTAAACCGGTGAAGGATTGTTTAATTGTCGTTGCACTAGTGACTCCTTAAGGTTGGTGTCAGCACCTGTATATAGGAAGTTTGTAGCTGTAGTGAAGATAAACATCAGCTTTTCAACTCCATGTCTGAACCGTCCCAAAAGACACTGCTATAGAAACTAGTCCGAAAAGTGAACTTGGAAATAAGTTAGCATTTTTGCACTTTCAGTTCCCTCATCTTAAGTTAATGGCTTTTCAATTAAATGTCTAAAATATAGTCTGTGGTAGGCGCAACTATCACATTTTGTTGTAAGACATACAATCTGCCAATATCGTGTCTTAAAAAAGGCTGCAAACTATTCAACTTTAATGTCAAACTATCCAAACTCTAACTTGAGAAACTTGTAGACTCTTAACGTCGAAGTCATGCGACCACACTGTACTTCATTTATAAGTATTTTTGAAGCATTGTGAAGCACTAAACAAGCGTCATCTTCTGCAATAATCTAAAATCCAGTTGTAAATTCCCACAAGCATTTTGTTGAGGAAACCAAGAAGATGCTAACTTCTGGATTAGCCCACAAAAATACGTCATACGCGACTGCAGCAGTCTATTTCAACCATCCTGATGTAAATGTCAACTATACTTATCATCTATCGTTGTTAGCTAAAAACATTAGCATGCTAAGTACCTTTAGCTCCGACCTGTGCTCAGCTAAAACCCAGTATATTTAGTATTTGTATTAAGAAAAAGTTGTTAGCTTTATTAGCTCTGTTAGCTGTTATCTCCCTTAGCCAAGAACACTGCAGGACTAACGGCTAACTAACTTGTCTCCTGCTAATTTTGGAGGAAATAGAGAACATTGCCTGCTGAGAGTAAGTTTCCTGCGTCCTGTCACATTTTTTTCTTGGTTTTGTGACGAGTATTTAGCCAGTGATGGCAACTATGAGAAGACGCCCTCCATTTTAGCTAGCACTCCCTTTAGTTTGTCATTTGCCAAGTGATAATTAAACAATGTACATACAAAATCCAGAACTAGGACAACAGGATGCCGTTAGTCCAGCTCTGCTATACACCACGTCGGCGCCCTCGGATGAAAACAAGCAGTTAACAATGAGAACGCCACCGAAAAACAGGGAGCGTTGTATCAAAAGAGAAAAGAAAAAGCTACAGGAATAAAATCCCTTCCTGCTAACAATGCCTCCATTGTACAGGCTGCTGTTAAACCTTGTAAACATATCTGTTTCCTTTTCTTTTTTTTCCACTTTAAAATGTAGTGTTCTAATTAGGCTTGTCAGTGGTGGTCGGTAAAATGTGTTAGCGTGGCATTTAACAGCTGTTGTATGTGTGTTAGTGAGTTTCCCTGTGTGTGTATAAGGAAGCTCGGGCTGCTGTTTGAGTGACTCAGATGAATATTGCATGGCCGCGGAGATGGAGCTGTAGCAGCGAGGGGAATAAGCTGTGTTTTAGAAGACACACACTGACAGCACGTGCACGCGCACATGTGATTACCCGGGAATGACGTGATATCTACGGCAAACTGATCGGTCTGTCGCTCTACAGAAGGCGATCTCAGCTATATTCTTCAGGGTTGTTAGCTGTTTATGTGACTTTTTAACCCTCAAGCGTTTGATTTTTCCTACATTTTACTGGAGAATTATGATGAAAATATCAAAAAATGTAAAGTGCTCGCCTTGGCCTTATACTTAAGCCTCATTCTGCAGAATTAATTTGCCTCATCGAGTGCGTAAGACAGAGGTAATCAGCCTGATTTTTAGTGACTTTTGAGAAGGTCAATTGATGCACAATGAGGCAGATAGTTAAGGTATGCCGTGCTCTTCAGCAAGGCACTTAGCACTCGTATTATGAGTCAGATCTTTTCCGCCAAGGCCAAATTATTGTTCTCTGTTTCAGATTCAGGTCTCTGAGGTAGTTAATCACACCTGACTCAGAGTTTCCATCGATGCCTTCAACACGGGGAATACAAAATCAAGTTAATCAAACACAATTACTGTATTTGGATTCGAAATGATTGCTTCCAAAGGTGCAAACTGTTTATCGGCGCTTACAAATTGCTAGTATCGCGGCATCTCGAGCTTTAAAGAGCAGCTGAGAGATGATAATTAGACGAGAGGTGTAATCAGTCTGCAATCGAGTTGGCATTTTAATCATTTTGGACTGTATGTCCAAAGTTTTCATGAGCTTGACATTTGAAAATGCAAATAACATGCTCGGCGCACAGAAAACGAGAGGAATGCATTAAGTGTGTTCGATGAGTCAGACATGGCACAAAAAAAAAAAAAGAGACGGATCCACTTTTTTGAAAGCTGAATTAAAGCTCTAAATAACTTCTGGATACACGCCCGGAGATACGTCAGAGAGGGAGGAGGGAAGTCTGCAGATGTGACGAAACATAAAGCTGCAACACTTTACGTCATCTGTGAATCTGATTCCTGTCTGAGTCAGCGAGACTTTCGACAGTGATAGTTGGAAACTACTCACATGGTTTCATGCTGTCTTACAACATCATCAAATATGTATTTTGTTTTTTTAGTGTTTTGATTGATGGACCCCGGGTGGCAGAAATACATACTGTCTGCATAAGTCTTGCAGCAGCCTTTTCAGATTTGAGTTTAAGCTTCTGGAATCAACTGGTACCAAATCCTTTCACAATAAAAGAACTTCCATGTTGGGCGATCGTGCAATACGATTACGTTAGAATTACACCAAGAACTGCACTTGGCAGCTACAGAACAGTGGTTGACCTTAAAGAAAGATTGTGGTTACGGTTACTTTGAAGGCAAATTTGAGAAAGATAGTTGAATGCTGAGTCTCATTCCCAGGTTGTCAAATACTGGTGTTTTGGGTTAGAATTTCAGGCCTAAAAGGCCCAACATGTTGGTGCTTGATGACCAATGACAAACAATGAACCATCAAGTACCTTTCTCAAGAATTGCCTTCCGTACCTTTGATCACAGGTTCGGATAAGACACAAACTCAATCTCCTGAATCGAAGGATTAGTGTTAGTTTAACACCCATTCACCAACCTGACCTACCACACACTTACTCTCTAGTTTGGGGATAAAAGACTATTTTCTACACTGGGTTGGAGTTGGTGTTGGACGTCAATCTTGAAGTGCAAAGTCTTCCAATATCGATGTAGTTCTTTGGTTGCTGGACTGTTTGTTCCATCGCTGTTTCACTTGTCTAATCATATGATTCTGTAGCCATCAAATCTGAGCTTGCATTGTAAATATACTTCTCTCTTTTTTTTCTCCCCCCAGTCAATCAGAGAAGTGACCGGCTACGTGTTGGTGGCTCTCAACCAGTTCGACTACCTGCCGCTGGAGAACCTGCGGATCATCCGCGGCACCAAACTGTATGAGCGTCGCTACTCTCTGGCGATCTTCCTCAACTACAGACGGGAAGGGTACTACGGTCTGAGGCAGCTGGGGCTGCGCAACCTCACAGGTCAGAATCACTGATTGACAGACGTTGAATCTTAAGGTAGGGAAGGCGATTCTGGACAAAGTGATTTTGAGTCATCCAATACTGCCACTTTGGGCCGGTAACATAACCCAAAGCATCGGTATTTGATGACCTGGGAATGAGACTCTTTCCAGAATCGTCATACCTTCCTACATTTGATGACATGCTGCATTCTCGACACGTCTCACACTGTGGGAAACTCTTGCCTTTTTCTTACTTCTTCTTCTGCTTCACTTCATCTCTTAGGAGGCATATTAATTAAATCAAAGTAAAAGGCAATTTTGATGCAACAAAGCACCACCAAATAACATACATTTTATAATAATTATGATAAATCATTGGAGACAATTTGCAATATTAACTCCCGCAGGAGATGATTTATAGCGTCTGAATTAGGGGCACATTTCTCAGCGCACTACAAAACACATCGCCCCTTCTTCCACTACGAACGCTCGCGTTTGACTTGTTTTTACACCCACATGTACAGCTTTAGTAGGGCCTTTTTAATTAAGTCACAAAATTGGAACTCAACTTTTGAAGCTACGTATCTGCTACCCCGGCAAATTAATCGCCTGCGTTGCTGTATAGAGGGATCAAATGTCTGTGAAAAGTCCTATTTTCCCGTTAATTACATTTTTGTTTACATGCTCAAAAATGGGCTTCTTTCAAAACGCAAGTTTTCGGAAGTGGTTGTGTTATGATTTATGTAACAGCTGTTCATTTTTTTGTCATCAAACAAGAGGGCACGAGCTGAAGCGGATTGAGTTTTAAAGGGTAGCTTTTGTCTGTGTTAGCTGTATCTCTGTATCAGATCTCGGAGTCACGACCCGCGCATCAGTTAATCTTTGCCATTTTGGTGGTACCCAGTCTTGGAGTGACCTTCCAACTCCAGTCAGAATAATAGAAGCACTATCTTCTTTGACGGGCTTTTAAAGTATCTGCTTTACTGTCTTTCTGCTGAATCATATCTCCTCTCGCTGCTCACCGAATGGCCAATTTCCTCATTAGCTGTATAAATCACTCATGTAATTTTCACAGATTGAGCCGCTGCTAAAAAGGTTCACTTCAGGAGTCAGGTGCTGCCTTTTTTTTTCTTTTCCTTTTTGGCATTACCATCGCTTCAGGGAGAGAAACTCAAGCTGTCGCAGGAGAAGCACTGACTGAGGGACAACTGTCACATACAATCTGAGCAGAAGCAGCGGAGCTCGGTACTCGGGGTCACTCCTTTTTCTTTTGCAGCCTTTTTTTTTTTTCTGCTCTATTTGATGCCGTACCGTCGAGATTGATGGGGAAGATGTTCAAACAGAGAGAAGCTGTGATACGGGATGAAGGTCAGGAATGAAAAAGCCCAAGTGTTGGAAGAAAAGATGAGGTTGTCCAAGGCTGTGTGAGACAGTGTCAGCACTTGAGGGGATCCAGAGAATGTTTGAACATCGGGTGTAGTGAAGCACTGTACACGTTAAACATGTTGAATGTATAAAGTAGAAGGCATTGGACTTGCAGGAAGAAAGAGAAACTTTTTTTCTTCGCTCTTCTTGTGATGTTCTTCCACCTCGCACACTGAGATACTTGCAGACGAGGCCGTGAAGCCGTTTCCCGTCTCGACGAGGCTTGTTTTTGTTGTTCATCTTGTTGGACTTTGGAGGATATTAGCTGGATTTCTTGATGGCAGAAAAACAGAAAAACGAGCTCTGTTCTTCCAGCACGAATGGAGCTAAATCTTTTGGAACGTCTCACAATGGCCGACGGGAAGCAAAACCACGTCCAACACGTATGTCCCCTCAAGTACAGCCAAAGAACAAAGACAAATTCTTGAGAAGCTGCCAATCCCCCCGACGATTTGTTCATACCAAGGTGTCCGAAGTCGTCTTTCTTGTCCCAGTATGATTTAAAAATGTGAAAACCGCTACATGTGGCACCTTTGAGGCTGGATTTTGCAAAGAAGATGCCAGAGCATCAAAAAAAAGAAAGGGCATAAAACTGGACTCGATCCCACCGCGGACCGACCACGTGCCCTAAACTGCCAAGCCACCAGCACGCCTCTGCTGTATCACCCCTTTGTTGTATTTTTGCCCGAGGCTTCTTCCCCGGCATCGATCTGCCCAGCTTTACACCGCTCTCCTGTGGGCATTGCAATTTATCCTACATCCATCCGGCGTTTCCTACTGCAGGCAATTCTGTGTCAAAGTGTTTCACAGAGGAGCCAAATTAATTTGAGTCTCAAACAGAAATCATGCGTCCTCCAAGTCCTGTACCAACCTTTGTAACTTTTGCAGGGGTGGGGGGGGTGTAGATGGAGGACAAATACAGGAAGCTTTCAACAGCCACAATAAAATCTGCAGACGTCGATATATTGATGAGAAAACCCCATCAGTGTTGAGAAAAGCCGGACAGCAGACATTCATCCTGGGCTCTTACACCATCGACTTTGCCGTGGTGTTTTTGTGATTGATGGCGGGGGATCAAACACTGATCCATATTAAAGCACATGACAGATTTAGTGTAATAAGCAGCCTTTTTATGGAGTCTGAACACGGTGATAAAGGACTCCAGAGAGTTTTAAGGGCATGCTGACACCCTGAGCTGGTAAAGCAGTAGGGCGCCTTCCATTTCGACCATCCTTTTATAGAAAGAGAGGCCTGAATAGACCTTTTCTCCGTTTCTGACTCATGGACACGGGAAGCAGAAGTGCTGAGGGCGCTGTGGTATTTCTTAAAGTGAGGCATCATAAAAACATCAATTGAAAATAGAAGAAGTTTGATGAGAAACAAGTGAGAAAGAGGGAGCGTGAGAATATGAACAGAATTGTCCACAATGTTTTAAAAACATTCTTTGATTGTGAAGCCTGATGTTACTCTACAGCTCCGAGGTTGATCCTTAAAGGTCCAATTTGTACGAAAGTTGACTTTTGAGTCTCAACTCCAGAGCGTCTATTATTTACTGAGTTGGGTATGAGACTCAAAAAGCAACTTTCTTACAAATTGGACCTTTAACATAAATCTTTTGGTATCTCAGATGATATCTGGATGAGCCTGCATGAACGCACGTCTCGACATTCAACTCGAGTCACCACTGGTGATGGATCTCCCTCCTGCAGATCCCTTATGTACATCGCTGGATCAAACGAATATGTTTGTACGCGTAAAAAAGGAAGAACTTGATGTCTTGCAGTTGCCGAATTTACAGGAAAGCCCAATTAATAAAGAATTTGTCATAGACGGTGTTTCACCAAGTTTATAGAGCTCCTCCTAACTCACAGATATCAAAATTGATGGATTGTCTTATGGAGTCTGGTAGAGTTCTGTATGGGTTACGTCTCTTGCGCACATCCAGGACCGTCTCCCCCTCTTGACTGTGTTGCTGCTGCTTAAATAGCAGAACTATTAGATTTAAGCAACACTGATATTGCACAAGATTTACTGACGTCATCGTATAGACTGTCCTCTCAGCACCCCCAGCTGTGACGGACTTCCTGTTCTGACTCATGTTGCTCATTCCGGTTTTCTCTTTTGTCCTCAAGCCGCTGATATCTAATGACAACGATTGCTTTTTGTTGTCGCTACCAGCTGAGAAATAACTTGGACTGAAAGAGTCTTAAAAAAGTCGCATTTGTTGGCTCGGTTCTGTTTCATCTTTATTTTTTTTCATTTTTATTTCATGAGAAACAGCTCGAGTTTGCACACCTGCGCTCCGAGTTATTTTCTTCCCCCCGAGGTGAAAGTGTTGCGTGATCAGTGTCCTTCATAACCTTCCGGGAATGAGGCAATGATTCAGCAAGTGGACCGACTTGTCTGCGCTGAACTCCAGCAACTACGCAGTACATTTTTTTAAGGAAAAAAAAGAAATCAGGATGTTTTTTTCTTTATGTAGCCGGAAAAAAAGGCAGAGTTGAAAATGCAAGTGAGGTATCTTCAAATCTTTCTGGGTGCAGTAAGGTATCCCCTGCATTATTTATGTCCACAATGCATAATCTACATCTCCGAATTTTTCCTATTTCCTGAAACTTTTTTCGTAGACTCTGTTGATCCTCTGAGGCAGAATTTACCTCGGCTTCACCGCTGTGTTCCAGGCTCTCCTCCGCCGGCCCCCCGCCTGTCTGGCTGGCACTCCGAATGTCTCCTCTTTTAGCACATGCTCGGGATGGGTGCCTCACATCGCTCGCCTTTTTCGCCCATACTGTCTGATCCCAGAGCACCCCGGTGCTGCAATTAAGCCAGATCCAACCATGCATATGGATCAGTGCTGTTCCTCCCGATTCCCTCCTCTCCCTCTGCCTGGGACCAGCTGATATATACAGTGAACTCTCTCTTTTAGCTCACAATTAAGCCTTATTATTTTCCTCTCCCGGTGATGAGATAGCTGCACGCACATTTGCTTGAATTCAAATGATGAAATGCACTTATTTGTGATTCATTCCGCAGCCTACCACCGTATCTGGAGGGGGTGTGCGCGCCCGCGTATTCAGCGCTTCTCGCCGGCTCACAATACATTAAACAACAGCTTCACTGCAACTCTATCCCTCTGTGGATTCACTCCACAGTGGGAGTCCACAGAAAAGCGTGGAATTCAATTTGGCTGCGGAGTCCGTATGCATAAAGCTGTGCGGTCTTTACAGTAATCTGCGTCAAAGAAACTCCTCTGTTATATAGACTTGTTCGGCTTCACCCGATGATGCCCCTGCAGCTGCCTGTAAGCCTTAATAACCTATAACACGCGCACACAGCGCATGCATCACACTGCGTGCATACACATAACATGCCTCGCTACGCACTGCAGTGCTAATTACCCCACGCTGCGCGGCAGCGGTGATAATAACTACCATCAGACTCTCGGAGCTGATGAGGTGGCGTGTATGAAATGGTTTTTCAGATCCAGATTTCTTTTCTCCTTTGCTTACGTTTTGCATTGTTTGCGAGCTTCTTTTTTCACTTTTTTTTTCCCCCACCCTGTGAAATTGCCCATTTGGAT
>CAEMYA010000116.1:612219-680079 GCA_903131615.1 Diplodus sargus
TTTTTTTTTTTTTTGAAACACCACGGCTCCCTTTTGAAAACAAAAAAACACTCCGATGTTATGTAATGCGATGCAACCCCGTCGATCTGCTCAGACGTTTCTTAGATATGACGTGCCAGGTTGGAAAAACATCTTTGTTGCACACTCCTGAGTCCTCTCGGTTGCGTTTGCGCCTGGAGAATACGGAGCCCGGCCAAACGGAACCCAATAACCTGCTGCCTGTTGTTGCTCGGTGTCTCTTCTGAGGAGCAGACAAGATAACGCAGCGTCTCATTAAATAAAAGGTGACTTTCATTGACATGCAGACGCACAATAGGACGTCATGTCGGACTCGGCGGTTTATTTTCCCATCTTTTCACCCAGAAGTCATTGCGATGCCGGGCCTGTGCTCGGTTTTATCCGCGTTGTGCTGTCAGCCGCTGGTGTTTTGTTTAAATCCATTGACATGACGACTCAGACTTCAGGTTTGTCTCCATTAGTGGCTGTGGCATGTCTGGAAGGAGGGTGAAATGATCTCTAATGGAATGGTAATAGTCCCCCCGGGCAGTGTGTCTGCTGCTCTGTGCACCGTTCTTTGACGCGAGGGGTTCACTTCCACCGGCTGACACGCTGTGTTCTGCGGGTCAGCACCAGATGACCCTCGCTAACCGAGCTGCCTGCACATTTGACAGAATAATAGCCCTCACGCCATAATACTGTGTAACATAGCAAGGGAAAAAAAAAACACCCCCAACGCCCAACTTCCCAATCCTGTGTTAAATGTCAAATTGTGTCTCCAGGGAGTTAGCATGGGGAAGCCGGGTAAACCCAGGGGCTCATTACAGAGAAATGACCTGACTACCTGCTCAAACTTAAGTTTCAAAGATGGGAAGATTTCTTTCTTATTGCAGAAGCAATTCCTAAAGTCATGGCCATATCCTCACTTAAGAGATGAAATAACTAGAACTGTAAACCTGATTGTAAAATTTGCACTTGTCTGCCGCCTGTTTCCATTAAAAAACAGTTGTCTTCACTCACTCGTCAATGACAAGCTAGGTTGCTATGGCTAATATCAAAGGAAAGGGTGTTAAATCTTAGCTTTCACTGGATCACTGGAGAAGCGGAGATAACTGTCGACGTTTGAGAAACATAAAGCTAACAAGCTCACATCAGCGTTAGCATCTCCGGAGGGCTAAAATCAGTGTTAGCTACTCCAACAGGCTTACATCGGTGTTAGCTTCAATGTTACACATCACTGTTAGCTTCTAGGTTAACATCAGTGTTAGCTTCCAATGTAACATGAATGTCAGCTTCTCCAACAGGCTAACATCAGTGTTAGCTTCTAGGTTAACATCAGTTTTAGCTTCCAATGTAACATGAATGTCAGCTTTTCCAACAGGTTTACGCTGGTGTTATCTCCAGTTTGAGTAGATTTTTGAATTATTCAATTATAATCTTTCCCTGTTCTTGTTTCTCCCGACCTCTCTACCTGTCATTTGGAGTTATTTTGAATTTCGGTTCAATGTCAAACTATCTTTCTGTTATGCTAGAATTCCTATTTTCTGTCGGTTCTGTAATAGTGGAAAATTCATTAATGAAAGATGAGATTTTTTTCATTGCAGCAGAAGTTGGGGCGTGACAATAATAAAGATAGGTTTACAATCTCCTGGGGGACTGAGAACCTACAGGTGGATAGTCAGGTTGAGGTGGAGCCTAAGACAAAGCAGGGCAGCACATTTCTCGTTGAAATAGTTTAAAACCCATGATTTCAACATGTCATGCTCCAAACTTAATATAAGGGTGAGGGAAAGACAGTTTGGATATGAAAGTTACACAAATGGAATCAAACGCTCGGGCTGAAAAACTAATTTTCTGACACGGCACTGAATCATTTGGTGGCACCAGCTGAAAGTATATGCTGCTCGGATATCTGTTGAATACATATTCATGCATCTATCATAAATGAATGATCAGACACTTTATGCAATATTGTAGACACAACAAAACCCTCCCAGCTCAGACTCCCCTTCTCTGCTCGGAGTGAAAGTGGTGGGTGGTGAGGCTAAATGAGTCAGCGATTCCTCACCAACAGTCCTTGGAAATCTCACCTAATCAAAGCAAATAGCCATGACTTCATCAAACTTGCTCATTAGAGCTGAATTCACTTATCGGGAGATTACAATTACTTGCGACCAGACTCTTGTTTTCCCCTCTTTAAATGATCTGAACCACAACTTGTAAGCACCGTTTTGGTGTTTCAGAGAGCAAAACCTCGATTTTGTGTAATTCGGGTAAAAAACAGTGAGGCTCTGATGTGTTCGGGGACATCACTGAACGTTGCTGCTACTTCAAAATGTAACATTTCCTCCTTGATTTGCTTCATTTAATCTATATTCCACTAATAAACATTATTATAGCCAATATCAGGACGAAAAGGCCTCATTTAACCATCCCAGTCAGAAGGACAGAAAGACGTTGAATGTATAATGAATCAACAACAATGTCAGACCTACTCAACCTCTCTACAGGCGGGATTTAGTGCTGACCAGCAAGAGACTGAAAACAACATTGGTGGCTCCTCAAGAGGTTAGCGTAGCTGCTGTAGCATCAGTGATATCACAAATGCAGAGTACATGTCATTTAAAGACTAGCAGAGTACGACACTGAAGGCCTTTCTCGATGTTTTTGCTCTTCTCTCAACTATCTTCGCGAAGAGTTTGATTTCTGAACTTCCTCCATTGTTTTTTGTGCTCTCCTGCTGCTGATCTGATTGGTTAGCCATTGATAGACAGATGGTTTGTCCAAGTATATTATGAATGTGCCTTCCCTTTTCCAAACACTCTCTAGTGGCACCTTCCCAGGTGGTCCTGGGTAAGAAACAATCTGGCACCCCAGGTTGGCAACCAATTTTTTACCCAATAGATGTTCCTGCCTGAGAGACTCTCCACCAGAAAGCTAGTTTGTCAGATAATACAAACAGGACTCTACACTGGAGATCTTGAAATGGCAGCTGTTTGATCAACAGCTCCTTTGAGTATATATCAGCTTATATGCCCGCCCTAGAGCCCACAATGGCAAATGAGTGATTGTGGCTCAAATTGTACAATATAGTCACATTTTTTCCAGGAATACGGACAGGCTAGCTGTTAAATCGCTGACAAAAGTTTATATTTTGCTGAAACAGTTTACTTTAACACAAATTAGCAAGTACTTTGTGGATAATTGCTTTGCAGTGGGCCAAACCACTTTGCACATGTATATTCTGATTTAAGGGCTAGTGTGCCTCGTGCCTAGAGTCTCTTATCAGACTATATTGTTCTCTACAGTTGAGGGAAATTAGTTGACCATATCTGGTTTTGAAACCTTTCCTTTAAACTATGTGATAGCCCCAAAACTACAATGTCGCCAAGCTCAAAACAAGGCTGACAATCTGACAGTGTAATTATATTCAAAGCGCCTGCCTGTTTGTCTCACCACAAGGCACATGCTACCCTCCTGACATTGCAACATATTTGTATGCTTTGGTGTCTCGAGGGAGAAAAAAAAGAGTGAATGGGGTATGCTTTGTGCTGCAATGTCTCCCAGGCGTCTGTAAGCTGCTTGACTTTGGGGAGTTTTTAAATGACATTTTCGGGTTCATTATTTTTTTTTTTAAGTGCTCCGCCTCAGTCCGAACCCCTCTTGAGATCTGTTGTGTAACTTCCACTCCAAACCCCAAATCCATTAGAGCGGCGAGCACGGCCGATCGTTATCGCTGATGAATACGCGCATCCACGGCAACTGTTGAAGAAGTCACAAGGTAGAAACGGGAGGTGTGCTGGACTGGCTCACAGAACCTCGCACTAAATATACTGTAGAACCAGATGGAGGCAATTTACTGGTCATAGTTGGTTTGCTGGTGTGTGTGTCCCAAATTACCCGAGTGGAGGGATGAGTGCTGCAGCGCTGTGCCAGGAAATGACAAATTGCCCATTTAGCCCATTGTAGGTGTCAATTTTAATGCAGCTCTGTTTTTGACACTTCTTAAGCATTTTGCTCCATGAAAATATGTAATGAGTCCAATTTGAATTACAAAATGCGTGTCAGACTCGTGCTGTGTGTGCCTGTGCACTGCAGGGGTCCAAGCATGCACATATTAAGGCTCTAAAGGAACCTTTTTCTCTTGGTTTCCCGACTCAAGAGTGGACAGTTAATAATAGTCCAGATTTCAAGTTATGAGCGAAGCCGCTCAGCAGTTTTTACTGTCTTGACGACTCCCCCATGGTCCATTTCTAGTGCCCCCTAAATTTTAGTTTGATGTTCTGAGCTCAGGCAATTGTACCAAAACACTATTTCCAGCACAATAACAGAGCAGGGAGTGGACTGACTGTCGAGGTAACTCCACTGTAAAACAACCTCTCACTGCTGTTGTAGAAAAACAACATGGGGCAGCAATTCTGGGGTTGTTTGTACTTTGAGACCGAACCTGGCAATTTATTTGATGAGTGAGTTGCATGACCTCTGGGTCGCTGAGACCTATTAAAAGCTCGGTATAAAACTTCAAAAACACATGACTGGTAGAAGTGCTGTTTTTTGCAGATGTGTGGCTTTCTTGAGCTTTTGATTTTAATTGATGTTGCCCAGTTTTCTAACTTTTCTAACTCTAGCAGCTACAAGGAACTTTTCCGTTGATTTTGATGGCCCCTGTGGACTCCATTGATGGCACAGGAGTAGCACTGTTGTGAAGCTGAAGCTAAAGTTGTCAAGGTTAAAAGTTGATTTAGTTGCCATTCTACCCACAAAGGGTTGTACAAAGTGCAAGTTGTCGTCCTTTATTGCGACACAAAACCGTTATTTTATTGTTCGAGTGCAGTGAGGAGGAGTTAAAGAGTCTGTTTCATAGTCTGGTGGTATGGCAGCAGATGCTTCTATCACATCTATGATCTTATCACCTACTGCAGAAATGCTATGCTAAATGCATAATATACCTTTATGGTGAAGTTGGAGGATGGGTTAAAGAGTCTGAGCGCCTGAGGAGTGAAGCTGCTGTGTAATCCATTCAGATGGATACTGCTGTATCTTTTGGCAGATGGCAGCAGGATGAATAGACTGTGGAGTAATTGGGTGTGCTCTTTTAGTATCCTTCGGCCTTGCTGTGTTACAAGCGAGTTGTTCTGCTGCTCTCTGCCAAAAGATACCAAAGTATCCGCTGCCGTACCACCAGACTACAGAGCGAGTTATCCGTCCATCTATCTCGATGATAGTCTTGTTAACTTAAGTAGGTCATATGGAGGCATTAGCATTTCATTAAAAACCAACCAATTCAAATGTACTTCAAATTTACAAAATTCTGTGTTAATAGAATCCTCCCCGACACATACGGACACATCATGGTTGACTAGTCCCGGCCAGTACCGTTCGTTACCCAGATTAGTATTCAGTGGAGCTCCTCTCTCTTTGGCCGGCTCTTTTGTTTGCCCGTGCTGATTGGAGGGCCTCTGGTTAATTCAGATGCAGGGAAGCGGTGACAGAAGTGGGGCTTATTAGGGCTGTGAGCCCATCCCGCCTTAAGTGCAGAGTCTCCAGTTCCATTTTCATTTGCCTCCATTATTGAATTTGCTGGCTTCTCATTCGCCCTGATTGCATTTTGTGTCACCTCTAAAAAATGTTTTTAAAAAACTGGCCTCCCCCAGAGGTACCGTGACACTCCGAGGGGAGACTTACATTATTATTGTGAAGTAATGAGACTGGCAAAAGTTAGTGGAATACTTTTTCTTAAATCCTTTTCTTTCAAATTTTAAATAGTTTTTTCAGTAGCCCAAGCCAAACATCCATGAGATGTTCCTTGTCATGAGGAAACTTACCAAAGGAGAGCAGGAGTGTTTATGTCAGTGTGTGTGTGTGTGTTTATAAGACGGAGAGGAAAAACGTGACGGACGGGCGGAGCAAGAGTGGGTGGAGGCAAAGAAGAAGAGCGATGGCAGGGATTCATTTAGCATCCATCGAAGGTTTATAAGTTAAAAAAGGAAGAAAGAAAAAGAACAGTGTCATCTCCGCCTCCACCTTTGAGCTGCCTCCTCCAGCACCTACACAGCCGCCATAATCTCCTAATGTGAAGCGTTTTTCATAAGGATTCATCGCAAAACAATATCATTCGAGACTGCGAAATTTAATCAGGGGCTTTAAAACACAATTATGGTTATCGGGGAGGACGCGGCAGCGGCGCTCCGGATCGTGGGAGAGGAGGGCGGGAGGGGGGGAGAGATGGAGGGGACCTCCCCCGCACTGTCTGCGCCCTAGCACTCCTCTCCCATTTGTCACCGAGCACAATATCTCTTTGGCTGGCAGAGCTAATAATGGAGAAGTGGAGGGAAACGGGACTCTGGAGACCCACCTCCGCCTTGCCGTGAAGATCAGATAAGTTCTCCTCAAGTCAGAGCCCCCCCCATCCCGAGCCACCGCGGATCCGCTCGTAAGGATCGGATCATTTATAAAACACAGCACACGCCTTTGACAGCTTTTTAGGTGTGTGAATAATGCAGGTCTTTATAAAATGTGCAACCGCGACGAGCGGGATGTTTCCCCCCAGCCACTTTGCACTTTGAAAAAAGTTCTTTTTGGCCACTCGTGCAGCCGAAAACCCCCCCACCCCCCCTTTTTCGCTGATGCTTCCGTTCGTGCCTCGAGGCAAAAGCTAGTTGCCATTTTCTGTCTCTATTATCTCAGCGATCTGCAGCCATTTATCTACCAGCGGCTTGTTTGCAGTCTGGAGACTCAACAGTTATTCATGGGATTTGAGAAGTCGTTTTCACTTAAGCAGCTACTTTCTCAACAGCCTCTGTGTTTCTTTTTTCCTTTTTCTCCCCCATCCTCTTTAGAGTAAACACGCTCGGAGGCACTGTACATTGGAGTGCTTCACAATTAAACACAGAGGGTTTCCGAAGGGACCGACTTGCTTGTTTTCCAGCCCGGCCTTGTATTTGCGTCAAATCGCTGGGTTTTTGTTCATCTTACTCTAAATTGGCTGAGGCGGGAAATCCACAACTTTAATTTTAATTACAGGTAGTTTGATTTTTGGAAGAGACTCAACCGCACACACATACTGACCCCGGCACACCGACAGTGCCAATTAACCATCCCATTCATGCACACACAAACTTTCTCTCCCTCATTCAAATTCCCACTTGTAACACTTCTTTTTTCTTCTTTTTTTTTCCTGAATATCTCTTTGTTCTCTTCCTGCTGGGGAGTGCTGTTGATTCAAGACAGCATATTGTGGGCAGTCTGGCCATCAGATGAAAGAGACTTTTACACTAGCGTGGGGAAATCTGCACTTTATTGTTCCCCGGGTTTCACTGATCCTGTTGCAGCGCTCTCTTGTTGCCTCGCGTGTGTTTGTGAAGTTCAAAGTGCTCGGTGGAAAACCTCAGCGCGGACGCCGGCGGATGGACTGCTTCTGAGAGGACTGCGCTATTTCAATGCAATTTCTATAGACGGTTAACTTAAACACATTGTCATCAGAGGAGAAATTGAAAATGTTGCGCAGGACAGCAAAAAAAAGGCACCCGGACGCAACCCCTCCGTCTTCCTGTTTCTCTAACTTGACTTTATTGGCTCTCATGCGAGTCATTATTTTCCAGAGTCGCGGATTTGTTGCGGTTTCAGCGGCGTAATGTTCATCGGCGTTCCCTGAAGAGGTTGCACTCTAAGAAAATGAAGGCAATTTGTTTCGTTCCCCACTTCGGCACCTTCTGTCATGCCAGCTGTCTGCGCTGTGTCACAGGCCACGCAGAGCGGCAGGAAGTGATGCATGTAAACGACTGCAAAGAGCTCACACACACACACACACACACATACACACACACGTCGTAAACTCTCAAATAAAAGCCAGTCTTCAAGTAACGCTTTGGCCAGCTGGGTCCCTAATAAAGGCCACATTAAAGAAGAAGAAACACATGCATGGAGGGGGGTGAAATTAATTAGCTGACATGCTAAATGCATAATAACATTAATTTCTTTAGTGTAACATCCCTCTCTATTAAGCAGAGATTTAGCCCTTTCAAACAGGTGTTAATCTACCAGTTGGTTTGTGGACTACCATTTCAAGCCTCCAGTTTTGCTATCTTGTTTACTTAGCCCACATTAGGACCATAAGGTGAAGCTCGGGAGCACAAACTGCGGTGGCGTTTTGTCAACGGCCTAGCGTACGCCCTACTTTATCATCTATTTTACTCTAAATGAGACAATAATTTATAAAATGTACATCATGCTGTAGTGATAAAGACTTAAAACTATATATTGAGGCCATAAACTCATTAGGAAAGGGTTTAAAATCAAAAATCAGAAGTTGGGGCTTTTTTTTCATAAGCTTACATTCAATCAGATTTCTTTTTGCAACCAGTGGAGAACATTAGAAAGAATGCGGGTTTCCGGCAGTTCTGAGCTGTGGAGGATTTTCTGAATGGATCTGACTGAGAATTGGTGGACGCGCCCTGACAATCACGAGGTAGCCACGCCTCCAAACATGACCAGCTTTATCATATATTTTACCCTAAATGGGACCATAATTCACTCAACGAACCTCATTATGGATTGAAGAAGATGCAAAACTATTGATTTAGACCATAAAGTCATTAAGAAACCTATTACTGAGGTAATAAATCAAATGAGAAGTAGGGTAATTTTCTCATGCGCTTATGTACAATCTGATGTCTCTTTTGCAATTGGTGGACTCGCCGCCTGCTGGCCATTAAAACACTTTTCAGACCAAGAAGCTCCGTGCATATTTCATACAGTAAATTATTTTTAGGCCCTGCAGGGTGCTGGGACATTAAACTAACCTGTGACAACTGGGGCTAATTACAGTAATGTCTATGTATGTTGTACAAGTAAGTGGTCTTTCATTAAGTGTTTGCCTTGTGTGCCCTTCTACATAATTAGTCTGCGGAAGCTCTTTTATGAATTTACATGAAAAAGCCGACCAGGAAGGGTTTCTGTCCTTTGAGCCACTGCAAAGGCTTTTAATGTGAAATAAATTAGCAGGAAGTTATGGAAGCTTTAAGGTCCCAAATTGTAGAAAGTGCAATGCTTTTTTTATATAGAAAATAAGGTGAGGTGCTACTTAATTACTGTAAAAGTATCTAAATGTTCAGTCACTGGCGATATGAACAGCTCGAGGCAGAGCTAATGGGGAACTCAATTAGCGGTGCTTGCTCAGGCCTGTTAGAGCTGACCAATCAGTGGAAAATTGGCTTTTCAGGATGGGGGAGGGCCTTAAAGGGACAGGAGAGGTTGGCCAGAAGGTGAATAGAGATTCTTCGGGACTGGACCATATGACAAAACTAATGTTTTTTCGACTTTAAAACATTTCTTATTCATAAACTAAGAGTATGAACCTGTAAATAAGCATAATGAAATTAGAGAAAATGAGAGCTAAGGGCTTATCTCTTCATTAGCATGTTAGAAAGTAAGCCCTCGCAGAGCTTGAGGTAAATAAAGCGCGTGAGAGGAGCTTTAACCTGTTTTATAATGGATAATATTATTGGATCTTCGTGGAATTTTTATGAAGGAGGTGCATTTGAGTTCATTTTTATTTTGGAAAGGAAAACAAGAAAAATTACGAGGCATTCCCCCGGGGCTCTCTGCGTTCCTCTCTCGAGCTTGGAGTGATTAATTGGCATTTAAGAGGTAAAGCCTCGGCTTAACTCTCCAGCTCTGCCTACAAATGCGAGGCTTTGTCGACCTGATGCAACAGAGCTCCAAGATGCTTTTCGCAGTTGGACAGGAACTGTTTATCATGGGGATTTTGTGTGTCTGTGTGGAGCGCTTCAGCATGTTCGCTTGAGGATTTTCAAGGTACTTGATTAAATGTGCATTCCGTCTGCTGTCTTTTTTATTTCATGCTTGCATGCACGTCTCAGGCTTTTCACGTGAGTTTAAGTGTGTGTGCGTTGAGAAAAAGAAGGCGCCCGACTGTGGAGAGAAAGAGTGATCATCTCGATTTCTCTGTTCCCCGTGCTCAGCAAGTCGGCCCATCAACCGGAGTGAGAAAGTGCATTTATCGCGGTAGGGGATGGGTGGGTCTGAGGGGTGGAGGACGACAAGGATAGAGAGATGATCCTAATAAAAAAGAGCAGAGTGGATGGCCTGAACTTACCCTGCTTGAGTTGTGTGATATGTGACACGCCCGCCCCCAAGACAAGACAATACCGGCAAACGCATGGGCTCATCAGTCGAGGACGGATCACTATTACAGCCTTATTCATCAGCATAATTAGGCCGAGAAAGAGATGTGGGACAAGTGGCTAGCAGCGCTGATGAAAGCTCATCAGCGGGCTCCCTATGGAGCTATGGCCACTGATTGGCGCTCGGGCCATCATTGCCTAGAAACTACTTCAAAATAGGGGCTCTTCGCTCTGCTGAACGACAGTAAAATGAACTTAATTGGCTTGCAAAGGCAGCTTGGCACAGGGATCATTTTTACTTTATTAGCAGTCTGGGCACTGATGTGCTTGGCCTCTGATTCGACAGTGTGTGATGAACAATACAGATAAACATTCTCAAGAAATCTCTAAATTTGCTCTTACCTTGAGCCTTCACAAACATACCCCTTGCCGAAATCCGTTGCTTCCGATTCTGGCCCCGCTGTTTGAAAGTGGCAGCTAATTTTGTAGTGTGAAAAATAACTGTAATACAGTGGGTGGGAAAAGGTTACTTCCTTATCCTGTTCTCCAACATTATCAGGTTTCCTCAAGTGTAAAGTCATTAATTTCAGCCCAGCGTTTTGCCCTTTAATTAGTTAATTTATCAGCTTTAATGGCAGCACACAACACACAAGCTTGTTTTATCATGTGGTTTTATTTGTGTTCTACACAGCTGTAATCTGGAAACCATCACATTGACCGGAGATGGATAATGAGTTTATTTGACAATGAGGAACGTACGAGACTGTATCACCCAGTCCTGATGTAAGGTTGAATAGTCTAGGATATTTAAACACAAAGCTTATTTCAAATGTGAGTATAATTAGAGGCATAACATGTTTGGTGAAAATAATCATTTAATGTTAACTTACATTTTTGGCCAAGCAACTATACTCAAGTTCTTTTGATCGTAGTTATAAGATAAACCACTGGTTCCTACATTTTATAGCTATGTCTATCATTGTTTTTTGAATATATGTAGCTCAACTAATACTACAATTTTTGATACTTTGTCTGATTTGAATTGTTAAATATAGCCACATTGGGTTAGCCCTAACTCCAACCATGGTACCTCGAGCTAACCAAGCAGTTTTGGGGCCTAAACCTAACTGGGTGGTTTTGGGGCCTAAACCTAACCTATTGGTTTTGCTTCCCAATCCAAACTAAGTAGTTTTGGGGACTTAATCTAACTGGGTGGTTTTGGTGCCTTAATTTAACCAAGTGGTTTTGGTTCCCAATCCTCACCAAGTAGTTTTGGAGCCTAAACGTAACGTAGTAGTTTTTGTGCCTGAACCTAACCAAATAGTTTTGGAGCCTAAATTTAACCAGCTACTGTTGGTACCCAAACCTTACAACCACTAGTGGAGAGGGGTCCCCACTCCAGGTTCAGAACCACTGACCTAAATATTAAACAGTCTATGGCATAAAGTGCCGGGCTCGTTTCTAGCAATATCCCACCCGTTACAAATCAAAAAGCTTCCTATGAAACACTTTAGAATCTTTGTCATCTGAGAGTGTCAGAATTGTAGCAGCTCAAAGTTCAGTTAAATTGTGCGTGAACAATACGTAGCATCATCACTTAGCAACTGGTGGAGCATAAATGACTACAGAAACATTTTCAGCTCTGTCTGTTACTTTCATCTTGATGCAGGTCATCTGCTTGTTTAATGATATTGAAAACAGGCAGGGATCTGTGCACCTTCAAAGCACTGTCAAGTACCTGAGGGAAGAAGAGAGTAGTTATAATGTATAATCAGGATGATTTGTATGTTTATACCTTTAGATGTCATATGCACTTTGTATCATATCTTTGCTCGTTATGATGTAGACTTCCCCCTCTTCCTATCCAAGCAACTAATATGTTCTAGTTTTTATTTTCAGGACAGTTTTGCCCCATCGTTTATAGCAATAAGTACCCTTCGTATGGAACAAGGGCCGTTGGAACAAGTTAGAATTGTTGGATTGATAGGACTGGATGATGTGGCCGACAGGCAGTAAATGCATTTCGTGAGTGGGGCCATTAAATAAAGTCATTCCTCGATTGATTCGGTTTCATATGAGAAGATTCTCCCAATCGTCTACTCCTCACATCCCGCTCCACATCAAATCTAATCCTTGATTCTACATGACACTCCAACTTTCTCTCGGCAAATTTTTTTTTTTTTCCCCCCTTCCACCACTGAGAGACACTTTGTTTCAAGGCCAAGAGAGATGTAGCAAAATGCTCCACCAGAGAACCAAAACATGACCTGAGCATATGGCAGCGGAGCCATCAACGGCCATGTACACACATGAAACGGCATCGCTGGGAACTGTGTCACCCGGCGAAGCACCCAGCGGAACTGACTGCTTTGGTCCAACATAGAGTCTATCAAAGGGGAAGGGTGGGAGCTCTCCTCTGTGTCCTATTAGTCCATTTAAGAGGCTACAAGGTCCATCGAGGCTTATTTTTCAGTCCAGGGGCCATCTATAGTGCAGGACTATGATTGGAAATGTGGTGATTTAGCAGCTTTCCTTCTTTGTGTGGCTGTTAACAATCCTTAAAGCAATGATCCAGAAACTGACACTGTTTTATTTTACCATTATACAGTATGGGCTGAAATCTGCCTTATGTGCCTCTGACCAGCAACCTTTCAGGACCAAAAACAAGGGAAATTTAAACACTTAAGTGCATTTGTGGATATGTTGTTTTGCGCTGATTTAAACCAGTCATAAACATCTGTAATATGAGCAATGTAAAGCCAGGGTAAAGGTCTATTTCCATTTGGACACATTTCACCTATTTACACGCACACCAGTTTTATTCACATTCAACTTGAAAAAGTTAGTGAATACAGGTGCATGGAGAACACTTAACTAGCAACAAAACAGCTCAAGTTAAATTTAACTTTACTAAATGCAAATAATCTTGCCAACCCCAAAATGTTATAGTCTTGCCAACATCAGAGCACTCTTAGTTATTTTTACTTCATGAATAAGATCATTTTAAAGCTCCTGTTGCTAAGATAGTTGGTTTTTGAGTCTCATTCCCAACTTGTCAAATACCAATGCCTTTGGATTCCAAAATCTTACCGAGTGGAGGTTTAACTTTCAGTAATGCAACGGCTGGTAAAGTCTGCGCCCAAAGCAGACTCTCTTGAAGTCCACATAAAGTTGGCAAAAGGGCCCTTCTGGACTTGTGCACGATGGAGTTCACTTGAGGCATCTGTTAGGTCTACAGTTCTGCAAATGCAGTAAGGTCCTGGCATTATCGGCCGACATAAATCACATATTACAGATACAGTAAGCACAGCACAACGTTTTTAGAGCTGCAACTTAAAAAAAACTTTTATGAACAAATCACTTCCACATTATAGAGCAGCACCTGTAAAATTCAGTGTAGTCTACTTGTATAAAAGGTTTAGAAATTATTACCATAAATACATGTTTTATCATAATTAATTTTGTTACCCTTAGCAAAAACCTCCTCTCTCCTCATATCTCTGTTCCCCTCCTCTCCTGCTGCCCTCTACATCTCTCGCCCCCTCCACCTCCTCCCCCCCTTTTGCTCTGATGCAGGACAATAGCTTTTATGAGTACCTCGTAAGTCACAGCACTGTGGAGGGTAAGGGGATTGGGTGGGTGTAGCGGCGGATGTTCAGCCGTAGATCTCCCTCTCCTGATGGGAAGATCGAAGCGTGGACGGGGAAGAGGGGTTACTGGATAGGAGCGGGAAGGTTGGGGGTGGGCGGTGGCGCAGGACTGTCGCACGTTAATGAATGACCACCCGATAGAGGCTTGTCATCCTGCTCGAAGAGTTAGTGCCCTTGCTTGGACGGACAGCAGAGGTGGTAATTTGTCTTGCAGCGAGCAAGAGGAATCTGGACACAGGCACTTAAAAGAGCATTTTGGACAGTGCCGGGCAGGTTGGACCGTGAGAACGCTCCCCATAAACCCTGCAAAATGGATGATATATGTCAAAGATAAAGGGATTCAAGTGTAGAAATGATGACTTCAAAAAATAAATAAATGTTATGAAAAAATGCTTTTCTTTATTTTGTCATCCTTAAAAGTCTTCAATGTCAAATGTCTTCTGATTTCTGCTTACCTCTGCGGTGCCATACAGCTGGACAGCAGCTGGAGAAGCTAGAGATGTGGAGACAATTCCGAACAAAAACATATGTTTTTAGTAAAACTATAATATGACAGTGTTGGTGAACTACCGAATAGATTGGTTTGGAATTTGGTACATTTATTGATGTTCCCCAGAAGATGAATCCTCATGACTCTGGTGATTCTCTGACCTTAACCCAGGTGCCACCAACTGGTTCCAAGTTGTCACATATCCAGTGAAATATCTCCAGCAATGCCAGATGGTATGTTACACAAGACCATCATGGAAGGCTGCTAGAAGCTGTTTGGAATAAAGGCAAACACTTTCAAAACATACCTGGCACTTGGTTGGAAGAACCTTCTGCCTATCTCGTCGGTGAAGTTTCTCAGTCATCCAGGTCTTGGTAAATCTAGGGACTGTATCGTACTGGAACTGGACTTGTTTCAGTTTCTTGAAGACATTTCACCTTCCCAAATTCCCGTCTGTCGATAGCGATAGATAGTCCAACATATTGTCCAACTTTTTCACGTTCAAGGTGATTGTGAGAGCTATTTTTTAACACATACAATGCACAAAAATGCAACCAGTATGAAGGCTATGTTGCAAATTTTTTAAAACTTGTAGCTGAGTCTCCATAAATCCTCAGTCTCCATGAAGAAATACAGACTCTTCAGAGTCTGGATTTACAGTGTTATTCTAGTCTTGCCCAAAGAAGAAATGGATAAAAGAGTTAATTACTCTTTCTCATCATCAAGTGTTGAAAAGATGCCTATCCCAAACAAATGTCTGGTTCAGCCAGTAAAGCTGTGGGTGTGTAAACCCCTTTAGTCGTGTTCCCAGTTGACCTTGATCTGTTTGTTGGAAGACCTTTTAAGAAGGTCTTTATCATTGTGCTCTGTATCGTCTTTATCATGGTGCTCTGTATCATGTCAAGGTGACCCAAGGGAAATCCAGATTAGAAATCCATCCAAGGGTTAATTTGAACTCACATATGGACACGGATGATTATATGCTTCTTCAGTGTATTGTCAATGATGTCAGAGATCTGTCGTGTGGTTATTGGCTGGCTGCTGATTTCATTAGGAGTTTTAAACGACATCAAAGCGCGCTGTCAGCACGTCCTGCGTGTTATTTGAATAAAGCGCAGCCTGCCCCTTTTTTCACCCAGCACACACAAATGTAGAACGCCCTGCTGATAAATCGTCCATTGTGACGGGAACATGATTACATGAAGCCGCGGCTGTAGGCCATTCGGCGGGCAGACGGAGCGCCATGTCACCTCTAAGAGGGCTTTGAATAAATGTCCCCGTCTCTACCAAGGCCCACTTCCTTAATCAGGGTGTCGGATGGTGATGATTAGCTTCCTGCGCGCGCTTCAGAGCTGCTGAATCGTCTGCATAACTCACACACTGTTAATAATCTGCCTGGGGAGATAATACCCTTCTTTACCTGCAGCTAATCCAGCCCCTGATCTGAATCACATTGTTACTTTTTTCTCATATTAAATTTCATTTATTGTGACAAGTACTTTCCTGGAAGTGCTTCATATTCAAGGAGAAAAGAGATGCAAGGTGATTGTATCTAAATCCCTCAACTAGGTTAAATAATACAGTCAGCTGATGTCCCAGAGAGAAAGAGACGTAGATGGGGGGCTGTTGTTTCGCTTCCATCCCAGGTCACGGCTTGGGAGGGGGGATTACTGCAGCATCATTTCATTCTGTGTCCATATCCAAAACCTGGATTAGTAAATGGGAGAGGGATTAGAATGTATTATCATACTCCATGTGCAGGCATCTGTTAAGGGCAGCGGCCCTTGAAAAGAAACATATTTCTGCTATTAAGCAAATGCTGGGTGAGAAGCACGCCTTTGTCTTCGGTGCATCGGCTCTCGCTTTGATAGAGAGACGCGCAGCAGGTCAAGAGAGCTGCGCTCCCTTATTTTCTCCGCGTCAGTTTGATGATTTGGGCCTGTTGTGAGCCAAGAGAAGAGCCGCTGAAGATAATAGCGGAACAATAAAAAAAGAAAAATTGAACACGTTCCAGAAGGCTTTATTTTCTTACTCTACGACCTGAAATAAAAGACATGCGAGATGTGCATGCCTCCGTACCAGGGCCATTCAGTTACTAGTGATCAGATTCAAAACCAGATAATAAAGTTGAGCCAGACATTTTCAATAACCTCTTCAAAAGCTCTTTTTAGCCTTTGGTAAAGACATATTGGAACAATTGCACTCAACGAGATTGAAACACAATGGTTTGGCGTTTGGTGATGGCGGTAACATAAACAAGTACTTGCCAGTTTAGACAAGGTTAAAACGACAGTTTTCATTATTAATTATACGTTTCAGGGTTGACACATCAGAGACACATTTTCATTAGAGCACTTTGTCTGCTCGTGGCTCTCAGTAGCCACATGTTTTGGAAGGCTGCCTAGAAAGGTCAGAAGTGAAATCAGATTTGTGCAACACGCAACAGAGATGAAGAGGAAGCTAAATGGTTCACTCATTAGCTAGTTCCATTATCAGCTCTGGAAAAAAGACATGTTTTTAATTACCTCTGCCAAGAAGGTTATGTTGTGGCATTGGTTGCTTGCTTGGTTTGGTTGGTTGGTTGGTTGGTTGGTTGGTTGGTTCTGTGCAGCATTGGTGGATTGGTTGGTTGAAGGATTACACAAAAAATCTTGAAGAAAAGAAGGTACCTGGTATCTGTGAGTTTGTACAATTTCACGCCGGCCCAGATCATTCCTGGATCCAGTGGATTTAAATATGTTTTATTTGAAATTGGCTCAGCCTTGATTAAATAAAAGGGACTGTTGGGCCTTGGCAGAGGTATGCACTCTACTAAGTGCCAGTCTAGTTCACAATGTTATTCAGTAACACAAAAAGATCAAGATTTAATGTCATCTGGATGGAGTATGATGAGAAAAATTATAGATTGTGAGAGACGGATATACACAAAAAAGACATACAAAATATGGAATTCACTTATTTTGTCATGTCAGATGTATGTATGTTGGTCAGGTATAAACCCTGTGTGCACTCTACCTATAACAGGAATGATTCCCTCCAAAAGAAATGTTACATCAATCCTTTACTCAACACTTCTTTCATGAACAGCATCCCTCGATGAGGATTTGATGAAAGCTATGCATCCGCTCCAGTTTACCATTTCACTTTTAATCAACACAGCAAGTATCCGGTGTCTCCCAGTGACTTTCAAACTCATTAACTCCGTCTAACTCTCAAGCCCGATGAAATTATTTAATAACTCGGCGCATAATTAGGAAATTACACAGCCGTACAGTTTTGAGTTCTCTGCAAAAGCGAAGGCTGTTTTGTTTACATAGTGAAATCCATTTACTTATTTTCCGTGCAGCGCTTCTCTATGAAACAGCATTGTCTTTGGACCTGGCATTGAATTACTGTGTGCATTTGTCAATAGCATTTATCTTCATGCTCAGATGCACTTCAGGGAACACCTTATGCAGCGCAGTACTTTTGAGACAAAGGATTGGAGTTAACCTTGAAGTATTGATTTTCTGCCATCATGTACATGTACCATATATCCGCGGCTATGTCCTCATCCCTCTCTTTCTCCGTCTGTCTTGTCCTCCAGAGATACTGAATGGGGGTGTTTACGTTGACCAGAACAAATTCCTCTGCCATGCCGACACCATCCATTGGCGTGACATTATCAAGAACCCGCAGGCGGAGCTGCTGGTGGTGCCGTCCAACAACAGCAACCTTGGATGTGAGTAGCGCGCGTGGGTGGAAACCAGTGCAACCAGTAGCTCTGTTTCTTTTTGAAGGTTTACTCTGAAATGTGAAGCCTAACCGCATGCCAGCATACTGTAGAAGTTCACACACACAAACACACTCTCCCCCGACCAGCAGCAGCAGCCGTGCCCTCTCCCTTTTTATTCATTCTGTTTGCCTGCCGGTCATTTGGAAGCAAAATCACATAGCGTTAGATCAACGTGTGAACCTTTCCATTGTAGTGGTTTGGTAGCGGCTCTGCAGCGAGGCCCATGGAGCTGCTGTCTGCTGCGCTCTTTTTAAATCTCAGTGAATCTGACAGCTGGTTCGAAGCTGCCCACTTCCCCTGGTGCCCCCCTCTCCTCCTCCCTCTGTGGTCCCCGCAGTCCCTCATCTCCTGCTGCTTTGGACATATAACAGGCGTCGCTATCCGCCGGACATTCTGTGTCAGAGGACCGGGCTGTTTGAGACTCTCAAACTTTTCTGCACATTTATGGACGGGCCTCTTGCTCATTTTTGAGGGAGCGACAGGGTGCTTAGAAGTTTCTTTGGGCACTCGATATCAAAACATGTCAGGGTGAACAATGGGGACAGCTGAGGCGCCAAAAATCGCGAGCAAAGGCATGAACAATGGGGGGAAAATGTTGGGGAGATTCTTTGATGAAAAGGCATGATGACCTTTCATTGCTTGCAGTCTGAGCCGAACAAAAATCTGCATAGCCTCGTAACAACGGCAGGGAGTTAGACGCCGTGCAAAGCCGGTCGCTCGGTTTGAGCCGCCACTTTTAAGTACATTATGTGCAAAACATTGCTATTTTGTTGATTAGATGGCACTGGCGGAGGGGGAGGAGGATGAAAAGCAACAAAGAAAACAGAGGAGGTGTGCCAAAAAATGACAGTGGAGCGTGTGGGAGTTGAGGTTGCCAAATTGGGGGCCTTTGCCAAGCCGTAGTTAGTATTTAACATTAACAACCCCACAGTGGGAGTGGTTGAAGGGGCCGGGTGACAATCTCCTGCACCGTTCCACTTACTCTGTAATTAACCCATAGTCAATTAAGTCTTGATGATGGGCCGCTGGCACATGAAGGCTGCAAGTGCTCTGTCAGGTCCCACTTTGCCTGTGCCAGCGCTTGACGGAAGGGAGTAGAAGCCTGTCTTTCATGCTTATGTTCTCTACAGGCCACAAGTCGCCAAAGTGACTGTGGGTCTATTGTCGGATGAGCGGAGGAGATTCGACAGATCTGTCACTGTCACCAGTCGGGGGAAGCTTTAAGGGTGTGCGTGAGTGGACGATTAGGCGTTTGGTGTGCGAGGGGGCTGTTTGTGTCTAAACTACATCTGAAGTTTGGTGATGAGTTGTCTGATTCACAGTCCCTGAGTTTGTTTTTTGTGTGTGTGTGTGTGTGTTCTGCAGGCAGACGCTGTCATCGCTCATGTAACGGGCGCTGCTGGGGCCATCAGGAGGACCAGTGTCAAACCTGTGAGTATGCCCACATACACACCCTGAGAGCCACAGTCCTGCTAGCTGTGGTGTGACTAACAGAGCATCACAGATGCAGACTTATGGGAATAGGTCGACATTTTGGGATTCAAGCTTGTTTGCTCTCCTGCCTGGAATGATATGAGAAGATTGATGCCACTCTCATGTCAGCGCCTTGTACAGAGCTGGAGACAGGAAATGGTTAGCCCCAGCTTAGCATAGCTTGACTGAAATCACTTTTTAGATGTTTGTTTGCTCACACATTTACCAATTGTTTATTCGTTTTTGGAGTAGGTGGTAGCGGGGTTTTTTGTTTTAGCCTTTAACAAACCCAGGCTAGCAAATTCCCTCTGCTTTCATGCTTTATGCTAAGCTAGGCTTAATACTTCCAGCCATGAAGGTGATATCAATCTTTTATCTCTCTCAAAAACAAACTTGTTCATTAGAGCAATTTAGGAGTATTGTTATATGCTTTTTTAATTCGAACAGAGCCGGGCTAGCATTACCTCATTAACTCTTCTATCAGTTGTTGTGCTAAGCTAGGCTAAACACATCCTGACCCAAGTTACTAAAGTCAAAGAGGCTCCAACAGGATGCTTTTATACATCCGCATATCTCACTCAGAAAACATTTTGGAGGTGTTGTTAGATGTTTTGCTTTATGAGCCACGTTAGCTAGTGTCCCCTGCTTTCAGACTTTATGCTAAGCTAGGCTAACCACACCCTGATTCAGGCTCACACTTATACCTAACGCACAGACAGGAGGCTGATTTAAATCTTGTCATCTCATTCTTGGAAAATTACATGTTCATTCGAAAGCTTTAGAGGTGTTGGTACGAGTCCAGGCTAGCTTATTCCCAAAGCGTTGTCTTCATGCTAAGCTAGGCTAATAAAATCCTGTCTCAACCTTGAACTTCACACACAGGCATGAGACCGGTATCAGTCTCTTTACCTCACTCTCAGAAAAAAAGACATATTAATTCTTAGTAGTTTTACTTTGTCCAAAGTCACAATAGCTGATTGCCACTGCTTTCAGTCGTTATGCTAAGCTAGGCTAAACACTCGAACTCAACACTGAAGTCCAAGCTAATGAAATCCTTTAAACCAGTTGACCCAGTGTATTTACTTAATGCTCAGGGGGAAATTGAGGATACTGCTTTAAAGTAATCTATAATCTGCTGTAATCTGTTTGGACACAGATTTATTATATTTTGGCTGTGTGAGCACTCGGTACACATCTGTTTTTAGCTATTTTTATTTAATTTGTATTGCGCTCCGAGAGCTAAATCAAGGTCAGGTTCTTCAGTGTGTATCTAATTCATGTGGCTGTGGTGAAAAGAGTTGAAGAATGTGACAAAAAAAAGTCAATGCGTTGAAAAGAAGCAAATGGAGGGAATCAGCGGAAAAAGACAAAAGACTACGGAGGGTAGCAACAGAAATAATTGCAGATCTACTTATCTATTCACGTCATCAAGATCTAGAGGGAGACTCGCCTGTTTTTCACAGACTAATAGACTTGGGGGCCTTGTTGTATTTTTCACTGCCGCATCATTATGTTCCCAACACAGCGGAGAGTGAGCACAGCAGTTTTTAATGCCTCGGCTTCAAGCTCCTGCTGACTCGCTGGCTGGTAGATCTCCTACTCTACCAATAATGTGTGGGAGGCTGTTCTTTAGCACAAGTATTGGAGCAACTTTGATAGCAATGGGCACGAGCCCCATCCAAGTATTAGTGGCGGAGCAATAATACTGACTAATACAGCTTCTTTTTGAAGTGGCTCTGCGGTGAAATGAGGGAAAGGAAGTAAATATTTCCGCAACAGTTGGCAGTTCTGGGACTTAGCAGCACAGTTGGACGCTGTCTTTGGCCAGTCGGTCCACTTGGCTGAGACCACCAATTGTGTGAACAAAGATATGTGGAATTGGAGAGATCCAGTTTTAAGAAACTTTGTTTATCCAGGGTAAACCGATTGAGATCACTCCAGCAACGTCCCTCTTCAGACCGCTACCTGGGAGGCGTCAAGCACAGCTGCAATTTTCAGCTGAAGAGCCGGAGCAGTTTGGGGATAAGAGGCTCGCTCAGGGGCACCTCCAGAGCGGAGACAGTGCCTCATGTCCGTCTGGATGTTCAAGCAAATGACCTTGCTGTCACAAACCCTCCTGTGTAACCTTTCTTGCTTGAATTCCATATCAGCCAATGTTTGCATGCACCTATGGTGTGCGACGAAGGTTCGAGGGTGGTGGTATTGTCACTTTTTATGAGTGTGAATGTGCGTCAGACCTTTAAAATTCTCTCTTTCCACTTCCCGTGCAGTGACAAAGACGGTGTGTGCAGAGCAGTGTGACGGTCGCTGCTTCGGGCCTTACGTCAGCGACTGCTGCCACCGCGAGTGTGCCGGCGGCTGCTCGGGCCCCAAGGACACGGACTGCTTCGTACGTCAGATTGCACACAAACACATCCTCCCTATCACTCCCCCCACTTCCCTTTTTACCTTCCTTCTCCCATATCTGCCTCACACACACATCCAAAGACCCCTCACCATCCTCCCTCCCATGCATCCGTATCTTTTTGTTCAACATCTGTTTGTCATCCTCCCCGCCCGAAAATGATCCACGTTGTTTACCAGCTGATAAATTGTTTGTCATTTTACGGGGCTGTAAAAGTCTAACGCTACGGCGCTCTTCAAAGAAACAAATTGGTGATTCAGTGTTCCAATTAGTATCCCTTTTATCAAGTCCTTCCTGTCTTGCGCGCGAGCACACTGACAGGGATGATATTGTAGTTGTAATTCACGGAAAAGGCTCTCCCAATTCAATTACCGCTGTTTCAGCCTGTGGCCACAGACGACAAAACACTTAAGAGGTTTATGGGAAAACATTTCACCATTTACATCATGGCTGTGGATCAATGGCTCCAATTTTTCTCCCATTTGGAATTCGAAGAGACATAGGGACGACTGCATGATCTGGCTAGCCGATGTAAAAATGAAATGCTGTTGCAATACTCTTGTCTCGCAGTGACTTATGTGAGAAAATCACCTCCTGTCGCCTCACCTCGATATGGTTTACTCCACTGGAAAGCTGGCTTCTGTCATCTGCCTTCAGCTGATTCTTTTTATGTGCTTTCTGCAGGCTTGCACCAACTTCAACGACAGCGGAGCATGCGTGACCCAGTGCCCTCAACCGTTTGTGTACAACCCCACGTCTTTCCAGCTGGAGCACAACCCCAGAGCCAAGTACACCTATGGAGCCTTTTGCGTGAAGAAATGTCCCCGTAAGTCTGCTTTGCCTCATCCAAGCAGCTGCCGGCAGATACAGTTACTTTAACGTGATACCGCAAGAACGTAGATGCTCATTAAGATGAAGTATTTATCCTCTCACGGTCCTGAAATGGGACTCCAGACAATTCAATTGAAGACAAATTAGCCAAACGTAAATAAATTGTCTATCGCAATCAACTAGTTGCTTCACCATCTGCCTCAGCTTCTGGCAGCTGAAAAGAAAGCAAACGTTGGATCTTCTATCACGGATACGGAGCCGAGAGTGCGTCAGCGATTCGATGAGCACGCCCTAAAAGTCACGCCACATCAACAGATTGCACATTCAAGTTCCACTGATCATCAAATGAGCGTACACCAGTCGCACTTCTCCACTGAACTGATTTGATTCATTGCTTTTGCTGAGTAATATAGCCCGAGACCATTAGTTTTGATCATTATACAAACGTGATTAAAATACAATCAATTTCTCGCTATTAGAGAGGTCTTTCTGGGAAATTGGTGTTTAAGTAAATGCTACACTTTGATTTTACACGGCAAAATCATTAGGAAAACAGTATTTGTGATGCGGCTTATCATCGCAGCCGATCTACTGTGAAATAACTGAAGCAAGAGAAAGCTGATGTTGTTTTCTGTGTTGCTGCCAGATAATTTTGTGGTGGACCACAGCTCCTGTGTCAGAGCCTGTCCCAGCAACAAGATGGAAGTGGAGGAGAACCGCATCAAAATGTGCATTCCCTGCACCGACATCTGTCCTAAAGGTAAACTTCAGGAGGTCATCAAGAATAATCCGCCTTAATTTGCCCTATATGGAAAAAATTAGACCATAGGTTTGACTTTGCTGTGGTTGTTGCATGGGCTAACACTTGGGGAACACTGAAAGTGATTACTTGATATCCAGTCAAACATTAGGGAACCTTATTTTCTGCCATGTTTTAAACAAAAAATCTTAAATAATGCTCCTTTAAATCCCAGTCGCAGCAATAGATGAATAAAAAAAAGAGCTTGCATACAGTATATCAAACGTTGCTCAGTATACTACTAGAAAGTGAAGAGACAATACATGTTTTGGGGTTCATATATCATATAGTTTGGCCCGATGGTTATAGGGACGTGTCATAATTTGACACTTCGAGTGACTCTAAACTGCCATCACCGGTCCAATTTTAATAAAACTAGGAATGATGATGCATTTTATTGCCCATTGGCCCGCGGAGTGCCTGCATCGCTCATCACTGCCGACTGCTGCCTTGTGAGATTGTCAAATTTGTCTTCGTGCAGAGACACACTGACAACACTACGTCTTTCTTCCACTACGGCCCGACACAGGATGCAACACTGAGACCAGAGAGCAGAAACATGGCCAAGTTTCAGCGTGTAACGTCGAAGTTTATTCTTAGTGGGATGGAAATCTGATTATATACATATTTCTCCTACTTCCCCTCCATTTCTTGGCCCACTGCACTGCATTTACTGTATGTACAAGAGCTTATGCAGTTAAACCTTTTTAATCTAATAGCTTTATGCTAGCGGTGATGATACTGGATCAACAGTAGCCCACAAGAATTAATTTAAAAGCTTTATGGGAAATGAAATTTATGTTTTTTTCTGCTGGAGCCGGCTTAGCTTTTTTGATATTACACTAAATATACTTACAGCTGATATATTTATTCAAATGTAACCCCCCAAAATATCAACATCTTCACTGAACAGTCCAGATTAAGTATTCTCAAAGCCTTTCTATGATGTTGATTTTGAGACTTAACACGAAATATTCTTCATGTTTGTGTATATATCTTTTCATATTGCCGTCTGATAGACAGGTGTGTTGATTGCACATTGGAGGATAAATACGACAAATCTGGCATGAACGAAAGGTCAGATGCTTGATCCCCGCAACAGTCAGCATGTTAATTAACAGGAAAATAAATGGTCCCATAACGAGAAACCACTCGTACCTGCTCAGTAATTACGGCTCATCTTGTGCAGCATAATGTCTGAAATGTCTAATGTGAAATTAAACTGCATTACCTCAGTTCAACACAGCAGATTAGCCCCTTCATCATATTGTTCTCACAAAGGTAACTGATCTGCCCTTTCTCTTTCGAGGGAAGACAATAGTGTTTTCCTTCAGGCTCCGTGTACGGGCTCTGGCATCCATTGATTGGTTAATCTCTTGATTATATCGTCACGCAGCGGGGAGGGGTTAATGAGGGATAGCCCAAGGAACTGTGGGAAATGATAACAAATTAACATTTCAGATATGGAATTGGCTGGTATAAATCACTATCAAAAACTGGTTACACCACTTAATGCAAGCCTTATTCATCATCCCCCCCTCCGCCTCTGTCAGAAATACTTGGCTCACACTAGACCGCAACTTTAATTAATGCAGATGTAATGAATTCATTATAGGGAGGAATTGGCTGTGGATTGGCCCATGCTTTCATCAAAAGAATTCCAATGCATGGAGAGGGGCCACGGCCTTGTCTATGCACCAAAAGAAGGGGTACATTTTCATAAAAGAGTGTGAAGAATTAAAGTGACGAATGGCTAATCGTAGTTTCTCAAGATGAGGTCTCTGCTGTACAAGGTCACTCCGACTGTACACAACAGGAGGTACTTTCTTCGAACCCAGAGTGACTTGAATGTGAGTCATTGTGAATAATTTATGATTGTGTGTTGCGTTTGCAGTGTGCGACGGCATAGGGACGGGCAGCCTGCAGGCGGCTCAAACAGTGGACGCCAGCAACATCGATAAATTCGTCAACTGCACCAAAATCAACGGCAACCTCATCTTCCTCATCACTGGTATTAAAGGGTAAGTGCTGAAGAATCACACACGATTGCTTTTAGAGATTTTATTGTGCTTACACATATTTCAGAAAGACTCATGGACACCTCGTATGTTTGTGGAAGTTTGTTAAAAGGTGATTTTACTTGAGCATAGTGCAGTTTATGGATGTCTCAATCTTAAAACTAACTGATCAAAACATGAACAGATGGTTGCAAAGTAAACACTGATTTGATGGTATGAAGGAAGAATTTTAGTCCAATGTTCACTCTCATTTTATCTCTGTTTTGGTCTACACCAACTGCTCAATGAATTATCTGCTCCCTTTGCAACGAAATGCTTATATTAGCTGCTGAATGCTAATGCCACCATGTTCATCAGCAAGTTGCTAACTTATTCTGTGTGCAGTTTGGTAGTGGACCGCTCATTTACAGAAGATTTTACCCCAGGTTTACCCCATTTAGTTTACGCAAGCTAACGCTAAGACTGCCAGGGATCCCAAACATTGAAGTTATGGGAGATAAAACCTAAACAATGAGCTGTATATTATATCTACACACATTTGTAGTCTTGTTTGTGTTCATCTGCTGAAATTCAGTCGCTACTATTAGCTGCTAATGCTAATGTGGCCATATTTTTAAGAAGTTACTAACCAACTGTCTCTGTGCCGTTTAGTGCTGCACTGGTAGTGTATAATTGGGCTATTCTGTTGATGCTAGCCAACGCTAACAGTGCGAGTGACCCAAAATAGGGAAGTTGCATGCTATAAAACCCAAACAATGAGCTGCAATATGCTAAAAATATAGCTATAAATAGCTGAGAGGAACTGCTCAGTTGTATTTTACAAGGTTTAAATCACTTTAACTCTATAACCATTGCCCCCTCTCATAAACATAGCGATTGAAATACAACATCATCTATTCCACTTCATGTGTCTGAGTGCTGTTCACACAAAGGCACAGGGCGCATTCTTTGCACAATATAATAAAAAAACAACCACATCAGATTCAATGGAAGACTAACTGTATGAAATAAAGCAGTAGGAATCTCGTAGAGGCAGACAGGTAAACATTCGTGTACCAGAGAAACTCTAGCTTGGGCGATGAGCAATGTGCTCTGTTCAATCAAAAACCCTACTGTCAAAGTGCCCCGAAGCTCCCGGGATAAAATAATATGTAACTTTGAATGTCACACAGCCTATTATGAAGCAAAGAGCGTTCTGACTTTGGCATGGTGTAACACTTTTTCTTGATTTTGCCCTCAGGTTTTCAATGTTCTTACCTTAAGAATGTTTCAGAAATGAGGTCTTCCAATAGCAATAAATGAATGTTATTTTTTGTAAAGGTGGAATTCACTTTTCTTGTGTGTCTGCACTCTGTTTTTCCCCTCAGGGACATGTATCATGGTATTGGACCTTTGGACCCAGAGCGTCTTAACGTGTTCCGCACTGTGAAAGAGATCACAGGTGAGATTGCAGCCTCAGCGGAGTCACCTTGGAGAAAAGTTACTGAACAAAACAACAGTATTACGTGGTGTGCTTGAGAGTGTCTGTGGATGGATTATGTCGCCTTTGAGTTTGGAAAAGGAAGCTTAAAGAGGAAAAGCAGAAAGTTGATTTTTTGTTGGTGAAACTCTAGAAGGTGCTCTGTTGCATATCGGGTTATTGTGTGTGTGTGCGTGCTTGTGAGCGTATTTATTCATTAACTATTAGAGGCCTTTAGGGATGAGCAATACCTCGCGTACATCCCCTTTTGTCATATTAAACTGCGACTTGCAGTTGAGCCAAACAGCTAATGGAGTGAAACTGCATTTTCATAATGAAAACCCAAGCAATAAGAAAGAGCAATGGCCATTCTATCCCCGCCATTTCCTGCTCTATCCCTTTAATGTCACTTCCACAGATCCCTATTTGATATAATCTGTCATTAAAGGCAAGTGCAACCAGACAGATGTGCAGAATATTAAATCCATTCTTTTAATTAGCGTATATTGTCTTCTTCCGAGCACATTCCTTACAACGAATGGGTTCCGGCTTGAACTTCACAGAGACGATGCGACTCAATGTCTGAAAAATGTGCTCTGTGTATTTCTTTTATGTGATTCTCGTATTCTTTCATCCACTATACACTATAATCATTTCCCCCCCGTCCTTCTACTCCTCATTCTCCAGAAAAAAATGGACTGGTAATTTGTTGTAATTACCCACAAACTCTTTTACTGAGTCGCACATGTTTCTCCTTTCTTTAGGTTACCTCAACATCCAATCTTGGCCCGAGAACATGACGGATCTGAGTGTTTTTTCAAATCTGGCAACGATCGGAGGTAGAACTCTTTACAGGTATGTCCTAATGTTCCCTTGATACGCCATTGTCTGCTTCTCTTTGAAGAGAAGGTACACATCACAGTTTTACACCTTTGAACTCCAATTACTTGATATGCGATTTAATCTTCTACGCAGATGACACTCTGGTATTATTAGCTGTCTATTTTCTGAATGATCCTCACCGTTCTCTCCGTCTTGCTGTTTTCCTGTGCTTGGACGGCTACAGTTGGGGATAATGAGCGCCTGCTTCCTGTTGTTCTGCAGGAAGAGAGGAGTTCAGGCAGCTTTGATTACACAGAATCTGTATTCGCTCACAAGTGCGAGATCCGAGGCGTAGTTCTAGCAGAGTCAAAGGAGATCTGGCCTTGTTTTCTGAACGCCAGTGATGAACCTGTAGCTCAGCAATCCTGTTCGTCTTTGTCATGCTTTGTAATATTTCTCCAATCTTTTTATCATCCAGTCACACTCTCTCCTCTTCTGTTTCACTGTCTTTCCCCCTTTTTTTGTGTATTTTCCTTCCCTTATCACCGTTCTTTTACCTTCCACCTTTTTGTTTTTCCTCCATCTTCTCATAACAGTATTGTCAAAATTCTTTCCTATTTTTGTCCTTAGGTTTCACTGCTGTTCTTCAATCCTCTCCCTGCGTTTCGCCTTCACCCCTTCCTCTCTCTCATAATCTATTTATTTCTCCCTTCTCCTGCAGCGGAAGTGGCATTTCGCTGCTGATCTTGAAGCAGCGTTGGATCTCCTCGCTTCAGTTCCAGTCGCTGGACGAGATCAGCGCTGGGAACGTCTACATCTTCAACAACAGCGGCCTGTGCTTCTACAACACCGTCAACTGGACGTCGCTCTTCAGGACACAGAGCCAGAAAGTCCTCATCCGCAATAATCGAGACCCGAAGGAATGCAGTAAGTCGCGGTGATGGAGTTTGATTTTGATTGGAAATCTACCCTTTTGACGGTGCACCGAGCTCTGTCCACCTTCTATCAACCGCAACTTTCTCTCTATGCGGCTGAAGTTTACCATGGATATCAAGTTTGCTAGCTTCTATGTGTGTGAATGCATGAAAGCAGGGACGCGCGCTCGTATTTGGTCGCAACTATCGCAAATTCACACTTATGTTTTGGAGACCCAGCGTTTAATTTGTCCTGTTTAGTTGCACAACGGAACATTTCAGGGGAAATGGAAACTAAGCAAAACAACTTAATTAAGATGCAAAATCCACAAAAAAAAGTTGAGCCGCAACAGAGAACAATGCCACATTTGCACTAATTAAAGCCCCCCCGCCCCCCATGTGTTAGCCAAATTAATTAGATTGGAACAAACCAAAAATCTCTTGAGCAACTGACAAACTCAATGACGGCTAAACAAACTTTTTACTTCCATCACAGCCACCGAGCACAAGATGTACTCTCAAGTAGGCCACTTCCTTATTAATGTAAGTAGTTATATTTCCACTTATGAGTTACGAGGACCCTACTAGTGTTAATTAGGAAGAATGACTATGCTTTATGGTATCACCTTATCAGGCCCGTACTCGGCAAAGCATTTTAAGTTCTTAATTTATGTGCTTAGTATCAATAAGAAGTCATCGTGGAGGTTATTGAAAGAAACCTTTTCGTTAATAGCCTTGTGGTTGTAGAATATGGCCATGCAGAAAAAGGTATGAGTAAGTGTTTTATAATGACTGATTAAGAGCCAGCGAAAATGCATGCTAACAAGTAGAAAGTTAAGTGTTACCCCCATTTATATATATTTATGATGAAGATGCACCTATTGATGACGATGTTTCTGAACTATAAAGGGAAATGCCTTAAAGGCCAGAGGAAACTTTCACACACACACACAGTGGTAACACCTATTAAGTCCTCTTGTTCTCTTATTTTCCTTCCTATTAGCCCTCTAATTAAATCCAATCTTAGACTCCCCACATATCTCTGCAAATCCGACCCCAGCCACGCAAACGCAGACATGCCCGTTTCCAAGGCGACTGGTTTCGCGGGCGTCTCTCTCCCTCGCTCCTCGGCCATGAAAGCCCTTATTCAGCTCCCCCGCGAGGGAAGTGCTTAATGTGTCACGCACAGAGGCGGATTACGCTCGCCGCTAGCCACGGGGAAGGGGACACCCGATGGAGCGGTGAATAGCCTACATGTGGATTTGGCTGCAGACGGTGGAAAATGACCACATATTGGTGTTCAGCGAGGGTGTGGAAAAAGTCTGACGGCGAGAGGGAGGAGGAGACGTGGACCACTGTAGTTTTTCTCGGCCCTGCCAGGCTGCCATTGATATCATTAGCCAGTTAATGAGTGCGGTGTGTGTGTGTTAGGGATCGATTGATGGGGCCTTCCACAGGCCTCTTCATTAGACTCATCCGCCTGTCCGCCATCGACCCCTCGGCTGTTGACAAAGGGCTCCACCCCCCCGCTGGGAGACGCTCCCGGGGACGTGGGTGTCACTCACCGGATGGAGGACACACTGAGACCAATGAAAAGCATTGATTGTTGTAGTTCAACTGTAAAATAAAGGACTAAAGGTTCTGGTCTGGGTGATCTTCAGTGGCGGAGGTGTGGGGAATACCATTTTGACACACACACATAACAAGAAGTGATGGCATCTATTTATCGTCCTAAACTTAAGTACTGTTCTTATTTTATCGTCATCGTTTCTATTTTCTGCTTCTACTTCACTACACTGTCGAGCCAAATATCTATTTTTTTAAGACCACTGCATGTATCTGCTGGCTTGAGTTACTCGTTACATGTGTATTTATTCATATAGAATTCAATTCATGTGCTGTATCATGTTCCCAGTTTGCTGGAATTGCATTATGTGTGTATCTGCAGGCTATAGTAGTGCCTGAAACCACTTGTATGATTGCATTTGCTTACATATTTGATTAGACTGATTTATTTATCTCCTTTCTCTCCACAGATCAGCTGCGAATGGTGTGTGATCGGATGTGCTCGGACGACGGGTGCTGGGGCCCGGGGCCCGACCAGTGCCTGTCCTGCCGATACTTCAGACGAGGCCGCACCTGCGTCGAGTCCTGCAACCTCTTCGACGGGTGAGCAGTTCACAAACGTCTTTTTTTTCCCTCTTCTGATGCTCTGTGGCCGAACGTTTTACACCTGTCGAGCAGCAGGTTTCAGCTGATCTGACACAAATCTTCAAAATGAGCGTTTTTCCTGATCGTTATGGTTTTACGTGAGGCTACATTGATCCCCATGCAAACAGCCGAGACGTGACAAGCAGATGAAATACAATCAGTTCATGCGGCTTCGATGCACGAGGAAGAAGTCAAAACGCTCTCAGGGGCTCTGCAGGAGGAGACTCTAATTGCCGAATGGCACGAATGTAATGAGATGAAACGGTTAACGTGAACATTACGGCGGCATTTGGCTGAGCGTTACATCCATTGTCCAAAATCAATTTGAATACACTATTGAAGAATCATATTTTATTACAAAGTGCCCATTTGCGCTGACAGACCAGAGTGTTTACCGCTCTTCGCCGCGGAATGACTGACATTTACGACAAAGGCCTTCGGATTGTCCTCGCGATCCCCTCGTGTTCTGTTTTCCGTGTGAATAATTGCATTCAGGTCATTGCTTTATACTGCCTGGAGGCACATCAAAAAGATCACTGCCAACTCACCTGGGGAGGAACACTCCTTTGTAGATGTAGTTTCCAGCCTTTTGTGCTCCTCTTGAATGAACGAGGAGATGTTGTGAATCGCAACACTTGAAAGCATCCTTCTAAAATAAGACTGTACCGACAGCGCCTGCCACAAGATAAATATGACTTTCTTGCGAGCGGTGATGTCAAGCTTGTGCTTTTCCCCCGAGGGGTGGCGGGGGAGGGGGAGGGTGCACGTATGCGTGCGAGGGAAGGGTGTGCGAGAGCGAGCAACCCTCGGTCATGTTGACTTGTTGCTGGTCCTTTTTTTTCCCGGCGCCGTTTGTGGGAGGGAGGCTTTGAAGTTGCCGGCGAAAAACAGCTCACAGCGAGGGCTTTGAAGAAGACTGGTGAGGAAGAGGCGTGTGGCGGGGAGCTGCTGAAGCGCACTCGTTTTCCGCACTGTAAATACAGTCAGCCGCTGTGATGCATCGCAAGCGGCGGCGGCGGCCCACGTCTTTGCTCTCCGTCTCCGACCTGAAATGAATCAAAACGTCCACAACCTCCAGGCTGGCCTTGTGTAAAGAAGTCGCCACCTGCCATGCATCAGGTCAGTGTACCTTCGGCAGGTGAAGGGGAGCTGGAAACCTTGGAGAATCTGGACTTTTTTTTGTCAACTGGCGACTCACACTATGTGCTTTCCGTCTTTTTCAAGCCAGTGTAAAACTTGATCTGCAGTGCAAATGCGCGTATTTCTTAGCGAGGTGAATAAATGTTTATCCAGCCTCTGACAAATACTGCGATTGGTGTTTGCGTGCTTGGATCCTGTATTTAAATCTCATATATATTGCATTAGAAGTGCAATATGTGAGATTTTCAGCTGAAAACATTCAAAAATTCACTGAAATTATCAGGAAATTGCAAAGAAATAGCAGTTTTAACATTATGGCTTCTCGCGCAAGTGGTGTAAATGATGGAAGGATGGATGGAATCTGGCGTACGCCCTGAAATTCGAGTTACTTGTATGCAGATTTAAGCGATTTGACTGTCATTGGTTCATCATTGGCTTGAATACGCAATAACGGATCACTGAATTACTGGAGGGCACAGAATGGTTATTTATCAATAGGAGCCTTTTGTCTCGGAGATGGAGCGGACCTCACTCCAACACGTCGAACAGCCGTTCTTCAAACGCTACCAACTGAACAGCATCAGGGCATCTTCAGAGTTCATGTTGACAGAAAGTAGCTGATGAAACCGGGCTGTCAGTGCTGAGGCGTGCTCTGTTTATTTACCTTGTCTTGTACAAAAAAAAAGAGAAGAAACTGCTGAAACAGTCGCTGTCTGTACAAGATTAGGGCGGCGTTATATTTAGACGTGCGGCAGCCACCACTCCTCAATCCCGAGATAAGGTTTACAGTTTCATCACCGGTGACAGTTATTGCACCGAACAGCGTATCCTGAACAGACCTCTCTCTCTCTGATAGACATAATGAGTCAATAACTGGTGTTGGTTGGACCCTGACCCGATGTTTTGGGGCGTCTTTGGTCCGACTGCATGTCAAAGTGTCTCCAAATTGCTCCTGATCGCTGCTCTAGCCACGTGGAAGTGCCAGAGCATGGACGGATCCTCTGCCATCAGGTTATGACAAAGTACGTGTGGCATGCGTAAAGTGTGCATTCACCGTTTACGTTCGCACCCATTTACAACCAACGTGTTGCGTTTTCTTGTCGCCATCGCTGGTCCAGCCTCGTCTCCCAGTCTGAGGAGCGATTGGTTGGGAAAATCTCTACTTTACAGTACTACTGACAGTATCTGTGGTTCAACTGTGTTCCCAACAGGACGGCTTAATATCTGCCCTGCTCCGGATGCATTGTATTCGACCGTATATCTCCACAGAATGCGTTCGCTCATTAAATATGTTTTCAGGTTTGGCGATTTAAAACCTTAAGATTCCTCGGCTCGCCCTCGTTATACGTCTCCGTTCTTAATGAGGAAAGGCCCTAATTCCCTTCAGTTTATACATCTGTTGAATAAAACAAAGCAGGGAGCGAGGGGGGGGGGAAGAAAACGTCTGAGATGGCGTCCGCTGAGGGTTGGGGGGTGTAGGGGGGTGGAGGGAGGAAGCGGATTAGGGAGGCGCTGAAAGTGTTTAATTAAAAAAGTTGCTCGGATGGGTTGGCCATGCTCTGGTTTGCAGCAGGTTCCGAGGTCTGAATGGTGGCCACGGTCCCGCTTAAAATCCTGCTAAAACAGGGCTAATCCCCCATCAGGCCGTCCCCCCAGTGGGGCCTTGGCATACACCTCCAGCCGTGAAGGGGGCCAATCAGGAGGAACGGCTTTGACAGAATGGAAATGACCCTGGAGAGCACCGCTGCAGAGGTCTTTGTCTCTCGCCCATTCTCCTCCATGTATTTTTTTTATTTTATTCCCCTCGACCAACAAAAGAGATATCTCTCCACTGCCTGGGCCCTTTTCTAAAGGATTCCCCTGGACAGAGCTTCCAGGAGAGAAATCTAATTTATTTTGGAACAAGGGGAAAGAAAGACCAGGGAGAAATGTAAAGAGAGCAATGGGAGTTTTCCTTTGAGTCCACCAAAAACAGTACTAATAAAGGGACACTCGGTGATACCGCGGATTTGGATGTTTGAGATGAACCGCTGTGAACAAGACGAACCATTAGGACCATAAAAAAAAAAAGATGCTCTGACATTAAGGCTCGTCAAAATGGAATTCTAGGGTTTTATCTTTATTTTTATTGCCCTTTAATGTGCTCCAGTTGAACTCGAGAGTGTCGGAGTGTCTCTTTTTTTCTTTTCTTTAAGAACCAGCAAGACTCAAAAGTTTCCATCTGATATATATACCCGCAGGAGATCCGAATTCCTCAGATCGAGATCACATTAAAAAAAAAAGGCTCACAAGGAAGGAATCCATGGTCATATACAAACAAAACATGCACACACACACAGACACACACACACACACACACAGTGAGTCACTCTCATTAGCTCACCACTGTGAGAACGGGCCTGGTGTGTAACTGGGTGAATCCTCCTCTGAGGACGTCTGTCCTCTGCATCGGCCCATCGATCCCTCTGATGTGAGAAGTGTTTTTGATCGGCGGCGGTTCTTATTGACAGCAGCCACCCTCTGCTCGCCCGAGACTTCAACAACAACAAAAAAAAACGCGCTGATTCTGACACAAACAAAGGGAGACATTTATAGATCGGTTGCATGCACACACCAACACACATATGCACATATAAGGATTCGGCAGTACGGCCTGAGGCGCTGCGCGGCTCCTGTTGGTGTAATTGCAGCGTATAAACCCAATATTGAGCTCTGTTGTTTACCTCTATTCCTTCACAAGTCCAAGCGGAAAAAACAAAGCCATCATGACCTACAACGCATTGCTCCAGATGGCTAAATAAAGGGTCGGTTGAGCTTGAACCAGTCGCACAAACTGCCATCGGATTTCATTTCTTTACACCTTACTTACTCCTCTCTCGTCATAACACTGTGCTCATGCTATGCTTAGGTTTAGGCACAAAGGTCAGTTGGTCAGGGCTAGGAAAATAAATGGTTTGGCTTAAAATAGCTGCTTTGGTTTCCCACAAAATTGTCTGAATACGGTTAAATTTCCCATAGATAATAGCCACAAAACACTGTCTGGAACTGGTCCACCTCCACGCGGAACAAGCTCATTTTGGTCGCCAATAAAACGTCTGGAGAAGGCCCGCCCTCTCTCTGAAAAGTCGTCATTTTTAGTTGGCAATCACACGGCTGGAGATGGTCCACCTTCGCTTTTGAAAAACACCTGGCCGTGGTCGCCACGAAAAACACCTGGTGGCGGTCCGACCTCCTGCGGGAAAAATAGCCGGTGTTGGTTGCCAATAAAACGGCTGGAGAGCGTCTGCCTTCCTGTGAAAAACACTCCGTTTCAGTTCGTCTTGAGGTGGTCTGACTAGCTGTTCCGCAGTTTGTAGAAACATCAACTGCGAACATTGTACCCTGGTGACTGGCCTGTGATTCTTCCATCACCCTCCGTGCATCACCTCGTGTTTGCCCGTGATTTAAAAAGCTGTTCATTATTCATGGGCCCGTCTCGGTTAACATATTGACCACGCTAAGCCTTTAACTTGATCAAATAGTCTTAGGCGGTTCGCTGCCCAGCGTGCCCCTCTTCCAGAGGGCACCGCAGCAGTCCAGAAAGCGAGAGATGGCCACGAGCGAATGAAGGTGTGAGATTGCTTTCTTGTTGCTGTATCACATGTTGGTTTTACAATCAAAGGGCTGCTATGTACAGCTTGTGCTCTTACGCACGCAGCACACTTCAAAATCTCCCCACAGCAGGCTCTTAATCAATATTTCAATGCGGGTGCGCTCTCAAATCTATAATACATGCATCTCTATCTCGATTATCTCTGCCAGGGAAGTGCGGGAATTCGCCAACGGATCCGTGTGCCTGGAGTGTGATAACCAGTGTGAGAGGATGGACGGGAACACCATGACGTGCCTCGGCCAGGTAAGAACACACTTCAGCCACCCTCGAACTCAACTTCCCCTCCACGTAACAACAGTCCTTTCACGTTCAGATTAAAAAAAACAAAAAAAACCACCACTCTCATTTGTCCTCTCATATCTTCTGCGTGCTAAAGTGGATTTCCAACTTATTTTGTGGGAGTCTCTCGGCGTCACGCGCGGGATTGCGGGAGATATAAGTGCTGTGTTTGCAAAGGTGAATGGTAGGTTAATGGGAGGAATGATAAACTACTGTGGCTACTTTGGGAGGCATGGTTTTGGCAAGTGCACGCACACACACATACGCACACACACACAGTCTCAAAACAGCAAAATGAGATTAGTTTCTGACCTTCCAGTAAAGTCACTCCTAGAATATGGGATGTGATCACACCACGACGCTCCAAAATGTTAGAATTTCCCTTTGAAATGTCAGCGGAGATGCACGGATGAGCCCACATATATACAAACTGTATGTTCAACAAGCAGGCTTTCAGTGGAAGGCTGCATCCGTCGTTTCATCATTTGAATTATAATGGTGTTAACCCGGAAAAGCAGAATGATAAAGGGGATAGAAAAGCAGAAAATATGTATTTCCGCAACACAAATTTATACGGTTAGCTGCTATTTTTCTGCCTTTCTTTATTTTGAATGGCTGAACATGTTCCCATCCTCAGGCCTGTAAAGACAAAATAAATCAATCTGGGGAGAACAAAATGACTCTACTTATAACAAGGAAACATTTGCAACATGACAGGGGCCCCGATTAGATATTGCTTAGATTTGAAGAGTGAGTCTGGCAATATTCAACAGTTTTTTTTACTGTCAACAAATCTCCTGAAAGAGCCAAACCCAAAGTTCTCCAAAAAACCACAACGGGCAAGATTGTGATTCATCTTCAGAAAAAGAGGTGCCAACACCGTCTGACAAAACCCAAGTAAATTATTCAAAACTCATCAAAACTTTGACAACAAGTGCTTCACGTTTGGAACAAAAAATCGGCAGTTAAGTAAAACACAAGCAAATGTATTTATTTTTTTATTCTTTTATGATATTCACGATGAGAATGTAGCTTTTCAACCAATCAGCACCTCCCCTGTCTGCACCACATTCCCTTGTTTATTTAGTTTGTATTTAAGTCCAGTCTTATGTTCAGTCATTGTCAAGTCACTTGCTCAGTTTCCGCTATCCTACTGCTGCTTAGTATCCGTTAACCTGCTCCTTCCAAGTTTCCATCACACTGCTCCTGCTGAGTTTCCATTATCCTGCCACCCCAGCTTAGTTTCCTTGATCCTGCTGTTGCTGTTCCCCGGATGTTTCTACATGTTCGCCTGTATCTTGTGCTGCGGCGATCAGTAAGATAAACTCCGTCCACCTTCTCTGCGTTTACGTGACAGTGCACTGATATTTTGCAAAATGAAGGTCATGTCGGTGGATTCGTCTTGGAGTAGAGAAATAATGTCTAAAAGAAATGAGAAGCACATTCTTGGTTTGGAAAAAAGGTCTACTGAACCACTATAGATATATATATGGGGGCCAATCTTACATTTGTAGAGTTACACTACAGAAAGTTGTATCTTATGTGCTGCATGACTTATTTTGTGGAATTTAGTCGCTGTGTGAGTAACCTTTTATGGCTGTCTCTGGAGACAGAGCAAGAGAGGGAGAGAGAATAAGAGATGAAGGAAGAAGGAGCGACTTCTCAAGGATGCACAGAGGCTGCTGACTTTGAGATGCCGGTCACAGTTGAGTAGTAAATAACACCAGAGTCAATCATCCGCGGGCGCTCTCGCACACGGATACACATGCGCACGGCATGCGCAGACGTACCCCGATGCATTCTGACATCTGTATGCGTTCACACACGCGCACACACACAAACATGCAAAGCGAGAATAATGTTTATTGATGGCGAGCGTTCGCATGTGTCAAACTGCGAGAGGATGTCCATCAGGTCGCCGCGGCCGTCATTAGCAGCCGAGCGCCGGGATGCAACCGTCTGCCACATTTCTCACCGAACACACACACACACACACACACACACACACACCTCAGGTACAATCAGCCGTACACACTCCTCACCGTGTTACTTATTCATGATCCTGTTGCGGCCGAGCTCAGTTACCACTCGCCGTCTCCTCCATCACACGCGATGCGCCGCACTTTGACACGACCTGGTTCCTCGCGCATTTCGCCAATTTAAACAGGGGGAGCACACACTCTCGCCAATTCTTCTCCCTGCACATTATAAATCACCGAGTGGGAGTTCATGTGTGTGCCGCCAGCCACATTAGTCGTGGTAGGAAGTCAGCAAATTGACATGATTCACCGGGTCTGAATGTGATTCTGTTCAATTCTTTATCTCCGTGCTTCCCTCTTCCGATTCCTCCCTCGCTTTGTTTTTCCCTCACCCGTCACTTGGACTCACAATTCCACCGCGCTAATCGCTTCTCCTGCTCCTCTTTCTTTATTCAAACCTTGTCCGCCGCCTTCCTGCTCCTCCTCTCATCTCCCTCCTCCTTGTTCTTCCTCTCCCCTCAGGGCCCGGACCAGTGTGTAAAATGCCTCCACTTCAAAGATGGACCTAACTGCGTGGAGAAGTGCCCCGACGGGTTGCAGGGGGCCAACAGTTTCATCTTCAAGTACGCCAAGGCCAACAACGAGTGTCATCCCTGCCATGCTAACTGCACCCAGGGGTAAGAAGCCGGACAGCACGTAGAGATGTGTAAAAATTGATGCATCTCTTTTAAGCATTCGTCCTCTTTGAGCTCGCCTGAGAATCCCCTGGCTTAGGTGCTTTTAAGCGTTGCGAAGACATGCTCCATTGGACACGAGGCGCCTCCCTCCCGAGGAGAGAATGAAAGAAAAAGAAGCGAGGCAGAGCAGATGACTTAATCTCGCGGCTGCTCGATTCCCCCGACCTGTAGCCGGCTCCTGGGGTCCCTTCGGTCGGGGGCAGAATGCATTGACCCCAAAGGCCACGTGGAGCACGGTGCAGATGAACTATGAATGAAGGGATGGTTGTAGAGAGACGGCAGCTAGAGGGGAGATACGAAGCAAGACGGGGGTGTACAGTGAGACAATGTGAGGAGAGACTGGTTGAAGTGGTTGGATGCTTGAACACAGAGCCTTTAGACGTCACAAATCAAACATCCACTGGAGCAAAAGGTCACTTTCAGAGCTTCGAATGGGCGTCAGATTATAATAAAAGATTCCTCGAAGACGCAGCTTTAAACTGTAAAAGTGCTTGAGATGAAAAAGATCCATTTATACCTCATAATAGAGTTTTATTGTAACAGGACAGAGTCAAATTGACCCGCGCTCACACAAGAACAATGAATAAAAGAGCCGCCTGCACCGCTGCTGTCAAAAACATTTCTCTTGTCAGGAAGTAACTGGCGTTGGGAGAAGGTTTTACTGTGGAGCTACAACTCAATTAATTGGTAAGCCTGTCAACAGAAGTTTAGTCTCCAACACTTTTGGTGAGTGATGAATTGTTTCAGCAAAAAAATGCCAAACTTTCTCCAGTTTCGATCTCGTTCCAGCTCGTTCCAAGTGGGGATTTATTGCTTTTGTATCCACTTTACATCGTTGTAACTTGAATATGCTAAATAAGCAAGACAAGCCATTAGAAGACATGGCTTCTGATTTTATTGACTGACTAAAAAAGCAGCTTGCTTTGGCTTCTACAGTAGTGTGTGTTTGCCAGTTTAACTTAAAGGTGCCATGTCTAAAAAGTTTAGCCAACAGAGTGTGAAGGAATAACAGTCCCAGTCTCAGTCCAAAGCTCCTGTGCTGCCAGCTCCCAGTCCAGAGTCAGACCACTAGATGTGCAACAAACTGGGCTAACTAGCTAACAGCAGCTAGAGTTAGCAGCAGTTGGCTGTTTAATACCTTAATTTGCTCTCTTGCCAAAAAATAGGATAGCTAACCACTCTAATAAGTGTATGCTAAATGAAGCTACAGCCAGGAGCTAGTTAACTTAGCTTGGCATGAAGGCAGCTAACAGCTAGCATTGGTTTGTGCGCTACAGTTTGGAAACCTCAAGTTTGGCATTAATGCAAAAGCCAGAAGTGACACACCCTAAAGTATGCGCTACTTTATTGTCCATTTAACCCAACATGGGACCATAATTTACAAAATGATCATCATGTTGTATTAAAGAAGACTTGAAGCAAGTGATTGAGTCCATAAACACAGCAGGAAACTGTTCACTGAGGTAATTAATCAAGCTAGAAGTGGGGTCAGTTTCTCATAAGCTTACATACAGTCAGAAACCAGTGGCGTTGCTGCTGCAGCATTAGAGAGAATGCAGAATTTCCTCATTGGCTTCAGAATGACTCAGGTGGGATATTTCTTTTTTGTCTGGTACCAAGCTAGGACTTTCCCCCTGTTTCCAGTCGTTATGCTAAGCTAAGCTAATCGACTCCTGGCTGTAGCTGTATTAATTTACAGACAGACATAAAAGTGGTATCAATCTTCTCGTGGCAAAGATCAAAAAAGCATATTTTGCTCTAAACGTACACACAATGGACCTTTTAATAGGTGATATATGCACATAGTAGATACTCAGGTTACCTGGTGTGACCGCTACATTTCTGGCTGCAGAAGCACTGAGTGCATTGCTCAAACAAACTCCAAAAAACAGACTTGAAAATAAAACCACAGCTCAGCCCTCACCCGGCTGCAAACAAACACGTTTTCATGCAGAGGCCAGAGAAGGACAAGTCTTAGAAAAAGCATCGAGAGGCTGTGGAAACAAAGAAAATGTGCCTTTGTCGTGTATCCAGCTGGGTTTATGTCTTCATCCCCTCTTGTCTTTTGAAGTCAACATGGCTGCAACTCTGAACTTTCATTATTTTATTTTTTTACTCGTACTGGGAAGCGTACCAGCGGGGAAGCAGCTGAAGATGGGGGATTGCCAGTAAAAAGAGGAGAGATGGCGGGTGAGGGTCTGAGGTGGAGCTTGTTGGTGGACTCTGCAAACAATGTTAGAGTGCCGAAACCTAGCAACAGAGCTGGAGATATGATCCGAGGGCGGGAAGGGACTCGATGTACTGTCTCTCACATAGCACGAGGTCATTTTATTTTACTGCAGCTGCCCTGTAAGTGTCGAAAATAACAGAGCAGCTCTGCAGGAGAAGACGGGCTGAAGAAGAAGGAGAAGACAATGGATGTAACGGGAAAGAAGACGGATGTGAGGTTACAGTTCTTCCCGTGACAGCTTTCACTCACACCGACACACAAGTGCCCGATCCCGACTGCGTGAACACTAATCTGTCGTTGGAATGACAACACCTCCATCATGCCTTGTCATCCCATCCTGCCCTCCAGCCGCAGGGTGCTCTGGATTAATGCCAAGACAGACGCTGAGGCCGGGTATTAAAGGCCGTGAGCCAACAAGAGACATTGCAGAGGGTCAGGGGTCAGTGTCAGGAACAGAGTGGCACCTTTACAGAAGGCAAAGAGCTGGTATCTGGCTAAATAATAGCTCAAACAGAGCAGACGATTAAACCAGCTGCCTGAAAAGGTTTTGAAACTGCGAGTAACACTCCCCTAGGGATGCGTGGGAACTGAAGGGGAGATGACAACGGAGGGAACAGTGTGCGAGGTGAAAGGCACCAATCATCTAAAAAAACGAAAGAGAAAAAGCCTTTTTCTGAGTGTGAAATCCCGCCAGCATCTCTGTTTCAATTTCGGTTAAAAGACGTTACTTAAAACTGCAGAACTTGACTTACAATTCTCACCTTTTAAGTTTTCTTCAGTTTCAAAGTAGCCCAGTGATAATTGTCTGTGCATCCATGAGTCCGTTGCAAAGGTGAACTGCTAATAGCTAATTCGGCAATTTAAAATAAAAGGTGCAGAGCGTCCCTGAGAATTTTTATATTTTTAGGTTTTCCTCACTGTCTAAATAATCCAGTGATAGTTGTCTGAATATCTATGAGGCCATTGCTTACAGGAACAGCTAGCAGGTAATTCGGCATACTTGTAAATGGTGCCAATTTTGAATATAAAGGGAAAGAGAAGCTGCTTAAAACAGCAGAATTTGCCTGAGAATCATCAAATTTGAAGGTTTTATTCAGTTTGAAAGTGACGCAGTGATAGTTATCTGAACATCATGGGTCCAATGTGAAGAGGAACTGCTAACAACTCATTCGGCATACTTTCAAATGGTGCCAACAGGCTACTCTAAACTGCAGAACCTCCTTGATAACCATCGTGTTTTTAAGTTTTCTTCACTATCAAAGACACCCAGTTCTGTGCATATGCGTGGATTCATCGTGATCAAGAAGTGCTAATAGCTAATTCGGCATATTTTTGATAATAATTTGCCTGAATGTATGAGAAGAAATGCTCAAGGAGTAGCCCAAGGTGTACATTATACTTCCTGTTCCCCGGAAGCGTAATGACACCCAAAGCACACAATTGTCTTGACTTTGTCTGAAGAGCGGCTCCACATCCTAACTCGTCCTTACTGTTAGAAATACTGCTAAAAAGAAGAATATATACTGTACCTTTGTTCCCTACTCATCCAGAAAGGAAACTATGTGGCTCACACACACACACACACACACACACACACACACACAGAACCACAGACACACAACGCTGGATACAGACACTGATTGCTTGCTAATTAGCTATTTGGTGCACCATTTAATTGACGCCGAAGTGACTTTGGAGGAGCCACAGTTGTCACCCGATTTAATTCCAAAGTTAGCCTGCTCTCCTAATTTGCTATGTAATTTGTTGTGTCTTGCGTGCCTGTGCAAAACGTGCACACACGCACACACATAAACACACGCGCTCACACACAGAGACACACATGCACACACACACAGAAGCATTCAAAACTCATTCTCCTGTGTCTATCCTGCTGTTCAAAGTCCTCCACTCAAGGAGCTGGAATTAATGAGCAGCTGAGAGTCTGCTCTAATCACTTCCTGCTTACCTAATGCTGAAAACTGCACTTCTCACTCATCGTGGTGTTATCAGCACTACGTTGCAGTGGCTTTGATTGTTGAGGTGAAGGGATCCTGTTGATAATGCCGAATCAGAGAGAGACGTCCCTGGATCAGAGTCTACTGAAACAAAACAGAGGCGTTCTTCTTTTTTTAGAATAAGAGATATGTGCTGTATTTAGAGGAAAATTACGCTTTAATGAAAAAAAAACATTAAAATATAAAATTACTCATTAAACCCGCTATTGAACCAGCTATACCTGATTTAGCAAACATGCTAGCAACATTAACATTCATTTTGAGTTGTGTTTCTGGTTGCTTAATGAAGGTAAGTCCAATGCTGGATCGCTTTTAGCTCCATTTTTGGTCTCCACGGTCTCCCATAGAAAACACCGCTAGCTGTGTGGCTAACTAGGGCTATCGCAGTATGAATTCAACAGGTGGCCATCGCTTACAAATGCATCTTTTAAGGGTTTGATGAAACATGTTTAGAAAATGATACAGCACAATCCTCTGACGCTGACCTCTCAGCCTTATTTCTGTGTTTCCGCTTTGAAGTGGACAAATACTCAATGTGGAGGCAAATTGGAGCTTGTATCTAGACATTCTCACCACCTCTGCAGAGGTTATTAATTCTTAATAGATATTGAAAGGGTGCCTTAGTTTCCTCTGATTGAGATTTGACCGTTTTAATTTCCCCCAGGGTTGGACTCTACATCCAGACGATGCAGAAATGTTTTCTCGGCTCAAGACTCCATTTAAATATCCCCCCACCAACCGAAACAAACAAGAACTACGGCCTCCCTCACCCAAACGCTTCCCTCCTGTCATACTGACAAGTGGTCAGCCGTGCTCGGGATTCAATTTTCCACAGGTCCTTGCCCGGTGACAGCTGACTGACGTGCAAGAAAGACAACATGAGGTTTACTCATAACCTGTCCCCGATTTAATGGATGATCTCTCTGGTTTGTCTACCCTGCAGGTGCCTCGGGCCAAGACTCCAAGATTGTGTCGGGATGATGGACAGGTAAGGGATCTGAGGGTACATCTGTGATGTGGGACAGAGGGGAGGCCACCATCAGATGCTGCCACTGCTCATTAAAGTTCCTCATGATGCTCGTTAAAAAGAGTGTTTTATAATTAATGGATGATTAGGAGTCTTTTTGTTCCAGTCTAAACTTTATCTGAATCGTGTGGTCTAATTGTGCCATTGTTACTATTTAATGTGTGCGAATCACATGAATAATGATTCAGTAATTATAATCAATGTCTTCATTATAGTTATTAGTGAAAGTAGAAATGGTTGTAGTGGCTTTTCAGAGCAGAGAAGATTAAACTGCTCTCGTATTTGTCTGCGTGAAGCTGGAAATTAGCTTAGCTTAGCTTCATTTAGCTCATCTCGGCATAATGACAAGAAATGTAGGAAAAGCTTGTAACATTATAACTTGTGTTTGTTCTCAACACAAACAAAAATGTGAAAACAACAAGTTGCGGTCTTCACAGGAAGTTTTGGACTATTTCTTGGCTGGGAGCGGCAACTTCCTGGAGGCTTGCCATCGCACTGAGGTTGCCAGATAACCAACTGGGGCTGTTTTTTACATTTATGCTAAGCTAAGATAATCATGCTTGACAGACAGACATGAGAGAGCAGTATCAACTTTTTCATTGTACACTTTGCAACAAATTGATAAGGCGAAACATTTTTTTTTATTTATTTATTTTTTTTCCAAAATGTCAGATTATTGGAGTAGGAGGCAGAAGTCATGACCTGAGACTTAAAGGTGCACTTTTTAGTTTTGAGGAATAAACTTGGTAAACAAACAGAGCTTAAAGGACAACACAGTTTACTTTGTTTATATGTGGCGGACCCTGCCACCTTTCTAGCTTCTCTAGTGTTCTGGGGACCTTTTTTTTCTGTTATTTTTCTCATACGGTCGATTGCTGCAGCACCTCTATTCATGGGTGTGGGAACTAACTAACATATGCCGAATTTGCAAGAAGGCCCAAATAATTAAGAATTTGTCAGAAAGGGTGCTTCACAAAGTTTATTAAGCTTCTCCGACCTCAACGACTCATACAATTGGGTGATTTTATAAGGGAGTCTGGTGAATTCCTCTCCCTCTTGATCTCCTTGCTGTTGTTGACTGTAGCTGAAGTTTGCCGTCTGCTGTAGTTAATAACAATCAGTCACATCTGTGACTGTTTTCTTCTGATTATCCTCTTTCTGAACACTTAAAGGCCACAGCCCAGTCTTCTCTGATTGGTCAGCTCTCACAGGTCTGAGCAGGACTGCATAGATGTGACATCACAATGTTACAGACATCTTGACGGTTCGTTTAAAGGCACAGTTTCTGATACTGTCACAGTATTTGCACGTCACTTCGTCCCACTTTATAGAAGCATTTAAAAAAAACAACACGGTAATCAAATTTTCTACAGTATCGGACCTTTAATGTGTTGCAACTAGAGACCTGAAATGACTCGTGAAATGCCCCCAAAGAATTATACAGCTGCTAGCGGTGCTTCTTTTCTCTTAAAACATGAACAACTGGGTCAAAATAAGCGAGCAGAATAAACAAAAAGCAGAGGCATGGTTTGTGAACAGCCGCGCAACCTAAATAGCCCGAAGTCACGACAACAACTCCATTAGAATACCAATAAAAACAAGTGATCTTTGCAATTAGAGCACATTCAGAAGGGCGACAAACTCATTAGAACTTAACGGAACCAGCGAGCCACGTAAAAAAACGAGGTCTCGGGCTCCTTTTAAACAGAGGAAAACAGAAACGAGACCTTTCCTTCTCCCTCTGGTGAGCTTCTAGTCCCAGACTTGTTTGCTTGCTCTTACAACGGCATTATTCCCCCGTCTCATCTGGTGACCCTGTGTCGCTTGTTCCGCCGGAAAACCTCTCCTCCTAATTAGAGGAGTCCGTTCCCTTGTCTCTCACCTTTTAGTGCTGTCTTACTCTCTGTTATTTGTCTCAGCGCCGTTTTCCGCTTTTGTTTTCCGTCTGCTTCGTCTCCTGAGCCGTCCTCTCCGCCCCTATATGGCTCCCTCCATTGTTTTTTTTTGTTTCTCCTTGTCTCTCTCCCCCCTCCTCTCGACCTAATCACTCCAAACTGCTGCATTACTATTCCCCACATGGCTGTATATCTCATTATGGCGAAACCCGCTGCCTCTTTGTAAATTTCAACCCCCGTCCTCCTCCTCCTCCTTCTTTAAGTTCGTCACAATCGATATGGCAAACGCTGCGGCACCTCGCTCTCCCATAGCTCCCCGGTACATGAGTCTTCCATTAGCTGCTAATGGCCTCTACGGCTAATAGAGTTTTGAACTTCGAGTATCAGGTGGAAAGCAGGTGTTGCTTTATGCTATGTGTTGTGTTTTCAAAGAAAAAAAGTAAAAGATAAAGGGCAGGGAATAATCCCGGCGGTGGTGCGAAGGTGAAAATGGAATACGGATTTGGAGGATAAAGGAAAGGAGAGAGCGGTAGAGGGACAGAGTTGAGTAGTAGACACGAGTTCAGGTGGTACGTAAATGGCAAATGCATTAGTGCCGTTATTAGTGACGAGGAAGAGCTTTTAACTTCCAACCTTTAGGCTCGCCTCGAGCAGATTCTCCCCCCCAGAAAAACTCGCAGGCAATCTGCGAAAGATAGGTGCTTTTAATTTGAGTGATGAAGGAGGATAAATGAAAAACACTCGTGGAGTACATCGAAACAAAAAAAAAGAAATCAATAATGTTCAAAATGATTTTTCTAAATCAAGCATTGTTATCCGTCTCATACCGACTCGTAACACGTAGTTCCAATCATAACTTGATCTTGATAATAGAAATAGAAATCCAATGTTCTAACTTTGAGAGAACAAAACTACTCATCGTTAACCAATTAGCTTGTTTTCCGATTGTTGAAGCTTAATTGTGCTGCCGGTTCTTTTAACAACTATTCCTTAATTCCTCTCATTTGTTAATCTGCTGAGCTTTCGTAATTGTCTTTATAGTTTAAGTACTTCATGCTCTTCTTATCGCAAGTTTGTATTGCATTTACCTATTTTTTTCTTATGGGGATACCTCAAAAAAATATCATACACTTATCACCAGAATAAATCTTGTTTCTAGTTTCGGGGTATTTGCAACTATGGGCTGGTTAGTTTCAGGCAACCAAACCCACTTGGTTGGCGTTAGGAAAAGATCATGTTTTGGCTCCAGGTTTAGTTTTTTGTCGCCACAAACACAGCTGAAAATTGTCTTGATATCTCCTTGAAAATATCCAAGCGTTGAAACACCACAGCTCCCCTGCGGTGTGACCCTTACAAATGTTGAAACAGGTTTGAACTGTCGTCACAGTACCACCATTTGAGTAATTGACACCTTTTTCTTGTTTTGTGTCGATATGATCCCACTGAAATGAATGTAAAGACTTAAATTCGGTGTATCCGTGTTAGAGTTGGAATTATCAGGACTTCCTACCTGCTGTAGAACGAGCTGTAGCTTCACTAGCACACGGCCTCGGAGGCTATTTCTTCTGACCTGTGGAAATGGAAGAGTCCCTCGCTTGGTAATAGCTGTGTACCCATTAGAAAACATAGAAGTGGAAATGGAACCCTACCCTTCTTGTCTGAGCTTGTTTTTGTGATTTCCAACCGAAGCTACAAAACGAGAGAAGACCGATAGGGGAGGGTTGCAAATTGTTGTGCAGGGTAGAAGTTGCAGTCATGGATGTTGTTTTGGGTGGAAGATTTGGGGCTGAGAGATTACAGAGTTGAGCATCACTCGGGGAGATAATCAAAGACGGCATAACACATGTTGTCAGAGCAACAGAAAGGCTATTAATGGCTGTGTAAGTGCATGACACACAACCCTTGAGTGAAAACAAGCTTTTCCTTTCTCTCTAACTGGTACACGCTGAAAAAAACGTCCCTTTTAACACCTCGTATAGTTTTTTTTTTCAATCAGTTCCGTTGGCTTCAGCGTTTCTATAGATTCTCAGTATAGGAGTTGAATCTCAAGAGCATTAACTATGTTTTTTTTTAGTGTAACAGCAGGTTGGAGGAGTCATCGGCTGAGGTTTGCACTTTCTTTCAAAGTGCCTTTTAGTTTTCTTAATGTTTCAGCAATGTTAATGTTTCTTCTCTTCCTCCGGCTCTACAGGACACCGCTAATAGCAGCTGGCATTATCGGCGGCCTATTCATCATCGTCATCCTGGCGCTCAGCGTGGCCGTTTATGTTCGCCGCAAAAGCATCAAGAAGAAGAGGGCCTTGCGGCGCTTCTTGGAGACTGAGGTGAGAGGGCGGAGGTCGTCACATGGGAGCTTTTTTTTTTCTATTCTTCTGGGAATTGATTTCTGCAGTTTTTTTGTCTTGTGCTGTTGCCTTGAGCTCAGTTCGGTCAAAGGATGCAGGCTCGTAGAAAAGGAGAATTAAGTGTTTCATTTGCAACTACAGAGTAAAATAGCTCCGTTCTGTATTATCATCAACAAATAACCGCAGCATAATTAATTTTATTGATCCCGGAGAGGAAATGAGGAAATGCTTCCTCCGACTGCTACCTTGCTATTAATGTGTCGACAAACAAACAAGGAAAAGTTTGTTTAATTAAACTGAAGAAACACTCGGTGGGGACTTTTAGCACATTACAGAGTTGGTAACACAGCCGACTTACCTGGCAGTAGATCAGGGTCCACAGGAGGTCCAGATCTGATGATGTACCCCTGGGTTCTGCTCCAGTAACATTTGTGCAGTCTCGATACCCGGATGAATCTTGGTCAAGTTTCCCAGTTCTGTTTATTTGTTCTATGTCCTCTGTTTGTCTATGAAGAACAAGTCAAGAAGTTGGTTAAAAGATGTTGCTGGGGGACCTATAAAAGTGACGCTCCATACCCCGAACATGTGGAAGGCCCAAAACCAGGGATGTATTTTGTTCCGGTGTAAAGAGTCAACCCTACTTTCTTTACACTGAACTTCCCACTCGTCTTTGAGTTTGTTAGAGACGTCTTACCTCAAAGTCGTGCACTTTTCCAGATGGATGCAAACCAAACTGGACTCATAAGGAAAGCCTTGAAACATTAAACCTCGGCTGTGGTGCTTAGCCAAACCGTGCGGTGAGCAGGAGGTTTTTTTTTAAGAAATTATGCACGGCTGCCATCGCCCATCGATCTGGCCTTGAAGAGGGAGGGTTCATTTCTGGGAAGCATTAGAGAGCGGAGCGGACTTAATATTCAGAGGAGAAAGTGAAAGATTGAGGTGTGGGCGAGCCGCCGGGGGGGTTCACGTGCACATGTGCGCTCCGGTTGTTCACCTTTGTGATGCTCCGACACGCCTTTCCTCCATCACTGCAGGTCTTTGCGTGGCCGTGCCTGTAGAAGCTGCTTGTCAGGGTGCATTAGTATAATTTACAGGTAGAGGCAGCAGTGTTATAGACAGCTGTCAGGCTGGAGACGGGAGTCGGGAGGAGGGCGGCCACGGGCAGTTTGTGCCTCATCCCGGCCGAACACATCCATCTTAATCAAGCGGGGCCTGTTCCGACAGCCTCTTGACCAGGAGGGAAGTCTTCAGTCCGAGCAGATCCGCTAATGCACTGTCACGGACGAGGAGGGGCTCGAGCTGGACGGGGGATCTTCTTGACCCCCTTTTTTTCCCCCTTTTTGCATCTCCCTGAATAAAAGCGTCCTGTGAGTGATTTTCTCCTCCTGCAGAGCTCGACTCAGCGCTCCACCAGGGGAACGTGAAATATAACCAGGCGAGTCAATTTTCCCCACAACCCCCGACGAGGCCTAATTGGGTGTGAAGGTAATTAGACGTAATAGAATCTTTAGCGGTCGCGGGTCGGACTGCAGGTTAGACGGACCACTCATTAAGTGTGTAGGTCACGGGGTCGGCGTCCGCCGCGGCCCATGTGCACGCACATTAGCAGCATTGTTGCAGCGTCCGGATCGTGACACCGGACCTGCTCAATGTCGACGGGTCAGGAAATAGGAAACAGGCCGACTCCTGAAGAGGGAAGCTGTAGACCAGCAGCTTAAAATGAAAGTTTGGAGCATTTTTAGTCCTTGATACTTCTACACATTTGTCTGACTCGTTGCTTTTCAGAATACTATTTTTCATTCCATTCCTGTCAGGGGAAAAACCTTGTTTCCCCAAATGCGCTGATTTTTAGTTAGAATTTTCTTTTTTTAATAAACTTTAAGAATTATTGTTTTCCTTTCATGGGTTGATGAAAATCTTCTACTTTTAAAAACCCTCTTGGACTGAAAATGCATCGTCACAGAGCTGAAGATATTTTAGAGATACTGCACCTGGTTCTGACCGACCTGCAACGATTAGTAGAAGAACATTTGTATTTGTAACTATTTTGATGATCGATTCATCTCCTTTTTGTTACTTTTTAAGCAAAAGTGTCAAACCACTTGCTGCCTGTCCTCGTCCAGTGAATTAAAAATCGCTGAGTTTTGGACCGTTGGTTGGAAAAGAAGCATCTTGAAGATGACGCGCATTTTTCCTTATTTGATGACTTTTTATAGACTAATCAATTAATCGATTATGCAAAAAAGTCACTTATTTGCAGCCTTAGCAGCTACAATCCTATGATCATTATATAATATATGATGCATTGCTGTACATTCAGATATCCAGCAGTCTTTTTAAACAGAAGGTTTTACATTAAAAACATAACAATAACATTCTGATTCAGCCACATTGTTTTCCATAAGCCAATGATGGAAATAACTCAGGTGTGAACTGTGCAAGAGTGGAAGGATGAAGGTGTAAATCCAGTGATTGGATCGATTGATTGTTGGTCGGTTCGAGAGCTCTGTAACATTGACGGCGCCAGAAAGGAAGCATTGAGTGTCACTGCTGATAAACAGACTTAAATAAGGTTTTTAACGCAGGACTTTTACTTGTAAGTGAGCATTTTCACTTTCACTAGCAAACCTCCTTCATTCGGTGCTGTGAAAATCTGATCTCTAGCCATTGTTTGAGCAGGCAGAATGAAGATCTAGAATGCTTTTGTCAAACGCTTATTTTATGAACCTCCAAACTATTTAGTAAGCGGTGGCCGTACGTCTCCAGTAAGCATAACGTGCAGGATTTTTGTTGCCAGCGCTCATTTCACGAGGCATCCGTTTCCTCACATCGCTCACATCGGAGTTTTAAATTCCTCCCTTGGATTTTTGTGAATATGTGCGTTCACGCTGCGTGCACACACACACAGATGCTCCTCTCCGTTTGAATGCCATTCACCTACCCAGCTTACTAAAAAAAAAAAGAACCTGCACTCCTCGCAGTCTGTATCACACTTTCCAGAGGCTCTTTTTTTTGGCTGATGAAAGCGCGCGATAGGCTTTGGACGGCTGGCTGAATGTGGATTCTCTATTCAAACGAATAATAGAGCTGAGTCTGTGTCTGCGAATGGAGATCAGGCTTGTCAGTATGAGGGATTTGGGGACGGGGGAGGCTCAGGGACTCCCCCTCTCTCTCCCTCTCCTCTCCCTACAGTATCTATTTTTTTAAAAGAGAGCTCACCTCTCGCGTCAGACAGGAAGAAGACGATGCCTCCAGTGCTCTGAGCGTTCAGCCGGCATTTCCATATCAAGGACACGTGTGAAGGCTATTGCACTGTGTTGACTTGAAAACACACGCTCCTTTATTGTTTTTTCTTTGTTTTGCTATTCTCTGTCTTTTCTAACGGCTTCACCTTTTCCGTTTTGTCTCCGTATTTCCATTTATCCCTCGCGAACGCTCGCTTTCTTCTTCTATCTTTTTAAACTTCCTGTGTTAGTTTATTTTCCCTCTCCCTCTCTCTCACCTTGAAGGGAAAAAAGTGGAGGCTAATATATAAGGAAATAAAAAAAAAAGTCTCCCACTGTGGTGCCTCTTGAAAACAAATTGCTTTTCTCAGGGAGAGATGGCACAAACAGCGAAGTCCCCCTCACCGTCGCGGCACGACCCCAGGCCTTGAACTCTGACCCCAGTCCAATGGAGCGCGACTAATGCACTTGGAATCGCCCTCCCCTTCCCTCCATCCCTCCACCACAAGGTCCTCTTCCAGCTGCTTTGTGCAGACGCTGGCCGTGTGAGTGTTTCAGCACCGCAGGCTGCGGACAGCTCCCACGCTGCTTCCACGCTCGCTCACAAGAAGGATTTCAGCGTTCAGGGGAGCTGGACAGCTCCTGCCTGCACGGAGGTGAATGCATGTCGTGCAGCCAAGCATTGTTCACAAACACTAAAGCTTATGACAAATGTAAGTCAAGAGACAGACAGACAGACAGACACTGCATTTGTGGAAAGACAAGGTGGATTCAAAAACGTGCAGTTATTTTGGAAACACTAAGGAATTTCATTTTGAAATAAATGTCGGCTTTATTTATTTTCTGGCCCTCTAAGAACAACCAGGACATTTAACCTATTGTAAAGTTAGTTCAAGAAGACCCAAAAGTAAACAGAAAGGAAAAAAGTAAGCTTCATTAACATAAAGCTTAAAGCTTAAAAACTGTGATGACAAGAGTAACACAGGCAGCGAACACAGGCAATCTGAAAAATAAAAGCAGGAAACACACCAACAAAATACACAAGGACAGGTTAATGAAAAAGACAAAGACGGGAAGTAATGAAAACACATGAGGGAAACATGAATACAACATAAAACAGGCAACAGAATACAAGGAAACCCTCAGGACCATGATGCCTATTCTAATTTGAGTTTATTACAACTTTTATTTGTTATTCAATTGGTTCAATTCATTTTATATGTGTTCTCTCAGCTCTAAATACTAAATAAAACCATAGACAGAAAACACGTGATTTCCTCTTCTGTCTTTCTTCCTGTCTGTTTTAGTGCCTGTCTCTTTAAAGCCCCCCCACCGCGAAGCTCAGTCTCTTGTGATTGGTCAGCTTCCACAGGCCTGAGCAGGCACCGGTTACTGTGTAGTTGGCTCATTTAAAGGCACTTCATCTCACTTTCTACAATATGTGACATCTGAGGGTCGATACATTTACTATAGATTTAGTTTATTTGAGGCAGCATGGAGCACAAAAGAGTTTACATACCAAAAATCTTGGTTCTACGTTCACCCATCGCTATGCATGCACACAGTTTTTGTGGTCAAAATACTTTTTTCCCATTTCAAACTTCTTTTTAGGCACAGGCCCCACGGCTATACTTCAGAAAAATAGCCTCGGCATGAAGGAATTAAAATATCTAATGTGCTTAAGTTAATGTGCATGTGTGTTGCCTCCAATTCCAAACACTTACGAAAATTCAAACCAGCTGGTGAAAAGATGTCAGATCTCCCGGAGGAAGTTTTCCACTGGCAGGCATGTTTAGTAGCTAAGTATTACAGTGAAAGACTGCTCTTTAAGTGCAGTCAGTGGAGAAAGAAGTGAGTTCATGGCTGCCGGGATGGACTCACTAATACCGAGAACAAATGTCCTTGCATACAGATAAGCTCGCTCTGCTGCTATCATGCACAAATTGTCCATAATGTGCTCTCAATGACTCCGTGTCATTGTGGTTTCCTAAGTATAGAACAAGAATATTTCACCGTGCCAGCCACATTCAAGAAGAAAATAAGTGTGTAGAATAGTCTCGGTGGTGACCTTACATGCCCTCAGCCTGATAGTTAAATTACTGCTGCATTATTAAACTCGTGATTGAGGGTCATTATTTCAGGACTGTGTCCGGCATTGCACCACATTACTTCTTACTACTTTATTACATTTCCTCAGGCCAGACTCAGGACTGAGGGTGACGCTGCTTTCTTTGTAAGGGTGCCCACACTGGAAGGGCCTGCTAGTAGAGAGTGAAACACACATTACATACGTCATACGCAAACACAACACACAATCCATATCACCAACACTGTCGACATTGATGATAGATTGATAGTTTGTTTGAAATGGGACCAAGGATAGTCTGTATATGGTACTGATGCTATTCAACAGGCTAATACAGTGGCCCTGAAGGTCAAAACACACAGAAAACACAACAATACACAAAACACAACAATGCACAAAACACAACAATGCACAAAATACAACATTACACAAAATGCAACATTACACAAAATACAACATTACGCAAAATACATTAAACAAAACACAACATTACACAAAACACATTAAACAAAACACAACATTACACAAAACACATTACACAAAACAAAACATCACACAAAACACAACATTAGACAAAATACACCATTACACAAAACACATTAAACAAAACACAACATTACACAAAACACATTACACAAAACAAAACATTACACAAAACACAACATTACACAAAACACAGCATTAAACAAAACACAATGTTACACAAAACACAGCATTAAACAAAACACATTACACAAAACACATTTCACAAAACAAAACATTACACAAAACTAAACATTACACAACACAAGACATAAAACTTGTAATACACAAAGCAGTGTTACACAAAACACATTAAACAAAACACAACATTACACAAAACACAACATGACACAAAACAGTGTTACACAAAACACAACATTACACAAAACACATTAAACAAAACACAACATTACACAAAACACACCTACAACATAATATTGTAAGAAGTATAGGTTAACATTGTTTTTTGCTTGGGTCCTGAGAGAAGACACTCCTGCACATCAGAACACTGGATTAATACAGCTGACGTTTCTTTTTAGTTTTTCAACTATTTTCAACTATTCTAATGACAGCTATCTTAAACAGTGTTTATAGAGTTAAACCAAAGCTCGTGAGTTTTATCCACTATGACACAACTCTGACGTAACAATACAGAGAACAGAACTTGATTACTTTGCTAAATAATTCCTTTTGTTGTCATTTTCTAATCTCCATGTTTGTAGAATAAGCAGGAATGATAGTCAACATATTGAAGAATATAAATGAAATATTATCATGTCTTCATTTAGACTGCGGCGTGGCAGTCGTCTTTCACCTGGATTCAATTCAATCACCCGACACAACAAAATGCAGCACTTTGTATGAGTAATGTGAACATTAAAGCGTGTACCCGAGGGCTCGCAGTGCAGCTCTGTGTTTGGGGACGTTGTTTACTTATTCAATACAGAATAATTCTGCGAATGTATTCTAGCTCGAGGCTCGAACACGCTGCTTATTTGTCCAATGAAGCATCCGAATCCTTTTGCACCGCCGCGCCGCCGAAGCTCATTTGGCGACGGCGAGTCGCATTATTAGCTGGTAAATAAAGTGGCGTGGTGAGTGTGTGTGAGTGAGTATGTGTGTGTGTGCGAGCGAGCTCCGGAGAGTTTGCCGAGGCCACGGGTGTGCATCTTATTTAATAGACCTCTCCTCTCCTTCCCTCATCAGCCCGGTCCAGCCTCGTCCTAATGAAACAATAACAGCTACAGCCCGTCACCATCTGCTCTTACTGCTGCTCCGTCACCTCCTCCCTCTGCATCCTCCTCGTCTGAGCCGCTCCACTTCTCTCCACCTGCAGCGCCGCTTGTTTTTTTTTTCTTGTTATTCATGCCGCGAATGTGCAAACAAACGAATGCAAATGCTGCTCTTTGGCCAAATACCAGGCTCGTATGATGGATGTGACCAAAGTCGGCTTTTGTTGAGGTAAATAAATTCGGAAGTCAGTGGTTCCGCGCAATTAATCGCAGGCCTGACACGAAACCCCCACCACTTAATAGGTCACTTTGTCACCCTAAAGCTGCTACACCCACATCACTGAATGTGTAGTGGAGAGTTTTAGTTTCACAGGATGTTCTAAAGGTTCAATGCCTATATTTTTTTCCTAATCTAAGCCGAGTTTGAGTCCTTTTATGCTACATATTCTATAGAGAGGACAACTATTGTTGTTTTCAAGGTTTGTGGAGACTGTGTGGAGGGCAGTGGGTATGGCATCCTCTGTCCACATGTATGAATGTGAGCACTCGGCGAGTTGAAGCTCCGAACAGCTTTATCGAGGCAAAGTTTCAGCTTATCAGACAACCTTTACCCAACAGGGACCAAACTGGGGAAATTGTTCCACAACCTGGCAACCCAGAAGTTCAAGTTTGTCTTTTAGTGGTTCATTCTGAAGAGGACGTTCATCATCAGTAGCATTTAAATAACCAGTGTGAATGTGTTTGGGTTAGCTCAAATGCTAAACGACTAGCATACAACTGATCTATAAAGCATTTAAACCGTTCATTAAATATTATTGATGCAGGTAATTGTTTGAAACCTGTTTTCAAAGTTAGAAACGGTTCTGCTACTGGTTTGAAGTAGGCGGCTCTCAATGCGCTGTAGACCAATCAGAACTCAGCCATATTTGGTGCTCGTTCACCTGTTTACACAGCCTTTACTTTGACTGGTCAAAGCAGGAAAAAGCACACTGGACCAACAATGGCGCCATTCTTTTCTAATAGGCCATGTCAGCGAGGCAGCATGTAACATCACAGAGCCCTCGAAATAGCTCACCTAAATGGAATGCAGCCATCATTATTGTCAGGAATTCCGCCTGTGCTTTTCCTGCTCAGACATGTCTTAATGTCTGCTGTGAAAAGGGTCTGTTGGTTGGTTGTTTGGTCTCGAAGTCAAAGGGTTTTTGGGTAAAAGTCTTCATACATCATGTTTATAAATCCATAAATACATCACGTTTGAAAGACATACTTATAATATAGTACTGATAATAAATGAATACTATTATTTGAGGTTTTAAGTAGTATTTTACACATTTCCTGGAACAAGTCCATTGGTAGAAGTTTCATTCTTGAGAATATAAATAGCATTTGACAAAACAATTTTCCCTCAAAGTCCGTTTCGTAGCTCTTCTGGAGCTTTTGATCGTAAAAATTAGAGTTTTAGTTTGCCCAATTGTCCTCAAATTCTCATTGTTGCCACCATATGTTGAGATTTTTGGAAGGAGAAATAAGATTGTAGGTCAGATTGAACTGGCTAAGATGGAGTTTTCCACTGGCGCCTCACAATCACGCGGTCGCTCAGCCGTCCTCTCGCCGCTGCCTCTCTCATTCACTTCCCTCGGTGTTTATCCCTCATCCCTCCGTCTGCTAACTCACTTCCCGCCGTGACATCCCAGCAGGCTTTACACCGCGCCTTCAGGCCCCGGCCATAACAATAGCCATTAAACGACATGTCATTGCCGAGCAGTGGGGCAATGTCATCCATTCTGCGGGGCCGCCGTTTGCTTCCGCGACGGCCGCTCCTATTGTGCTGATGGTTTTATATCACATTCAGCGAGCGCTCGTACGGCTGACCGACTGATATATGGTCTCATTATATTGTTTGATGGCCGTGGTTGAGCTGGGTGATTATCCCGCTGATAAACCGCAGCGAATGAGGAACCCGATAGGCTGATAGGCTCATTAAGACGCGTATTGATCAGAGGAATCGACTGCCTGTGTGTGTGTGTGTGTGTGGATGTGTGTTTTTGCGGTCTGATGTGTTGATACGAGCATTGTGTGTTGTCAATATTTGTGAATACTCTACATGCATGTGTTTGATTGCGTTAGCTTTCTGGGATGTGTGCTACATGATGTCTGGTTGAATGTGTGTGTGTGTGTGTGTTTGTGTGGGATCCTTTCACAGCCCGGCTGCAGGTGCCAGCTCCTGTTCTTTATATTTAGTAGCCGGGGCTTTGTGGAGCGGCTAGCGGTGAGGCGGGTGGCCCGGCCAGCTGCTGGGATGCTGTTCAGTGTCAGCTGTTACTGGCAGGCAGGCAGGCAGGCGCGGAGGAGGCTTGTCATAACCTTGAATTGGAATTGTTTTGTATGTGCACAGCTGGTGAGCCGCTACTCTTTGTCGGCTGTGATAGCAGCTGACACCAGACTGTGATTTGCTCAGCGGCTGGGCAGCGCCGCTGTCCACGCTCGCTAACTGCCAGCTCCGGCGAGAACTTCGCGTTCGCACCCGTGAATTATTTGTATTTCATAAACGCTCTCTGTGTGTGTGTTGTAAAAGTCGGGGCTATCAGGGCAGGGCAGAGGCAGTTTTTTTTTGGCTGATTGTTTATTCGCTGTAAATAAACCTTTTTGTTCACCTTGGGCCTCTCTTGCTTTTGACTTATCATTACAAGAATGAATTATGGAACTCGCTCACTCTCCTGCACACACATTTAAGAGCTGTTTGTAGCCGTCAGAGTGCCAGGAGCGAGAGATTAGAATTATTTTAATCTCGCCTCAGTCTGACAGGAAAGCTTTTTAAATTGTTTGGCACCAGTCGCTACAAAAAGGAGGGTACGAGGGAAAAATGGTCTGAATATGTGTTTGTTTGATTCGTCAGCTGGTGGAGCCCCTGACCCCCAGTGGAACCGCCCCCAACCAGGCCCAGCTCCGCATCCTGAAAGAGACGGAGCTGAAGAGGGTGAAGATCCTCGGTTCCGGAGCGTTTGGGACAGTCTACAAGGTCAGTGTGTTTTATACTGAAGCCAATCAGCAGGACAAATGTTGGCGATGTGCGTTTCTTTATGCCGCAAGTTTTACGTTTCTTCCAGGTTCAGTTTTTTATTTAGGTTAGGTTTCTGCACAAAAGCCAATTGGGAAGGAAATGATCATTTTTTGGCTTGTACCTGATTCTGTGCCCACAAACACAGCAGATTTCCTGACATCTTGTCAAAAATATCTCTATCTTGTGGAAGCTGGAAATGTCCCGATGACCCTCCAAAAGTCTGGCTGAAAAATATCACGATGTCTTGTCAAAACTATCCAGTATTGTTGCCACAAACTGGCTGGAAATGTTCTGACATCTTGTCATAAAATCTCAGTTTTGTTGCTACAAATGTAGTTTAAAACATCCCGAAGTCTGCACTCCCAACACTTCGTAGTACCAGTCTCAATAAAAACACCCAGTTCTGTCACCAACATATGACTGGAAACGTTGCGGCATCTCGTCAAAACTGTCCGATTTTGCTGCGACAAACGTGGCTGGAAGTGTCCTGGCGTCCAGCGGTTTCACGCGGCGGACGCTGACTGTAGAAACGCCACTCCGTCGTGTATGACATGCACAAGATTTGTACGAATCTGTAGTTTGCAGACATGCGAGCTGACAGCATTTTATCCTGGCAGCTGAGCTGTGCCTGTTCGGTGTGTTCTTGTGTGTGTGTACAGAATTCACACGGTCCGACACATGATACATCAAACATCAGTGAGTCAGCGAAACGGCGAAGAAGACGCTCGAGCGCAGAGGTTCTCTCAACAGGCGCTGCCCTCTCCACCCGTCCGGCCGCCCTGCTCGACAACCTAAACAATAAGCATAAACATTTCCCTTTTGTAGCGGCGCCTCCTGACAGACATCAGCCCGGGGCGGCTCAAGGACCTGGAACAGAAACCGCTGTTCGCTTGCCAACTTCCCGACCCTCGGCAAAATTATTCACACCGCCCCGAAACACAGCAAACTCATTGAATGAATACTGCATTCTCTTCTATCGGCTCTAAAGTCCTCTCAATTACGCCATTGATGGGCCTATTTGATTTTAGTGCCATCTTTTACTACAATTAATCTGCATACATAGTCCTGCATCAATTAATGGTCTTATTATGACCCAGAGCTCTTTACTTGTCCCATTTAGGAGCTATACAGTCAGTGGAAATGTTGTATATCAGCCACATTCCCAGGTTCCTGCGTGTGAACGCGCTGATTTGACCTGCAGAGGAATGTTAGACGCAGTTAAAAACAGTCAATACCCATCAAAAACCATCATGACCCGAGCTGTGGGCATGTTTATTGAGGGAGAGCGGCGCATTTATGGTGATTGCTTGTACATTTCAGGGCATCTGGGTCCCAGAGGGTGAGACGGTGAAGATCCCCGTGGCTATAAAAATCCTCAACGAGACCACGGGCCCTAAAGCCAATGTGGAGTTCATGGACGTGAGTATTTATATCGCAACAATTTGTGTCTGCTTCAGTCTCTGTGTGTGTTGAACGTCTAACGTCTTAGCCTTGTCGGAGAGACGGCCCGTCGCTCTGTGGGATTGTGCATTCGGCGGTAAATTCTTGACCACAATCTCAGCCAGAGCCAGTAATAAAGTGAACTCCGGCAGGCTGTACAGCCCGGCATGTATTGAACGAGACTCTATTAAAAAACAGCACTTGTTTATGAGATATGGCTTTATTGGAATCCAGGAGTGATAGAGGGGGAAGACGAAGAACTCCTGGGGAGCCTCCAGTTCTTCCCACCTTATCTCTGTCACCTCTTTCCTCCATACTTTCTTCTGCTCTCGCTCTTTAATTTACCCATCTTTCTTTTTCACACGGCGAGACTGCAATTTTTTTCACTTATCCCCAAATTCCACCTGTTCTGTAACTCCCTCCTCCTCTCCTGCTTGGACAGAAGAGCAGAAACGATTAGCTGAGTAGTGAGTCAACGTAAAATGTATCGACTGGATTGTTAAATGTTCCAGTTTCAATCAAATGTGGCGAGAACTGTCTGGTTTCGGCTCATTAGAAACGTATATCTTTGGGTTTTAACATATTGTACCTCACGTTGGGGTTTAGAGATTTGTATTTTTTCTGACATTTTATAAATGATTCCACGACTACAAACACTCAGCAGCTCTCAGTCGAGCCCACACCTCCACTTTAAACCACCCATAGCCTGCTTAATCCTAATTTAAGGCAACCAGATTTAGGAACTACATCAAATTGTGCTCGCTCATAGCTACAAGCCACCTAAATAAGCTTGATATGTCCTAAATCATACTTCATCCAAATTTAGAGGAAATCCACTCAGTAGATTTTTTGTGTAATTGTGCTGTCAAACCAACCAAACAACCAACCTACCAATCAATCAACCAACCAACCAACAAATCAATCAACCAACCAAGGGACGAATAACCAATCAACCTACCAATCAACAGCCAGTCCAAGCAAGCAACCAACCAGCAAACCAAGTTAGAGTGCTGAACACAACCCCCTAACATCCAGGTGTGTTTGTGGCGCTGGTAAGATGAGGTGGTTTCCTGGACCAACACCAACACTGTGACTATCCCATGCTACAAAAAGGCGACTAGGCAGGGCATCACCATGGCAACACTCCTGAATACATGTCAATAAATGAATACGAGTCATGCTATCAACAACTCCTGACTCCAAGTAACAGGGCTGTACTTCCACCGTCAGTCCCCCGGCCCCCCTGCACAGTTCCTTCCTCTCCGCCTCCGTCCGTGCATCCTCCCTCCCTCCGCCTCCCTCCTCTCCTCCTCTCCTCCCTCCCTCTCTCTCTCCCCGCGGGGGTCTCCGTCCATCCAGAGCCAATATGCTCTGTCTGCCGGCTTGTTAAACAGCAATCTAAAGGCAGGCTCACGCCTCGCCACTGGGAAACTAGCCACTGGAGTGCCAGCTCCAAACACACTCCGAAAAAAAATCCACACGTATGAAACACACACACACACACACACATAACAAACAGCACACACTTTACAACAAAAGGCGCCCCAGGTGGCGGCGCCCTCGCATGCAACTGCTGCGGGCTGATTTGCTTGTGTTGGCAAAATATGTGAATTTGAGTGAGCGGGTTGATTATGCGATATGTGGAAAAAGCAAAAGCCCTAATAGGGGCGCTAATTTAGCGTGTTTGGATACACACACACACACACACACACACACTTCTTGGAACATGCGCCAGTTGTTTTCGCGAGGCTCTGCCCGCTTCGCCACCATGTGTGTGTGTGTGTGTGTGAGGGGAAGTGAGCAAGTGAGCTGGATGGGAAGGGAGGGTCAGCCGGCAGTAATGGAGGTCAGCGCTCAGGGAGATGAGAGAGAAACCAAAACACACACACGAACACACACAAGTCCTCACAACGTTTGCACCGGGAGTAGAAAGCAAGAGCAAGAGTTTAGCCCGACATAGTTTACGACACCCCGGGTCCTCTGGGATCACAGAGTGAGAATAAAAGCGCTCCCTCCTTCTTTCTGTTACCCACACCGGCGTCCTCCCTCGCTCTTCCCCCTTCCTCCCTCCCTCCCTTCATCTCCCTCTCTTGATCCCGACGAGCGTGGCACTCCGGATGTCGGGGTGGCAGGAGCTGTATAATGTCGGGCAGTTAGGGAGGGAAGCAGGTGGTTTTATGAAGTGGAGATGTAGTGGCACTACTTTGGGCCGGGAGGCTCTGCTTAAATCAGGGCACTGATGGTGCCAAAAGCCTCCCTATGGCCTATGAACCCCCCTCCTGTTTAGAATTAATCTACTCACACCCATCTCGCTCCCACCACTCTGCCTCTAAGCTCATTCTTTAGCATCTAAATTTAAAAAAGGCACCTCATCTATCTATCAGCTGCCCCGGGGCCAAGCCTGGATATACACCTCCTCGACCATTTGCTGTATGCAGCGACGGCGAGAGAGAGAGAGTCCTTGAGTGTGTGAGTGTTTTAGAGAGCTGCCAAGAGTGTGTCCGCATGTGAGAGCGTGTGAATGAGCGAGGAGAAGGACTGAAGTGAGTGTTTTTAAGCGGCGACTCCCGAGTGCAGCGCCCGCGCTCAGCCGTAATGCGTATACACGCCGGCCACGAGTATCAGCCCTCGCCTTCATAACACTTCATCACCACCGCACATCCGTCTGCTCGCCGCCCCGCAATAACAATTACCCGACGTCGAGTCCCAACTGTTCAAACCTCTGCGTCCATCTGCTGCAGGGAGACACGAGAGGGGAGATGGGGAATGGATTTCCACGCCGTATCGAACAGGAGAGACAAATTAAAAGCTTAGCTTATGAAATCAAACACACAGCGACCCTGTACTCGGCGGCACCAGGCGTTATTAAATATGCACCGCTCACACTGTGCTGTTTTAATTGTGCTGGTGCAACATTTACAGTGGGAACCTTGGTGTTTTTATACGTGCTGAAATATAGATGAAAAAGGCTGCGTTTCTGCAGCTTTGAAGAAGGGCTTCTGCAGGATTTTCTCGCACAGTGAGAATCTGTCTCTGTGGACAGATGCTGTGCATGCAGATACAGTCATCATCCCACAAGTCTTAATTTATGCATCCAGCTCCACCTCCAGTAGGAAGTCTTTGGAATACAGTGCAGTATTATCTATGGATAACAGCTGCATCGACTCATTTGAAACACAACCTAATACTACTTGATAAAAATCTACCACAGTGGTTCCCAACCTTGGTGTGGACCCTAATGTCTTGTGGAAATGTTGTAATTGGACATGGAAGCTTGATATTTGTCTCTTGGCTACTACTGTTTTTGGAGGTAATCATTCCATGAGCATAGAGCTGGAAAATGGGCACTTTATTGGGAGCCCCCTGGCTCCAGAAGTAAAAAATTTGAATTGTTTCTTTCCCGTAGACAGTGTTAGAGGACTCACAGCTCGGATCGGTATGAAACCCTGCTGAATTGAATCATCAGTACAGATGAGTAGTCTGGTTCGAAAGGGAGAGGTTGAAAGGTGCAGCTATTGGTGGATGTAAACAAAAGATTGCAGTAATGACTAACACTCTGCTGATTAAATCTGTTTACTCTGGGATGGACTTCTTACATTTGGTTCGGTATAGTGCCTCCAACTGGTTGGTATTCCGTAGATACCGTGGCTCTAGCTCATGGGTATTGCAGTATTGAGAGCCATCTAACATAAATTCTAGTGGCCATAACATAAGCTATACAGGATCGTAACTCTATCTGGAAGAGTCTCTTAAGGGCCATGACACACCAGACCACCATGAAAGAACTGGTAGCGACTGGCTCCAACATAACACTAACTGGTAGTCAGCAAAACTGATCGTCTTTGGAACTGACTCGGGTGCTTCTGCATTCCCATTCCTGAAAAGCAACAATCTTCTTAGTCCCTCTTGTCTTTCTTTACCCCCCTCTCACCCAGGAGGCCCTGATCATGGCCAGCATGGAACACCCCCACCTGGTGCGCCTGCTGGGCGTCTGCCTGAGCCCCACCATCCAGCTGGTCACCCAGCTCATGCCCCACGGCTGCCTCCTCGACTATGTGCACGAGCACAAGGACAACATCGGATCGCAGCTGCTGCTCAACTGGTGTGTCCAAATCGCAAAGGTAGGGTCAGGTCTTTACTGATTGGAGTCTGTTGGCAGGTGTGTGGGTTGTATTGGATTTTATGGGTTCATGTCGAATGGGCCAGCGTGATGGTGAATCGTAGAAGCCTGCCAAGTCCAGTGTCATCTCAAACAAGTAAAAACATGATACCGCTGTGCCTTCCAAGTCCTTATTTAAACAGCTTTCAAAACAGTTTTGAACTGCTGTCACGATGCCCCTGAACTGCGTGACATTTCAGTTAGAAGCCTCATTTACACAGGTTGCCATTGTTGTCAAGGTTTAGTGGCATCAGCATCAGGATACAAACTCTGAGCATTCACGAAGAATAGGCCAACAATAGCTGCATGTTTGAATGTGTGTCACTTTTGAGTCTGTTGGTGTCTCTTCCAATTCGCCCCTGTTGATCCTAATTATCCTCACTGCTTGACACGCTGATCACTCTCACAACACTTCACAATGACACGATAGGCCACTGAGGCTGTTAAGCAGCAGACAAGCCTTGAACTCTGTCTTAGCAGCGCATCACCACACATTATTCTTTCAGGAAATGAGTGACGGCGCAAGAAATTAACGAATTAAAGAGCCATTCTTCTGCTACCCCAAATAAAATATGCACTTTGGAATCGTTGAAACAGCAGGAAGGCTTGAAATATTGTGTGTGCTTTTGCTTACCCAAAGAACATTTGTGTTTTGTTTGCAAATTAAGTCGATGCAGGCAGACTGCTTGATAGTGTAACTGCTGGGGTAAGATTTAACTTCTCTGAGTTATAACTCCGGGATGGCAGTAGGGTGTGAGGCTGCTATTACATGCTGTGCAGGCAGACATCTGCTGTGATACAGAGGCATTCCCCCATCAGCTCTGGAAGCAGGAGCAGCACAAAATGATCTGACAAAAGGCTGATTTGCTGCCGGCGCTGCTCAGCCTGGTAGGGTTTTTGGACAAGATGACAACTGTTAATATTTTGGTGATTATGTGCATTTCAAGTTTGCCAGTCTGCTAATGTGTATTCTGAAGATGTGTGGTTCCGTCCATTGAGGTTTCAGTCAAGCAGAGAGACTTTCTCTGCTCCCGCTGCAGCTATGCTTACAAGACGTGGTTGTGTAATTAAAACTGCAGTCAGTAATTTCACTGGTCAAGCCAAATATTCCTCGGATAGACGAAGCATCTGTGTTGCTTTACTACAGGCAACAGTTTTAAAGGGCAATTTGTAAAATATGGCTAAGATTTTTATGTTTCTACTGAGGTTAGCATCATAACAAGCTATCCCAAACCTGTATTGTTTTTTTTTAATACCACTTTGTATCGCAAGAGGTGACAGTTCGATTATCCACAGGTCCTGGTCACAGCGACTGTAAATCGCCTCCATACTCTATCCTTTGTTTTCAAACTGGCATCTGTCAGTCTCAGAGGCTGTGACAAGTCCGAGTCTGGCGTTTACTTGGAGCCCGGTTGCCAATGGTGTCTCCCCCCAGGATCTAAAGTTTGCGGCCACTTCCACAGCTAACAAACTTCTTGCTCCAAAACAAGATGGCGACAGCCTTGACTCCATACCAAGTGGACCTTTTTCTATCATAACAGAAATGTTCTTAAATCTTTGTAATTGTAAGGAAAGGTGTTTCTACTTTACTAGTCATGAACGTTTTCAATATTTATAGATATAAGGAAAGACTTCCACTTAACTGCCTGAGACAAACAAGATAGTTTGTCCAAGTATTCATCACTAATGTGTCAACAGCTGTTCTTAAGGCTTCATATGAGTTGTTTTTCCTCTACAGCTCCCAACACAGGTGAGATAAAATGGGTTATTGTTACACCAGTTGTCATAATGTTGCCATTAGATGGCTTACAAACTGGCGTACTGGCATGAGAAGACAGTAACCCCGTAAACTGTGCGTTAAAGCTCTTTCACTCACCAATCTTTAGTTGGTTTCCTCTTCCTACAGCCCTCCTTTAGCCAGCAAGTCTATTGGAATTGATTCATACTGGTCATCCTTAAAGGCAGTGTTTTCTCTGAGTCGGTGATGAGAGCTTTGGTTTCATGGGGTGGGGGGTTAGTGTGCTTGGTCTTAACCCTTTAGTGCCCCATGATGGATGGTTCCCAAGGGCAGGTTCCTTAAGCAGGTACTTATGGCTGTAATTGGATTCGATTTCACCTGTGGCAGCAGGCGGGAAATGTCAGTTTCTTAGTGGTTCTGTAAGTGAGGAAGAGCGGGGGAGGAGATTATTCACAACTGTCCTCGGCCCGCACGGCACTGTGGGATCCGTTTCAGTAAAGAGGTTGATTGTGATTGATTGCAGTAACTCTCGGATTCATTTTTGTGGATGTGAGTGCGGATGAAGGCGCTTGACTCACGATTGGAAATCATACACTGATAATTTGTTTTTGAGTGAATTAGTGAATCAATTTCTTGGAATCAATACAATTTCTTATTAGCTGTTAAATGGCCTGTCTTTTCCATTACTGTTGACAATGAGCATCTTGGCTAGACCCTCATCACCTGGACCCTAATGACAGGTCATGGCTTGTTAAGTGAGAACACACGTTAATTAGGAATACATCTGTACTGTCAACATCTCAATGTATTATTTTTCAGACTTCAGACTTTTTTTCTTTTTTCATCACATCTTCATCCACATGAATGTGCAATCATTATTTAGCCAGCGAAAGAAGTTGTTGGGCTTTTTTGTACTCTCTTGGTTGACGTTATTGTAGCATTTTTGCTAGCTTCAGCCAAAACTCAGCCGTTGATGCACCCGAAAAGACAGTCAAGTACCAAAAACAGGTCCCATTGGATACAAGTATCAAAATCCAGATAAAGATTCAACCGTGAACGATACTCAACCCTAACAAAGGCTGACTGTCAATCCTTTCGTCGTCTGTTTCCACTTGAACTTCTAAAATCATTGAGTTTGTCGTTTCAAATTTGCAAACAAATGGACAGCTTTTGTTTGTGATATCAATTCTTGTCGTGTCTGAGTACAAAACCCGAGTTTCAACCTACTAAATTAGTACGGGGTTGTGTTGGTGGTGAACTCTAGGGCTCACATGGACTCGGGGGCTCGCCATAGTCAGTAAGACAATGAATGTCTCCAAAATTTCACAGCAATCCATTCGTTAATTGTTGAGAAACGTCAGTCTGGACCTCCGGGGTGGACGGAACAAACATCATCTGACACACACTGCCATCCCCACATCATCTAGCTGCTCATGAATCAGCTTGAGTCTACTGATCCAGGTATTTGTTCCCAGCAACAGCAGGGATGCCATTTAATAGCGTGTGTTTTTCTCATCCACACACTAATGGAGTTAAAATGCTCATAGCATTAAAGGAAGATATCGTGGTTCGCCTCTGTTAAATTAGCCTTTTGGGTCCTCCTCACAGGTCCTCCATCTTATAGCCCTGAGGTATTTTTTCAAGCCAGAAAAAAGAAAAGATAGACATCCTCTGCAGTGTGTCCATGAGCATAAGTGTGTGTGTGTGTGTGTGTGTCTCTGTGTGCATCTGAGCACATGCCAGTGTGTGTTTGGGCATGTGAGCAGCATAAATAACTCGGAGCCCTCTTCTTCTCTGAGTGATCTTTGCGCTCTCAAGGTAATGATGGGGAACCTGTCCTCCAGGAGAAAGAGCATCCTTCGGAAGACGCACAATTTTCTGGCGAAAGGGGAGAATCATTTTCCCTCGGTCCTCAGTTAGCTTTGAGAAGGGTGTTGTTACGATAGAGGACGGAAGAGAGGGAGAGGAGGTGAGGAGAGAGAGAGAAAATAAAGATCTGCACATCTTTCGGCCGCAGGAAGTATGGACCAAGACTCAGTGAGCACCTCGCCTCACATTCAGCCTTTTAAAGGAAATTTGGAGAAACTTCTTTCAGGAATATGTTAATACAA